>CM068884.1:13288367-13823367 GCA_035149815.1 Branchiostoma lanceolatum
GCAATTATCACTCTACAAAACTGTAGAATGACCAGGTACTGTACTAACATTACATGGTTGATATTCATAAATTTGTAAAATATTTGTACACAAATTGCAGGTTTCAAATATTCATGAAGGCCAAGCAAAGTACTGGCATTTCTGACCACCGTGGTCACTCTACAGTTTTGTAGTACAACATGTCTACTTTCCATGCATATGTTTTATGCTGGAAAAAAATATAACACGGTGAGCCACAACTTAAAAGAAAATAAGATGACAAAATCTGAAATTTGAAAATTGAAAGTTTTTTACGTTGACTTGCTTTCACTTCTCTTTAAGTTAAATAATTTTTCAACCACCAACCAACCACCCTGTAAAAACTGGGCGGTTGCATTTTGCGAATCTTCTCCAAGCAGATGTAAGGTTCGGCGCAGCTTTTAAAGTGTGTTTCTAGGGTAATCGTGTCTCCCTTCAATTAATATTGCACTTTCAATGTCTCTTTTGATACCAAATCCAAAGGCACGTCACAAAGGCCATGTTGATTTGATTGTATGGATGATATCCAAGCGCACATCAATTTTCGCCCGTTTCCAAAACAAACAAGATCAAAAAGAGTAAGTTTTCTACCATACCGTAAATCATACAAAGCAGCTACAACATGAGAAAATATATGTTGTAAATTGCAATCACATATTTCGGAAAACGGATACGAGTGTCGTAGATTGACAAAGTCAATAAGCTAGTTCGGAGTTGCTACAACGCATGTGCAGTGTCAAAGGTGAAGGCCCCCGCGACGGAAACAGTGCTCGCCTCCACAGTCTCGATTTGCATAACAACGCCCAGACGGGTCTTGTTTCCGTCGCCGGGGCCTTCACCTTTGACACTGCACATGCGTAGTAGCAACTCCGAACTAGCTTATTCCAAAGTCAAAGAAGGAGATGTGAAATAACAAAAATGAAGAATATATTATCCGGTATACCATGTTTTAAGTTGTGTTCATCTTTCTTGACCACTTAGATTCCATAATGAAGTCAACTCTTTTTGCCAAACTTTTTTGATTCGCACGCTCGCATCAGTTTTGGGGTTAATCAAACTAACATGGCCTAGACCCTGTACACATCAACCACGAAAGTATCATTCAAAGATATGAGAAATTACTCTACGATAGTTCTCAGTAAAACGAACTTCTAAACAGTAAACTACCACACTCAACTCGTGAACACCGCTATAAGAGAATCCCACTAAAAACATAATGGAACGTATATTACCTGAGGTTGTAGATAGCGAGCGGACGGAAAAGACGGCGTGCAGTAAGATGGCGTCCAGAACTAGTAGTTTTTCACCGCCTTCAGGTGCTGCTGTAATTTACAATATGCAAATCTCTCTTGTCAGAACAAGCTGTCCCCAAATTTCATCAAGTCAGGATACCTCTGGTTATTGACTGTAAAGCCTGCAAAGAATGTGGCAGAGGGAATACGCTAGTCCAAAGGGGAATTCACATCATCTTAAAGCAGACGTAAGGTTCGGCTCAGTTTTCAAAGCAATTTGTACGTTTTTTTAGGGTCCACGCCGGTAGCCTTTCGCCTCATTGTCGCTCCATAACGGACCATTAAGCAGTCGTACAACATGCCACGCTTCGCTGAAATATTCTACCCTGGATGTCGTATTCATAGAAGCTTCACAGGAAATACGTAATAAAAACTTAAGCAAATTGTACTTTACTTTTATTCACCCATCTGAGTAATAAATACCGTTCTCGAGGGACCTCCTCATGCTCAAGCACGGGACCCTTATTTTACGTCTCGTCTGAAAGACACTTTTACTAAATGTGCAGGCATCCTTGTTTTTCGAGACTGTGCTATATTTTTGACATGAAAGCAAAGTTGAATGACGCTGATCCGGATCCGTGACAATGGCCGCAAATTTAGTTTCCCTCCATTTAACTAGAAACTTACTTAAACTATTCAACTTCTTACATTCACCGAAAAGGTGAACGTTATGTTTTTTTAAGCTTTTGTATGTATGTTTTGCGGCATGAACATACAGCGTGACGAATTAACCTTGATTGACATATCAAACTTTGGCCTGGAGGTTTATAATAATGATAATAATAATAATGGTTTATTGGTTGGAAATAACCAGGGCAATGGCAGCTAGTGCTGATGAATTGCTGCATGGTTTACAATCACTTAATACACAACAGATACATGTGTGCTCCACACTTGCACTTTGTGGAACTAAGGATCTGGGTGGCTGCGATTCGGCGCCAGCAGGTGACCCCAAAACGATCTTCCCAACCGAAGTCAGGTACCCACAAGTGAGAGCCTTTGTTTTATGGTAAAGGTAGACCATTCAAAATTAGTTTACCCCAAAGGGTACCAAACGGTAATAGTTGACCCCGAAGGGTACACCAAACGATATTGCGCACCACTCTACCTGGCTTCGACGGATACTTTTCAGCGTAACATCTCAACCAGGTAAGTAACTAGACTTATAACCCGGGATCTCTCGGTTCTGAGCGTAACACCCCACCGATTGGGCCAGACGTGGGGATCGGCATTAAATGTTTGTGGGACGTCTTCCACCGGCGGAGCTTACTGAACTGTTAAGTAATGACTGGGCGGGTGGTTTAAACGCTTTTTCCCTCCTACGTTCCCTTCAACTCTTTTACTTTCCATTTGTCGTGACTTTTGTGGTTGTCTTTTCTTTGATATGGTCTCATCCTTGACGTTAATGTGTGTGTGTGTATTCTATATCTCTGCATATGTAAGATACCCACAAAGCCACGGGATGTCTTCACCTGTTTCTCTTAATTCTACCACCTGTTTAGTCTCGATTCTTCACCTAAGCTAGGAATGATTCGATTAGAATTTAACACATTTCTTCTCAACGCGGGTAGCCTTAAGAATATGCAAAATTTAGTGTTTCCTTGGCTTTTCGACTCGAGCATTCTTGTATTTGAAGACTATATAGAACGGTGCTTCTTTTTTGAACTGGAAGAACTAGACAAACCTAATTAACCTCAGAATTTGCCGCCATTTCAGAAACCTCACACGCATGCGCCTATAATCTCGGCCATTTGGTCCATATCTGTACCAGCGAGAGGTAAGTTTTGTCCATCGTTCTGTATTATTGAACCTCTATCACAGGGACTACCAGCAGTTGTTAGTATCAAGTGACGGGTACATATAACAAGTGAAATAAAGGTTAAGACAATAAGGAAACGCAGGCAAGTGATATTCGTTTTTTTTTATCGTTGAGCGCTCTGTCGAATCGCCCGGTCGCCCGCGGGTCCAGTGAACCCGCGCCCGTACACGTAACAAACTAGCGACGAGTTTTACTTAGTTATCGTATGCGTAATACTAAAAATCATCCCGACCCTGTATGTCATGACTTTACCAGCTAAATTGACGAGTTTGTGCACAAAAACATAGACAGTTCGGAACAACATTTCAAGGCTATTTACCCCCAGTTTACCGGGATTCGAAGAAGGTCCTTGAATTAACCTGCATAGTCTCGTGTCAGGAAATATCTATAAGCTTCAAGTCAATCAGTCTCCTGCAAATTTCAAATCACCCATCATATTTTTGTGAGCGACGCCTTTTCGAGCATAAGACGGGATTTTTACCACTTGCATTCGACTGTCTTTTTGTCACTTCAAATTCTACACGTGAGCACAGGATCAGGATTAATATTGTTTGATTCGATCAAAATGGTGAATTTCTTCTGTACTATAAGCCGATATAAAAGCCCTTCGGTGTGTGAACACACCAGCTTCGGTGTCGGTTTAGCCGGTATATCAAACCTAACCCGAGTGTCATCCTCTTTCAGTTGCAGGCTCTGCCTTCACCAAACTTCTGTATATAGCCGATATAACCACCCTTTAGTGTACTAAACACACAAACTTCTGAATAGCCGGTATTACCGCCCCTCGGCGTAACGCACATTTTTGCTATTCGTTGCTAAATTATATCTTTTACATCCACGTTGTGTCGATGATGATGTGTTCTAACACCGGGATTTGAAATTCCAACACCTGGCGGGATCGTCACGAGAACGTGCTAGCTTGTCGGTCCTAATTCCACCGCTGTCACAACTTGTTCTTTGATTATCTCAGCCGCGAAATCACGGCATTCTTTATTTGTATTTATTACATCTGTAACTTTATCAGTTTCAACTTCGAAATTTGAAAACCGCGAAGACCTCCTCTCCCCTCTCGCCGCGAAATGAGATTAAGTCCATCAAGAATGCACGGATCTTACTCGAGACCGTTTGTGAAAATGTTTGATGAAGACCGCACCCTTGTTTTCTGACACTGGGCAGGGCAAGGGAAGGCCTAGGGCTCAAAGTCGAAGCTCGCAGATTTTTTCGCCGCCGTAAAACTTGTTGTTGTTGTCCTTGTTTAACATCTATAAATATCGCTAGACGTGGTCTCTTGGTGCTGTGTGTTACGCTTGGTTCAAAACTCGGATCCTGATTGGGAAACCCTTTATCATTTCAAAATGGCGTCACTCGCACATGGAAAAAGATTGAGTTATTTGATATGTGGTAGACATCGATGGAAATAGTTTGTAGTTATGTCCCGAAATGCGATTCAATGATTACGTTACCGATTCTTTGATGAGGCTCCACTTTTGTCTCACGTGACTCAATTCGCTCGATATTGCTTGAATATTCGTGAAACTGTCTCAAGATCATGAATGCTACAGTATTCAATTTCACCGTCCACTCAAAGTTATATCCTATGATTTAAACACTCACTGTAAGCGTGCCTCTTTGTAAAAACGCGGTCGTCTTAAAGTTTGATAGAAGTGCGCATGTGTAGTCGTGGTGCATTGTGGTTTATAGGTCAGCGGCCTTCAACTTTGACCTTTGACCACAAAAAGCGCACTTGGAACCGCGAGATCATGGATAAGATGAAGAGCTCGGAATTTTGTTGATGGTGGTTTCCCCAGACGCTAAGATAAGTTCATGAAGATGTCAACATTAAGCCTGAGAAACTTTAGGCAACTCCAATTAGATTTGTAGATTTTCGGATTCTTTCTAGAACATTTATTGCTGTAGATGGGCGAAACTTATAGATACTAGACAGTATAAAAACCGGTTTGCTATGATAGAGTCGAATGCTTTAAAACACCGTGTGTGATCTTTTGATGCACGATTAAGGACATTAAGGGATGGAATCAAATCTCAAGTCATTAATTGCCATGGGAAAGATGCCAGACTGTCACCGAAACGTCAATGTGCATTTAACACTTTAGTTTGTGTACGATTTGTTATTCAAGTTATCAACTCAACATCATGATGAAGAAAAATCTCAATAAAAACTAGACCATACCCCTTTGTGTAAATTGATAACATCTAAGAATGCAATTGTGATCATCCTTTTAGAAATTAAGGGCCAAGACCAAGGAATATTCATGCAAAAGTTACTAAAGTATGAAACTCAGAGCTGGTATTCTGTTTGCCTTCAAAAACACATAATAACGTAACATGACCTATTTACGTCCGGTTTGGCTCATGTCCACATGTCGCGGCTTATTATGCCAAAGCCTGTTCTCATGAGCAATAAAGAACGACGTAAGTATGATCCTTAGCCATCTCTCTCTATTATACAAAACAATAAAAAGGTTTTCGTCCAGTGACATAACAGAATAACAAGTTGCACGGAAGCGTCACACATAACGTATTTCATATGTAATTTGACACCGCGTAATTCATGTTTTTTCTAACTCGCACGATAGCTAGGATCTTTTACGCGTAGCTGACGTTAAACCTTTCCTTGATATTCAGACTATCTATGGTGATTCGAGGTTTGAAACTCTTACCAGTTTTAGGAAGGTTCGATACAACCTAGTGACCCCCGCACCGGAGGCTAATTTTTGCACTGCAAAACATAATGGCCATGCGTTTACCACGTGAACGCCACGTGCCGCGCATGTCGGGGAAATTCACAGATAAACGTTGTTTTCTTCCATCGCGTCAAGCAAGTGGCGGGACAGACATAGTGATTTTACTATCATTTGTCTGTAGATTACTTTGGACAGTTACTGTGCTTTTTTTCTGGTCTATGTTCGTCAAGTATAGTGCTAGAAGGGAAAAGTCTGAAGTGGACGATAGTGGGTTACCCTAGCACAATTCTTCATCATATACCTCAGTATAAATACATGCTCGCATGGCGTTAAATAGGCGGAGAAAAACTTACAGACCATGCATTTTCTTTTTAGAAGAGCTGATATTTCTGACCATCCTCGTTTAAAATCTGGCTCTGTCTGCGCGGTTTTAAGATATATTTGTTTTGAATAAATTGGACGTTAACTGGTCATGTTACGTTACTACCCAATATTCTGTCTATGTTGCTGTTATTGTAAACACTCCCTGCTGTGTATGAGTTTTAAGTTTATGACATGCACTTTTAACTATTTAAACCCCAATCCACTTTATATATTTCTTAACAATGTTAACAGTATTTTCATGTATATCTGAACAATGTTAACAATATTCTTATCTATCTATGAACATTATTATGTTGACAATACTTTCATGTATCTCTGAACAATGTTAACAATGTTTTTATGTATCTCTGAACAATGTTAACAATGTTTTTCAGAATCATGCCAGGCAAACGCCTTAGGGGTGAGTACCTTTTTTGTCAACTTCTACAATTGTGCTACTTTTCTAATACTACAGAGGACAACATCAAGAGAAGAAAATAATGCAGCTTAAAGCAAAACCATAATTTACGACTGCATGTGCCTTGGATCAAATGAATACTGAACTTGTATACAAGCGATCGCTACATTTTTGTTTACATCCATGGTTTTCAATGAAAATGCTACATATACAGTACAGTTTTCTACCAGACATCTAAATCAGCATTTCAAACTATTAATTGTATGTTAAGTAATCTTTTGGGCACATTTTGATGTAACGGGGGGCGCCCGAACATCGACGCGCCCTAACATCGCACGGATTTTTTACTGATCTTATTTTGCATAAGTACGCCGTGTTTGTGTCCAATAACTAAGCTGATAAGGAAGGTAAATAACCCAAGTTCATGCACATGATTGTCATTTACATTCAAAACATATGTGTACATATTCATTTCTTGTTTTGTCGAAAAGTAGTATTTTGACAATAATGATGGTAGCGCTAAGTAAAGGGTCACTGCGTAGCTAGACGGCCCGGCACCTAAATATACGACCTGTGCCAAGCAGATACATAAGTCACACAGCTATCATACACATAAGAAAAATAACTTAATAAAACACTAAAAATTTGGGTCTTTAAGTGTTTGTTGAGAAGAAAACCGACCAAAGAAAAACAACGTAAACATTGCTGTCGTCTGACGACGTTGTTTTCCCGCCATTTTTGGGGGCCGCGATGGTGCCGAAACGATTCAACGCAGTTTTGTTACGCTCTAACATGTGATTGGTACCGTCTATGAAAAGGAAACTGAATACAGAGATGGCGAAGATATTTCCCAATAAGTAGACGGAGTATTGTTGATGTCAGCGGTGTCGTTTATTCGTAATGATTTCGTAAGTCGGGCCGTATTCAATACGTACGTCGGGCCGCGTAGTAGCCTATTTCCCGTGGAAACATGAACTGGGATGCGCTAGATATAGCCAGCGCGAGTTCCAGCGCGTAAAAAAACGTCCGATATTTGGGCACCCCCCGTTATGTGGACGGCATATTTAACTTGAGAAGCTGTGGATGGTTCTTTAAACATCTTTAAAGCAATGGTATGGCAGAGGGTAAATAAAAAACCTTTTTTATGGCAGAGGGTGTTTGATCAAATGATTGATGATGGGCCTTCTAGCGGACTGCCACTGTACTGCAGCAGAAAATTATGGTTTTGATACCTTGTGTTCTTGACATGCTATATATACATGTATATATATAATTTATTTGGTCATGACTTTTATCAGCTTTTAGTCTCATCAAGAGATGGCTGCAGATCTGAACTTCTGCTGCCTTAAAGTTTTGATATCTTAGCCACTTTTTAAAACACACTGTAGAAAACACAATTGAGCCGTATGTGGTGTGATAGTGTTTTAATCAATGAACCATTCTCTCTCTCTGTCTCTCTTTATCTGTGTCTCTTTCTGATCTGAACATGAGTATTAATCCAGTCTGCTTTTCTTTCTACAGTGCATAGTGTCTACAAGGGAGAGTGCGGCCGTCCGTTCGTGAGGCTGGAGATCTTCAGTCCAACGACGGGCATAGTGGGAGGTTGGTTCCCGGCTCTGCTGGATACTGGGGCAAATAGGAGTTTCATCAATCGCGAGGACTTCCAGGTAATGATTGTTGATCATTGCCATTATCCATACTCTGAGTTCACCCCAACCAATCAAACCATGTGAATCGCATTGAAACTCAGATTCGTAACAGCCATTTCCCGACAAATCCCTTTCTAACTTGCGTTAACGACTAAACTGACAGAACAAACTCGCCATTGAGATGGTGGAGGGTGTCAGCTTTCCAAAGATGTTTTCAGATTGACAATTTTGGCACTTTGGAAGTGATTGAAAGTGACCGCGATTTAACATTTAGAGAAAAGTGGTAGAAACTATTTTTTTCTCTATAGATTAGTACATCATTTCAGCCAGGTCTTCTCCACTAAAAGTTTCAGTCTCTATAATTAATGAATAAAGGTCCTTCAATGTAATTCAGTGTAGACGTCCTCTTGGCCCCTGGAGATCAAAGGAGCTTTTTTCTAGCCAAGGCAAGTAACATGGCCATGGCAAGCGAGACTTAACCAACGACACTTGACTTCATCAAAGATGGGTGAAAGGGTGGCATAGAGTTGTTTGTTTGTCGTGTGTTTCCAACAACACACATCATCGTGCCTGACAAGTATTCATGGTACACGACTCACAGCGGGAAAATCGAAAGCAAAATTGTAACAACAATATTGTTTCTGTTCTGATGTGTGATTTCCATGTTCTTTGCTATGGATTATGAAACTGCACCATGCCTGGCCAATTCTAACCTCCATATCATGTGCTTCAAAGCCGTGTTACTATATTATTACTTAAAAAATAAAAATGGGGGTAACGGTTTTGGTTCGGAGGTTTGCACCCGTGCGAGTTTGTGCACTCAACCAAACTCACATTCACTCACTCACTCACTCACTCACGCGCGCTCTCACGCACGCTCTCACTCACTCACTCACTCACTCACTCACTCACTCACTCACTCACTCACTCACTCACTCACTCACTCACTCACTCACTCATTCATTTTCTCATTGCAGAAGCTTGGGGTGGCTTCCCGGCGGTATGTGACACGGTTCCGACAGTACAACGCGGACGGAACAAAGATTACGACGAGGGAAGCGGCTATGGTGAGGGTCTCTCATCGAGGGAAGGTCTTTGACGTGGATTTCTGCATCGCTGATGACCTGGAGGCTATTCTGGGGATCCATGAGTGTGTGGCCTTGGGGCTTGTGACGGTGAATGGCTCACCGACAGATGAGAACTTGGAGACATGGAGCCTAATCAATGAGTTCTTTGGTGACGGCGCATTCCTTCCAGGTAAGAGATTGTGGCCTTAGCAAAGGCACTTTACACGACTTTCCTCACTTCACTCAGGTGTAAATGCGTACCTAGCTTTGGTTAGGGACGTCCCTCGGATAGGACATTAAATGGAGGTCCCATGTTTGAGGAGAGCCACACCTCGAGCATGTTTTTTTTATTTTTTTTTATTAAACAACAGAAGAATATACAGGACACAGAGGTGATGTACTCTAGCTAAAGCTAATATTAAACATCACCTCTGGAAAAAAAATTACAACTTACATAGACAAGTACAATAACAATAATAAACAGCAATTGGGTCGTCCAATACAAACAAACTAACAAACAAACAATGAATATATCAATATACCTGAACTAAGTTTTAAAGCGTCTGCTTGTCAAAATATAGTGCTGAGTCAAGCCTAAAATGTTACAGTTGAAATCATATGAAACAAAGGATGAGCCTCTTAATAATAAATAAATAAAGGCTTGATCAGACAAAGTATCGATATCAAGAATATGGGCTAAAAGGTTCCGTAGGTTGCCCAGAAGGATGAGTCTTTGTTGACTGTATATAGGGCAGTACAAAAGATAATGGACAACGCTTTCGCTTCGACATCCGCAAGTGCAGGCTGGACTTGTTGCTAAGTTGCGTGTGAATAAACTTAAGTTAAGACTGCACGTGCCGGTGCGAAGGCGTGTGAGGAGGGCGCAAGTGTACCGGGGGCCATGACTATAATGTGAATAGAAAGAGGGACGTACTAATTTGACTAGATGTTTTTTAAACAACGAAACATTTAATGATCGAACAGATATACCAAGACCGTTCCAATGATGCGTTGCATAAGGAATAAAAGACTTTTGATATCGAGTTGTAGAGCAGAGCGGTATCCTTAGATTAAGTTTGTTACGAAGATTATAAGAAGTAGAAATGGAAACTTCAGGAGGGATCAAATCCTTAAGATACTGGCGAGTATGGCCATGGACAATTTTGTAGAACATGATCAGAGAGTGAACGTGACGTCGATCCGAAAGTTTTTCCCAACCTAATTCAGAAAGTAGCGAAGAATACGAAGACCCTCTTACAGCCCCTGAGACTGCAAGCGCGCATTCGTATTGGACACGTTCTAATCGCTGGGAATCATATAAAGTACATCCATGCCAAATAATGTCAGCATATTCAAGGAGAGGACGAATGAAAGATTTATAAATAACATCAAGTACTGTTCGTGATAATCTGAATTTCACTTTGTTAAGAGTGGACACTCGTTTGGACGCCTTGCCAATCATATAAGAAATTTGTGTTTCCCATGACTAGGTGGACGTAAGAAAAGTCGCTATATGCTTGTGGGTTTTGACTGATTTAATAACACAATTATCAAGAAGAAGAGGGGGGGTGGTCGGGAGGATTTGATTTCTTAGAAAAACACATTTCTTCAGTCTTTAAAGGGTTTAGGTTCATAAGCCATGTTGAAGACCAAAGTGATATCTTCCTAAGATCAGTATTGAGTCGATCAGCTGTAACGTTAGGATCTTCCACAATGTCCAATAATGAACTATCGTCAGCAAATAAAAAGCATGTTAAAGAACCCACTGCACTTATCGAAAAGAGTAGGGGCCTTCTCGGTGTGAGTGGTTCAAAACCGACAGTCCTATGGCCGCACATGGGGCAATTGTCATATTGAGGTCACCTGTGCGCTGAATGGCAGTCGCTACAGACCATTGCGATCTAGCCCCACCAATTGTGCGCTCCTCGCAATATTCAGCCCCTGGCTGCAAAGAGAGAGTATTCAGCCGACCCAATGATAAAAACAAAAACAATGATGTACCTATATTGTATTTTGTTCTTATCTACTTAGTATAGAATTTGTTTTGTCTGTCAACTTCACTGGTATACACATTAACCATTAGTGTATCATAAACAGTTATATATAATGTCATTTATTTGCAGAGGGCTACATTGAGGCCATGCACCCCATTTTAGGCCCTCTGGTGACAGGTTTCAATGTAAGTCCATATATATGATTATATATATATATATATACTATTATTAGATGAAATCTTGACTGTGCAAAAGTTGTTCTTGTAGGATTTCTCAAGGAATTTGATGGTTCCTCTTGTGTGGAAAAATGTATCAAGTGATAATGACAAGACACTGTGACAGGGAAACACTGAAAATCTTACACATTTTGTGAATTTAGGGGTTTAAAAGTGATCTCAACAAAGTGCAAGTTGCAGTGATGTAAGATGTGTTAAAGTGTTACAAACAATGTCAAATTTTTTGTTTGAAGGTCAGCATTGGTTTATTGAAAGACCATGACCACATCTATGGCAAAGAGTGTATCCTGTCTAGTAATTAATTCTGTTAAGATATCCGCCATTGATAGACTTAATATTGAAACAAAGAAGCGAGTAGAAACAGACTCCTGGCGATAGAACCCGGGCCTTCCAGTCCACAAGCTGCACGCCCTAACCACCAGGCTATAAGGTCTGGTTAGACCGTTAGACTGGTCAGTTGCAGGTGCTTGAACCCCACAGTTACAATAATATATGCTAACTGGACTGTTCATCTGTTATACATGTAGGAACTCCTGCTGCTGCACGTTGTGGGCGGTGCAGTCCAATCACAGTACAATTATAGGCTGGACCGCCGAGAACTGCGCAGCTCTCTTGAAGAATTACGTCGGCACAAGGCACGTCAAGACCAGGTAAATGTCATTTTTGCACGTCTCAGACTGTTCATGCCCTCAATACTGACATCAAAATTGATTTGAATTGCACAATTGGGCGTAACCATTAGGTCCTGGGAATATATCTCCAGTCTGACCCGAAATGGAACGCCAGCCATTGCTGATTCTATTTGCACGAAGTCAAAAAGAAAGGGAAGTAGCTGAAGGAGGGTGGGGCAGTTCTGTATCCTAGCAACAGGCACCAATCCAGCTTGTCTCTTTATTCCTAGTAGTATTTGGAACGTATTCCTAGTAGTACGGAATGTATATTTTTTTCGTGTTATATCAATACTCCGGTAATGCACAAACAAAACGCTGTTGTTTATTGAAGTTCAACTTTATTTTTATGTGCCAACATTCTTATCTAAACGTTTTATGGATGAATCGATGTTACTGGAAGCTCCCTGCGCCCGTGTTCTGGCTGGTTTGAGGTTCTGCTCCGATTTGTCCGGACAGTGACCTCAAATAAATTACGCACCCCTGCTTTGATGATGGCCCGGGACGCTTTTTGGATTTTGAAAAGTTTTAAAAGTGGGTACTTGAATCGAGAAAATAAGGTTATGATTTCTAAGCATCAATAACAACTGTTAGTGTTACAGCTGCCAGTGTATGAACTAATGTTTCTGACTATGTTTCAGCTCAAGAGAAAAGAGTGCCAGGGGGAAGAACGCTGTGCAAAGGTAATTACAGACTTTGATTGTTGGGAAGGTCTATTGCTTAGTGGACTGTTTCAGTCATTCAAATATGAATTGACAAGTCAAGTAATTTACAGATTCCCGGATTCGAATCCTCTCAGTCACAATTCAAACTTACAGGGTGTAGATTGTGGATAAACTGGTCAACTGATTTTGCTGTTATTGATACGTTTGTGCATTGTATTTCAAGGTTCATGATTCTTGAATGTGTCAAGTGTCAATTGTCTATTAGAAAATACCATAGTTAACCAAATAGATTTCATGTTTGTTGTCTATTCTTGTCTCTAGTTGTCATGATATGCATGTACCAAAGATTATTGTTTCTGACAAGTTCTGTTCTTCCTCCACTGAGAGACAGCGCACAGCTAGCGTTCTTCCCTCCGAGTCAGCTGCAGCTGATGCCGTGACCAACCACCACCAGGCAGGCCCTCAGACCGAGGCTAGCAACACCAGGCCGAGGTCCAAGCGGTCTGCCACGGTCTCGGCAGCAGTCGGGAAAGCGCCGGCGGAACCGGCTGCAGTGGCTGGAACCTCTGAGGCGACCCGAACATCGGTCGCCAATGAGGAGGGACCGGCTACCACCGTCGTGGCCAACCACCATCATCAGGCCACGGCAGCAGCCGGGAGACCGCCCGCGGAACCGACTGGAGTGGCTGGGATCCCTCAGGCGGCCCGACCACCGGTCGCCAGTGAGGAGCGCCCAGCTGCGAGGGCCGGGAACCCTGAGGCAACCCGACCACCGGTTGCCGATGACGGGAACCCTCCTCAGGCAGTCCGACCACCGGTTGCCGAGGACGGGAACCCTGAGGCAGTCCGACCACCGACTGCCGATGACGGGGGCCCTGGCCCGGTTGCAGCTGAGGGGGCGACTGCAGACGAGGCCCCGGTCCAGGTGCAGGATGTGCAGCAGCCTGATCCACCTCCTGTAAGTTAGATACAATAATTGTTGATCTACTAATTGAGTCTTATAGACCTTTCTCACGCGGCGGACATGATAGAATGAAAACGAGGCCCTTGTGGCAAACAATAGACCGATCCTAACTGTCAATCACAATTAGTAGTTTAGCCTATGATTGCCTGATGATTAGAGAATCGACCAATGAGGAAGTGGCTATCATGTCCACCGCGTGAGAAAGGTGTATGATATATGAATGTTTTGATCAGGGCTGACCCCTAAGTGAGTCTTATGATATATGAATGTTTTGATCAGGGCTGACCCCTAAGTTGAATTGCGCAATCTTTGAACTCCTTTGTAGTCCCTACTTAAAATCTTTGAAGCCTTCTTTTCCTTGAAATTCTTTGCCCAATCTGGAGACTTTTTTGGTTAGAATGAACAGGTGGGGTCTTAGTTTTCCCATTTTAGTTGCAAATTGTTTAGTTCAGCAGTTTAGGTGGCGTAGGAACATATGTGAGTTATTGGGTCATGCGGATGGGTATGGCCGGGAACTAGGTCAGAGATAGGGTCTGTTTACTTCCGGGTGACGTTTCTGCAAGTTTGAGCTGTACAACCCCGTTTTCTTTGCATGTTTATCAAGTATACCCTTGTGACTTCCTGGTGGAGAAATAGTTTTCAAGATTGAAGTTAGTGTAAGTGCTTTTATAGGGCCTTACTTTAGTGGGTCTTATCATGGCCGGCAATCGGGGCAAGTAACTTTGTAGTCATCCCTTTTATCAGGGCTGTCTCCAGCTTCCAATATTTTTCCATCCTGACAGTGTCATTGCTTTGGAGCCCATGTGGTCAATTTTTGTTGGTGAACCTGTCATTTCAAGCCTACAAATCATCAAATTGATACATATTGTGAAATTGAGATTTTTTTGGCAGGCAAAATGAAACTTTTTCTGTCCCATCAAGCAAATTTCTGTCCCGGGATGGAGGGAGGGCTCCTGGAGACTGCCCTGGTTTTGATGCATTGTGTTGTTTTATAGGTTAATTTTCGAATCTATGCAGACTCAGATCACTGTGCAAGGACTGTCAAAACAAGAGCCAGATTATGAGCCTTGAGTCTTTACACTTACTGGGTAGATATAGTCAGTTAATGATCGTACCGCATAGTATTGTGTTGTTTGGATAAGGGGCAGTATATTGCTTGAAACGTGAATAAAAAACTCCAATTTCTAGTCATTCCTACACATAGTAAGTTTCAATAACACTATACCATAATGACATTAAAGGAGCAAAGATACAATGTGGTTAGAACTTATAGAAAATCCAAGCCCTGGTAGACTGATCCTGACTGTCCATCACAATTAGTGGTTCGACCAATGAGAGAGTGACTAGCATGTCCGTCAAATGTTAGCATTTCTATGTTTTAATTTTGCATTTCTACATTTTGACGGAGGTGGGCAGGGCTATGGTATCGGTCTATTTACACTAGGCGCGTTGAAAGGTCACCATGTAGCTTATTTTTGTGCCGCTTTTGAGCTTTTTTGATACGAAATCCGCAGGAATATGTGGTAAACAGTGGCATTAAATGTCAAGTTCATAAAGATTACAGCAACTAGAATATTTCCAGTTTTCAAGCCTCATAAAATGCTCCGAGTGCCTTTAAGCTAGTTCCCAGAGTTTGTATTGGGAGTTTATGTTGGGAGTTTATGTTGGGTTGTGCGAGTGCTCCAGTACCCTCCCCTCCAGTGGCTGTCCAGAGCTTTGACTTGAGGTTGTTGACAGTTTTGGCCTTTGTAACATCAGCAGGGAGGCTGTTCCAAGAGTTGACAGACCTGGTGCTGAATTAGTTTGGTCTAGTTGGCTTCTTGGTTTGTGATTTGACGATCTTGTAGGAGGCTCTGTTCTGTAAGGCTTAGGCAGGCCCTTTTTGATGTCGCATAATTCGTTGGGAAGCTATTTTATTTCATAAAGGTGAAAATTTCCTGTCCTGTAAAGCGTATCCAGTGCACATTTCAGTTAAAGTGTAATCAAGCCCCAAAAATTTCTTAAATCGTAGTGTTTCTGAGTTTTTGTTGTACAATGCTGTTAAGCCGGCGTCACAATTCATGCGAGCGTCGGCCGACTTTGTAGATCGCCCGAAGCTCGCCGAATTTCAAAATCGCCCGAGCGTCGACCGTATTTCCAATGAGAATCTCGGGTGACGTCCGTCGAACACTAAAAACTGAAAATCCCCCATGAGACGGTACCATTACTTGGACATGGACGAAGTCAGAATCGACTAACCTGGTAAAAGGCCAATATTTGGATTAACTTTGATTTCTAAAAATCGCCCGAAGCCCGCGGAATCGCCAGGACGTCGGTCGTCCTTCGGCCGAAAATCCCCATTTGGAGCTCGGCGACAAGTCGGCCGAGCTAAATTGTTGATTTGTGACGGGGGCTTTAGAGGATGTCATTATCTATACACACATAGTTCCGATCCTCTTAACCGAAAAGATCCCGTATGGAAATTCATGACTAAATTATTGAATATTTAGTACCGGTGCTTTTCTCTTTCGTAGGTGTGTTTAACTTAATAAACTTCCTATAGTTTGTTTCCTTGATTTTCGTTTTACCATTAGAGTTCAGTTTTGAATGAAAAGTTTGGAGAAATATATCTTTTGATCTTTGTTTCACTTTTGACTGAACTGATGGCATATTACGCTCTTGGTTTCACAATAGGTAGCCAAAACCAGACTCCTGGACAACCTTACTTATGTTTGAAAGCTAACATGGCAAATTACTTTGCTGTTGCTGAACAAGGAATGCTTGATACTATAAGCTACTTGTCGGTACTTCTCTAGTTAACCTGCTAGAGCAAGAATAAAGCCTTCTGTAATAAGCCTCGATCCACAAGGGGAACCTGCAAAGTTAAAGGATAGCATCTAGATCTCCTGTATTGAGCTCAAATTTTACCTGATCGCTGATGTACAAATCCCTATTTATGTACTGCCACTTTTTAAACTTTTCAAGTTGCAAGCAGGTGCTCCAGGCTGACGCCAAAGTCGGGGTGCGTACGTTAGGAGGGGTTCTTCCTCTGAAAAATTGCATATCAGCATGAGAGTACGGTACATCTTCATGCAAATGAAGTGTGGAATGCTACCACACAATCAATCAGTAATAAAGAATAAGTAATACATATATTTGAATTGTTTGATATTTTCTACCCAGAAACATCTTCTCAGTAATCCTTTAAGTCGGTAAACATCATCGGAAGTATGATCATTCATGTCAACCTCTTAACTATCCACCGAAATGCTGGAGAGGGGGTGCGTACGTTAGGAGGGTTTTTCCCCTGAATGTTTCAACTCACTGAGTCAGGTCCGCAATCGTCCCCAAATCAGGGGTGCGTACGTTAGGAGGGTGCGTACGTAAATAGAAATTTTACGGTATGAGTTGAATAAAAGGGTAAAGGTAAAGGTACCATAGCCTTGAAATAGAGTTGAATAACAACAGGCTTAAAACACCAATCTGCCTCACACCAATCACCAATATGGGGAAATTAAAACTTTCGCGTAAAGTTTTAAACCTACATTTGTCTTTGCATGCAGTCTTCTGATTGATTGTATAAACTTTTTATGAAATCGAAAAATTTACCAGAAATGCCTCTTTAGAAGTTTAGAAGTTTAAAGAAGACCATGATGCCAAATTGAATCAAAAGCCTTGAACAAAACAAGCTAAGAGGCATTTACCAGACTGTGTACTACATATCAAAGAATGTCTAGACGTTAGAAACTCCTCCGATGCTTGTAAAATCCCATTGTCATCCCATACTACTACACCTTATTGTATAGAATAGACTGATTAATCCTAATAGAATGTTATCTAAAGTATGTACCAGTGAATGCCATACTTTGTACCTTGTGCAATTGTTATGCAATTAAGTTATTATATAATTTATTACTCAGAAATTGATGCCTGTAATACAATGATATTTTCTTAATCCAGATTGGTTAGGTTTTATCATTTAATTTCCTTCCATAGGATTTGATAATCTTTTGTTTAGCTAAAGGATCAAGCTAATGGTAACTTTCCCAGACAGCTATAAATTGAAATACCCCGATAATTGTTGGGGTTGACTTTTCTTACTGCCTCATGTACATGTATACAATGTAGCTTCTGGACCAGTCTCCAGGGAAGATCCCTGTCCCTAGTACACTTGTCTATTGAATCAGCTTTGCAAGAGGTCGTAATAAAAGTCTTTTCCCCCTTTTAACATTTCATTCATTTAACTCATCATATCTTCCTGCTAGCCTTTTTGGTTTTAAGTGCCTGTATCGCATTGCTAATATTGTATGCAGTATAATATGATAATCTATAGGACTAGGAGTTCTTGACTTGTGTTGTCTGTTTGGAGCACATTGTCTAATACTTCTTTTTCAAAATTGGAGTCAAAAACCAATTTAAACTAAATCAAAACTTGCTGTGAATGGATTTTAAGTGTTCTACCCAAAGGCATGATTGTATCGGTATGTCTACTTGGTATGTTAGTTTTTTGTTCCTTAGTTTTCTAAGTAGATTCCAGAATGCTGTTGGGTCGTTTTTCTGAGGTTTTGTAGTTGCATCAAACAATAATTTTCATGTTCCCTCTTGCGTTTTCAAATTAGTTTGTGAAATTCTTTCCTTTTCCTGAAATACTTTCTTCTTATGAAAGGATTTGGGGTTACACATCAGTAGATATCTTTAATTCTGTAGCTTGTTTTGTGCCTCAAAGCAAGATTTTTCAAACCAATTTTTGTTTCTTTTGGATTGTTTTAGTCTCTTTTTACATTTCACAGTATTATTATGACATTCTACCCACCATCACAGAAATTTTCTAAGATTCCCTTACTGTTTAGGCTACGTCTGTTTTTGCTGTTGCAGTGTTGAGACCAAAAGACGAAAAGTTTCCTAATTTCCTGATATTTGAGCAGCTTTATGGCATCTATAAATTTTTCGGTGGAGTCTGGACCCCAGACAAATCTCTCTGGGAAAAGGAGCTGGGGAAAAGACGTGAATTTGATTTTGTTTCTTTTGCACAGCTTCAGCTTCACTGTATTCAGCGCTTTTGTGTTTGAGTCTCCAAGAATAAGAATCTCTAGCCGCCTGTCATAGTCTTAATCTTAATCTTAATCATACTGGACAAAACCCCAGTGGGGCATCTCGTCCAGGGAGGATTGGTGCACAGCTAAGCGGGCCGGTGGTGGTGGTGGTGCATAAAAAGAAACGAATCAAAAATTGCAAAGTGTTGGTGCGAAATCAACCAGAACAGTGCTCAAACAATAATGTAAAAGTGGTTGGCCTGCTTAGCATAGTTCAATATGCTTGGTCATAGTTCGCCATTGTTTCGTTCACCGGTGACTTCTCGTTACGGGCCTTCTTTGTTGATGGATATACCTTTGAATCGATGCTCCTGTTCCATTTACCATGTTTTGACACCACGCGTGATCTGTCGGGATTATCAGAGGCTTCGCCGAGTACTTGAAATCTGTTTCGTACATTAACAATAACTAGCTATCTACTTACCAAAAGTCATTACCATCCATCAAGCCCTTCTTGAGTTATTCCCTTTCAAAGTCTGAAGCAAAATCTGCTCCTGCAGTTCCAAAAGAGCCGCTAGGGGGCCCAAACCCATACCACTAACTCTCTGTACATGTCCAAAGATCTGTCTACCACTCAAAAATCAGTTCCATAGCATGTCCAGAACACGAGATATCAAAATAGGAAGTTCCACTGCAGTACCCTAAGAAGCCGCTAGGGGGCCCAAAATCTAATCGTTTTTAGGTCTCATCAAAACCTACCAACATACCAAATACCAAAACAATCCATCAAGGCATTCTCGAGTTATGCTGGTCCACTACAGACAGACAAACAAACACTACCCTCTGCATAACCTTTTCAGCGAAGGTAAAAAGTTCATGTGATAGTTTGTCCGCACAGTCAGAATCCTGAGCAATGGGTTGGTCTGTGATCTGTATTTTGGGTTTCAGCTTATTTCTGCTCTTTTGAAGTGTTGTGGACAAGGCCAGCTAACTCCTTGAGTCTTTGTTGTAGAGATCCAAATTTGTCTTTTCACGCTGGCTTCTGATTGATTGTATATTGCTTTTTATGAAACCGAAAGCCTTCCATAGATCAACAAAACAAGCAAAAAGGCATTTTGTAGACGAGGCCAGCTAAGTCCTTGAGTCTTTGCTGTAGAGATCCGATTTGGCGTTTGAGTTTGCATTTCTCCCCCTTCAAACGCACAATGTCGTACTTTAACATTCTCCCTTCCGCAGCAGATAGGCTGCGGCATGCATGATTACATGAGGTTGACTTGCTTCAAGAGCCAAGAGATGCTGTGAAATAGAATGCTTAAACATTTTCCAGGGAATTTACTCCGTCAGACAGGTTTCAAACTTTCATGCTTACGGTTTTGATCCGTTCTTTAGATACTGTAAATCAAAGCGGCAGGAAAATATTAGTAGCGGTTGGGGGAAAATGGAGTAGGTCATGGCACTTTTTAATGGTGGGAACAAATATATACAGTCTCAAACATTAGTGATCAAATATTAGCGATGATGAAATTTTAGCTGTTGACTAGTGACTGTTAAATCAGCTAAAATTAAGTGACAGTTTACAAATCGAGAATTACAGTATGGCATTTTCAATTTAAAACTTTTACTCCCCGCACCGAAGGTGCATAAGGCGGCACCCATCTCCATTTCTGTAGCCCTGGGCCACACAACTTTGTGCAAGTCACTACAGCAGGGGGCTAGTCCACTGGTAGTGATGTGTGTTTAACTTCCATACCCTTTCCCAAATGCTGAGTGCTAAGCAGAGAAAGCAGTATGTACCATTTTTTTAGTCTTTGGTATGACCCGGCCAGGGTTCGAACATCACGACCTACCGCATGCAAGGCGAACACTCTACCCACTAGGCCATTGCACCGGACTTGGCATTTTCAAGCGTAGTTCTAATGTGATGGCTGTTCTTCCTCTGTCTGAAGCCTTCAGTATCATGTTGGACCTCGCAACTAGTGAGCCAAAGCTTTGCAGAATTTTGAGGTAGAAATACTGTTAAGCTCTGCTCATTCTGCTCCACTCAATAGTTTCAATAGTTTACTTCACTCTTCGTTGATTCATTGATTTCTTGGTGAACTTGGAAGGGTCTGGGATGATGCGGCTGTCATTGTAGCGTTGTCTGTGTGAGGTGTTGGAAAGGACAAAAAACGATTCGCTCAACTCCCAATGTCTTGAGTAAGCCTCCTTGAAAGTGCTCTCTGACGCTTTGCAGTAGGTGACACCCAAAGTACAGAGTATAGTTCGTCGCACTCACCTTTGTCTGTCATGTCCAGTCTCGGTCTAGGCTTGGTCCGGCTTTGGTTTCAGGACACTGAGTGACTGTCTAATTTCCCCTATTTCGGCGGGAGTTGCCCCAAATTAGCAGGAAAATGATTCAGGTAGAAAAGACGACGACGTCTACAAACTAAACAGAATGTAAAGTATTGCTTACATCGCACAGTGAATACTTATCTTAGCATGAGTGTACGATAGTCTATACCATAATTGGCGCCATCTTGAGCAGTGTCATTGGCCAAAAGCACGAGCCACATTGCACTATATACCACAAGGTACAAACACCCTATCATGCTTCACCTCAGTTGCGAATGACTGCTTTAGTCTTGAAAGCCATAAACAGAAGATTTAATACACACAGTGCATGACTACAGTCTAGATCTTCCCTTTACCTGGTCCTGACGTCTTGTGGATGTAGCTCTTGTGCTCATTTAGTTCTTGCATTTTATCGTATTTTAGGATTACGCTTCATTGTAATATGTAATATGATGATGCCTAATATATACGTATATCAAGTTTTTAGTTACTATCTACTGTTGATGTTGATGTCTTTAGTGTGTGGGACGCCATCTTAACCCTTAAGCTGCCAGGTTTTTTAGCCAAGTAAAAGTCAAAAATGTTTGACCCCTGAGCTCCCTCACAAAACCCGCGAAACACCCGGCGGCGCGAACTCCCCTAACTTCCCGGCTTCGCGCGCTACACGCACGCAAAGCTGTTTCGTTCTGGGGAATACCCTATCCCGGTTATAACCGGGTTCAGCACACAAGGCATATTTCTGTATCCCTAATTAAGTCGGGACTGGCAGCTTAAGGGTTTTAAGAAAAAAGTATCAATATAATGTAAAATGTAGAATACACAACATTGTGTATTCTGTACATTGTATCTCCATATGTACCAATCCGTGCATGGGAGGGCCAGGACCGTGTTGTATTTCATTTGTATCATACCCACCCTAAAGAACACACCTTTCAATGCAAACTGCGGCAGAACTTCAGAAACATTTTTTCCCGGATCAAAAATTGTAACAAAATCGATTCCAACGTCTGAATGTCTGAATTCTCGGGAGCAGCGCAACTGACACGCTCGAAGCAAGTTCAAATCGTTTGTTTCAAACTAGGCAAGCCCGGGCCGTTAACGGCTAAGTATAGACCGGTTTTAACGCCTGTATCGAAGTTTATTACTACCTGGGTATGATATAGAGGTGATCATCTGTTTTGCCCTCCCTTGTACATTGTTATGTGATGAATTTAAGTTAAAAGTTAAAGTTGGGTGTCTTACTCGATTACTAGCCTGGAATCCATCCTATCTAGCTTCTGGCCGCTACCCTAGCTCCGCTGCGCTACCCAAGCTCCGCTGCCTGGCCGAGCTTGGGTAGCGCAGCGGAGCTAGGGTAGCGGCCAGAAGCTAAATAGGATGGATTCCAGGCTACTCGATTACAACTAATATAATTCATAATATGTGTTTCAGCCTGCACTTGGCCGGGGCAAGCGGAAGAGCAAGCCACCCAAAGCGTTCAAAGGTGAGCTTGTTTTTTATGTACATAAATGTATATATATGTATGTATGTATGTGTATGCATGTGTATATATGTGTACATATGAATATATTATGTATATGAGTATATATGTGTATGTATATATATATGTATATATGTGTGTGTATATATGTGTGTGTATATATGTGTGTATATATGTGTATATATGAATATATTATGTATATGAGTATATATGTGTATGTATATATATGTATATATGTGTGTGTATATATGTGTGTGTATATATGTGTGTATATATGTGTATATATGAATATATTATGTATATGAGTATATATGTGTATGTATATATATGTATATATGTGTGTGTATATATGTGTGTGTATATATGTGTGTATATATGTGTATATATGTATGTGTATACATATATATATGTCCCATAAAGATGATAAAATTGTTTTTCATTGTCCTGACAGGCATGATAGTTGGTGACTGGTGGCGAAAGAGGCGCAAGGCTCGGGACTAAGGGCTCTGGCGCTGGCACACTCCGGCACTCCTGTGGGACCCCCCTCCCCTCCTGGTCGCACTCCTGGCTCTACTGACGAGGTAACGTGGCAACTTTTCCAACGCGCTGCGCATTGAATGCTCGACTGTCCCACCTTAAGCGACTATCTAACTGAAGCTGACGTTGGCGACCTTGCTGTTTGATGGGCACGTTTAAACAATCTAAATTTGTGCCCCCGCCCTCCGAAATTGCCATTTTTGACCGTTTAAACAATCTAAATTTGTGCCCCCGCCCTCCGAAATTGCCCTTTTTGACCGTTTAAACAATCTAAATTTGTGCCCCCGCCCTCCGAAATTGCCCTTTTTGACCGTTTAAACAATCTAAATTTGTCCCCCCGCCCTCCGAAATTGCCCTTTTTGACCGTTTAAACAATCAACGACCTTGCTGTTTGATGGGCACTCTGGTAAACGTTTTGAGCTCTCTGTGTGTGTTAACTAAAAGTTGATCACTGTGTCTAATTCGTTGATAGTCTATTACAAAATTTAGGACGCAGCAAGACCGCCAATGTCTGCCACAGATATTTAATCGCTTTAGACCAGCTGACAAAACATCGAAGCAGTCACCTGCTCCTTTTTTTTTTCCAACTTCCATTGTTCGTTCGACCAGTCCAGACCAGGGGGAGGGGGGTCCCGTAGGAGTGCCGGGACGTGCCAGTGCCAGGGCCCTTGGTCCTGAGCGCTGTAGGGGGGCCTGCTTGCAGGTAAGTTGCAGGTCCCCCCTACAGTCCTCGACTGCCACCAGTCACCAGCTATCATGCCTGCGGTTCTGTGAGAGCTGCTGTAATCTCCAAGTAGGTCTCCACAGATCTGCTTGGAGATTCCAACAGTTCTCACAGAACTGCGTGCGCTTTGGGTGCCTTTCAATACCGCGGCGGCGGTGCAATTTACCATCTACATGCACCGCCGTCTAGTCTGTAGTCGCCCCCTAGAATTAACACCTAAAGTATCATCTAAAGTAAAAAAAAACAAAAAAACAATTACATGCATCTCGGGTACTGTTTTTTGAGAACGCCTTTTTTCGTGGTTCACCAGGAGACCTTTGGGGGCTGCGAATTTTGGCGCTGAGACTGGCTGGTCACTTTGACCAGTCAGCGGGTGTCATCATTCTCCCTTGAAGATCTGTTTGGAGTCTACGTTCTCAGAGAGCGGTACCCACGTCTGTCACTCCATCTTTCTATCCTGTCCTTTTAATCTGTCTTGTAAATAGATTTTATCATTGTAATATATTGTATATATTGTAAATTGTATATATTGTAAAAAAATTTTTTTGTAATATTAGGCCACACCACCACACTATTTTTTGGCCCCCGCCCCCCCAAATTGCCCTTTTTGACCATTTAAACAATCTAAATTTGTGCCCCCGCCCTCCGAAATTGCCCTTTCTGGCTGTGTTTACTAAATCTAAATTTGTGACCCGGCCCCACAAAATTGCCCTTTTAGAATTTTAGACCCCAAACAATATTAGTAAACAATTTCCCTTTTTGAACGTTTTGACTAAATCCAAATTTGTGCCCCCGGCCCCAAAAATTGCCCTTTTACAAGTTAAGACAACAAAAAATATTAGTAAACAATTTCCCTTTTTGAACGTTTTGACTAAATCCAAATTTGTGCCCGCGGCCCCAAAAATTGCCCTTTTACAAGTTAAGACCCCAAACAATATTAGTAAACAATTTCCCTTTTTGAACGTTTTGACTAAATCCAAATTTGTGCCCCCGGCCCCAAAAATTGCCCTTTTACAAGTTAAGACCCCAAACAATATTAGTAAACAATTTCCCTTTTTGAACGTTTTGACTAAATCCAAATTTGTGCCCCCGCCCCCAAAAATTGCCCTTTTACAAGTTAAGACCCCAAACAATATTAGTAAACAATTTCCCCTTTTGAACGTTTTGACTAAATCCAAATTTGTGCCCCCGGCCCCAAAAATTGCCCTTTTACAAGTTAAGACCCCAAACAATATTAGTAAACAATTTCCCTTTTTGAACGTTTTGACTAAATCCAAATTTGTGCCCCCGGCCCCAAAAATTGCCCTTTTACAAGTTAAGACCCCAAACAATATCAATTTCCCTTTTGGACCATTTTGACAAATCTAAATTTGTGCCCCGACCCCAAAAAAATTGCCCTTTTACAAGTTAAGACCCCAAACAATATTAGTAAACAATTTCCCTTTTTGACCATTTTGACAAGTCTAAATTTATTCCCCTGGGCCTAAAAATTGCCCTTTTTGACTGTTTTGATATCAATGGTGTGGCCTGAATTGCATGTGTATAACCTTGTAAATAGATGTAAAAGTATGTAAAATATAAACTGTATGATGACTTGTAAATAGATTATAATATACTGTGAATGCAGAAATGTTCACGGTTTTCCACCGAACTTAAAAACCCCTGAACACAGAATATAAAGTTAAGACCCCAAACAATATTAGTAAACAATTTCCCTTTTTGAACGTTTTGACTAAATCCAAATTTGTGCCCCCGGCCCCAAAAATTGCCCTTTTACAAGTTAAGACCCCAAACAATATTAGTAAACAATTTCCCTTTTTGAACGTTTTGACTAAATCCAAATTTGTGCCCCCCCCCCCAAAAAAAATTGCCCTTTTACAAGTTAAGACCCCAAACAATATCAATTTCCCTTTTTGACCATTTTGACAAATCTAAATTTGTGCCCCGGCCCCCAAAAAATTGCCGTTTTACAAGTTAAGACCCCAAACAATATTAGTAAACAATTTCCCATTTTGACCATTTTGACAAGTCTAAATTTATTCCCCTGGGCCTAAAAATTGCCCTTTTTGACTGTTTTGATTTAAATGGTGTGGACTGAATTGCATCTGTATAACCTTGTAAATAGATGTAAAAGTATGTGAAATATAAACTGTATGATAACTTGTAAATAGATTATAATATACTGTGAATGCAGAAATGTTCACGGTTTTCCACCGAACTTAAAAACCCCTGAACACAGTATATAAAATTAGAATGATGTAAATAGTGATTTTTATGTGTAAATAGTGGTTTTATTTGTAAATAGTAGATTTTTATTTGTAAATAGTAATTTTTTCACTTACGGTTTGGTCTGGGTTCTGGTCGAACGAACAAAGAAGTTGGACTTTGATACAGTCAACAGTCTTTTTTAGTGACTGTCAAATTTTTTAGTCACCGGTCCATATATTTTCCCCCTGTAACCTACAGGTTGATTAAAAATTTGCATAATTATCACATTCTGTATACCCTGTAGGTTGATTAGATATTTGCATAATAGAATCCCTGTTAGTTGATCAAATATTTGCATAATTGATAAAAATTCCATATTTCTTTGAATGAATTATAAGAATTCCATGCCCAGACTCTGTCTGCTGATTACCTACACCTAGCCCCCAATGTTTTGACCTCATTTGCATAAATAATAGAAAACAATCAAAGCACTTTGAAATAATGCATGGCCCTCAATTCAATTAGATTGAAAATGTTAATAATGCCCCCCCCCTTAAGAAAAATTAATTTAGATTTTGGTCTGAAAATAATAACTTAAAAGTGTAATTAGACTCTAAAATGGATTGCTTATAATATGTGCTCCCCGCCCCCTGTAAAAAAATACAATTTACATTTCGGTCTGAAATTAATAACTTTGAAAGTGTAATTAAGATTCTAACAATGTATTGGTTATATAACATGTTCCCACCACCTCCTTAGAGCCTTAAAATGTAATTTAGATTTCGATCTGAAAATGGTAGCTTAAAAAGTGTACTTAGATTCTAGAATTGATTGGTTATAGTATGTGCCCACCCACCCCCCTTAAGACAAATTGATTTAAATTTTGATCTGAAAATGATAACTTAAAAAGTGTACTTAGATTCTAGAATTGATTGGTTATAGTATGTGCCCACCCACCCCCCTTAAGAAAAATTAATTTAAATTTTAATCTCACTGAAAATAATAACTTAAAAAGTGTACTTAGATTCTAGAATTGATTGGTTAAAGTATGTGCCCACCCACCCCCCTTAAGAAAAATTAATTTAAATTTTAATCTGAAAATAATAACTTAAAAAGTGTACTTAGATTCTAGAATTGATTGGTCATAGTTTGTGCTCCCTGCCCCCTTTAAAAAATGCAATTTAGATTTTGGTCTGAAAGTAGTAACTTAAAAAGTGTACTTTAGATTCTAAAATTCATTGGTTATAACATGTGCCCCCACCCCCCTTAAAAAAAATCTAATTAAAGTGTACTTAGATTCTAAAATTGTATTGGTTACGATATGTGTCCCCCACCCCCAGTCATGTAGGTAGCTGTAGGAAAGGTGAATTCAATGTCCCTTATGTTAATGAATACCTCATTTGCACAATTAATGCAGAAATTTCATATTTCTTTGTGGTCAATGGTACGGTGGTCTTTTTAGGCCATTTTGACTGTATAAGGGCCCACTTGTGTGTATATTCAAGTGAGTATGAGTTGCACATTAACTTGTTAATATGCAACTCATGCAGACTTGTGTATATGCGCAAGTATAAAGGGGCTTGACATTCATTTCGTGGTTGCAGTGAAACTTCAATCTTTTGTCAGCTGGTCAGTACAAATTCAGATCTTTTGACATACACTGTCTGGGTACGAACTTTGCGGTAGGCTCAGGGAAAGGTCAAAGGTGTGGTTCAATGGCAACACAGTTCGCAGTGTCATGGGTTTGCTGTGCGATATGACTATGAGTCTACGGTGCGATATGAGTTTGCAGTGTGACAATAATAACTCAAAGCAAAAGATCCAACTACTGCTATTGTATGGTATACATGGTCATTGAAGGAGCTAAGGTATCATTGAAGTGTATAGCTGGTGACAAGTCCAAGTCCACTAGATGGCTAATCCCTTGCACATACAGTCCGGTAGTAATACTTGCAATGCACATGACTGTGCTTAAGAGAACACAGAAACAAACTGTCTGAGTGTGTGTAAGCATTTTTTGGGGGCATTGCTTTGCCCAAGTGAAAGACTGCCAATTTGAAATGAAATATTCTCTGAACTCTCTCCAAACAGAATTTGCACGACTGTGTTCTGTTCTCATCAATGTTGGAACGCTAACAGCTCAAAAAATCTCTTCAAATCTGTCAAGAGAGGCATTAGTCTTCTAGTGCCCAGTGGTGGACAGAATTCAAGATGGACATCTGTAGTTTTCATTTGATGCCGTGTAAGACAGTCACTATATTTTGCCTGCAGCTAATCTATAACAGTAGGCTGACTGACAGTAGTAGCAGTTATTTCTGAAAGTTATGTTTCCTTTAAATTCATGATACATATCTGCTAGATGTATACCTGCTAGTTGATACATCCTAGGCAATTCCCCATACAAATTTGAAAGTTTTCCCTTTTTCAATTAAAGTTGTGCCACACATCCCCCAAAAAGATTTTTGTCTGAAAATTGGTTCTATATTTTTGCCCCCCCCCTCCCTCCAAAGAAAATAGTTGGTATTAAAAAAGCAGTCATTTTTAAATAGTCACCCCATACAAATGTGCAAATTTTTCCTTCTTGAATTAAACTTTTGTCCCACATCCCCCCAAAAGATTTTTGTCTGAAAATTGGTTCTATATTTTTGCCCCCCCTCCAAAAAATCTTTAGTATTAAAAAAGCAGTCATTTTTTAATATTCACCCCATACAAATGTGCAATTTTTTCCTTCTTGAATTAAACTTTTGTCCCACATCCCCCAAAAAGATTTTTGTCTGAAAATTGGTTCTATATTTTTGCCCCCCCCTCCCTCCAAAAAAATATTTAGTATTAAAAAAGCAGTCATTTTTTTAATATTCACCCCATACAAATGTGTAAATTTTTCCTTCTTGAATTAAACTTTTGGCCCACATCCCCCAAAAAGATTTTTGTCTGAAAATTGGTTCTATATTTTTGCCCCCCCCCCTCCCTCCAAAAAATCTTTAGTATTAAAAAGCAGTCATTTTTTAATATTCACCCCATACAAATGTGCAAATTTTTCCTTCTTGAATTAAACTTTTGGCCCACATCCCCCAAAAAGATTTTTGTCTGAAAATTGGTTCTATATTTTTGCCCCCCCCCCTCCCTCCAAAAAAATATTTGGTATTAAAAAAGCAGTCATTTTTTAATAGTCACCCCATACAAATGGGCAAATTTTTCCTTCTTGAATTAAACTTTTGTCCCACATCCCCCAAAAAGATTTTTGTCTGAAAATTGGTTCTATATTTTTGCCCCCCCCCCTCCCTCCAAAAAAATGTTTGGTATTAAAAAAGCAGTCATTTTTTAATAGTCACCCCATACAAATGTGCAAATTTTTCCTTCTTGAATTAAACTTTTGTCCCACATCCCCCAAAAAGATTTTTGTCTGAAAATTGGTTCTATATTTTTGCCTCCCCTCCCTCCAAAAAAATATTTGATATGAAAAAAGCAGTCATTTTTTAATAGTCACCCCATACAAATGTGCAAATTTGTCCTTCCTGAATTAAACTTTTGTCCCACAGCCCCCAAAAGATTTTTGTCTGAAAATTGGTTCTATATTTTTGCCCCCCCTCTCCCTCCACAAAAATATTTGGTATGAAAAAAGCAGTCATTTTTTAATAGTTTCCCCATACAAATGTGCAAATTTTTCCTTCTTGAATTAAACTTTTGTCCCACATCCCCCAAAAGATTTTGGTCTGAATATCGGTTCTATATTTTTGCCCCCCCTCCCTCCAAAATAAATTTTGGTGTGAAAAAAGCAATCATTTTGTAATAGGCACCCGATATAAACATGCAATTTTCCCTTTTTGAATGCAAATTGTGCCCTAACTCCCCCTACAAAGATTTTGGTCTGAAAATGTTAATAAAGTCCAGCGAGATATGACTTTGGCACTATAATTCCCCATGTAAATTTTGAGTCAATTGGACGTTAACTGGTCACGTTACGTTACGTTACAGTCCGGTAGGCTAACTTGCAATGCACATGATTGTGCTTTAGAGACCACAGAAACAAACTGCGGCATCCTGTGTTAGCATTTTTTGGGAGCATTGCTTTGCCCAAGTGAAAGACTGACAATATGAAACGGAAAGTTCTCTGAACTCTCTCCAAACAGAATTTGCACAACTGTGTTCTGTTCTCATCAATGTTGGAACCAAGTCCAAGTCCACAAGATGGCTAATCCCTTGCACATACAGCCCGGTAGGTTTACTTGCAATCCACATGATTGTGCTTTAGAGAACACAGAAACAAACTGCCTGTGTTAGCATTTTTTGGGAGCATTGATTTGCCCAAGTGAAAGACTGCCAATTTGAAACGGAAAGTTCTCTGAATTCTCTCCAAACAGAATTTGCACGACTGTGTTCTGTTCTCATCAATGTTGGAACGCTAATGGCTCAAATCAATCCCTTCAAAACTGGCGAGAGAGGCATTAGTCTTCTAGTGCCCAGCGGTGGACAGAATTCAAGATGGACATCTGTAGTTTTCATTTGATGCCGTGTAAGACAGTCACTATATTTTGCCTGCAGCTAATCTATGACAGTAGGCTGACTGACAGTAATAGCAGTTATTTCTGGAAGTTAAGTTTCCTTCAACTTAAGTTCATGATACATATCTGCTAGTATACCTGCTAGTTGATTGCAATTATAATCTACTTGTCATCCACTACTTGTGTAGCAGATTTCAAGTCTCTATGCCGTTGTTTTCGGCCATCAACCTAAAAATGCCTCAAAACGTGCCACAAAGTTCAATCATGCCTCGGGCCTTGAATGCCCTTTCATTACATTTGCATTTTATCAAATTTTGCACATTTGCATATTATGACTTAAAGGCCCATATTGTTGGATCTTAGCGCAAAAAAAAACTTCATTTTTTTTCTCTTGGACACAATTTGCCTATAGCTTACCGTTTATAACGATTTCTGGCGCCAAAACTGAAAATATCATGTTCAAAATTTAGCCAATTGATTTCCATTCTACACAACAAAAGTGTGTGGTTTCAAATCAAAAGATGACATTCATTACGTGATGAGCTATCCCAGTACAAACAAATCTGTACGCCACAAAGACGGCGTATTTGCACTCTGTGAATGCCGCACAGGGCTGTCTCCAGCTTTTTTTTTTCCATCCCACTCATTTTTTGGGAGCCGATGTGTTGGATTTTCCTTGTTAAATTCGTCATGTTAAGCTTTTAAAGGAAGATACATCTTCATCAATTTCATGTCATTAAGTTCAGATTTTTGGACAGACAAGGTAGAAACGTTTTCTGTCCCAACAAGCAAATTTCCATCTTGGGGCGTCAGAACGGGTCCTGGAGTCAGCCCTGATGTCGCTTGGCCAATTTACAAATTAAGACGAATCAACCCTTAATATATCACCTTAATCTACAAAGGACCAAAAGATTTCACTATTTTGATCCAGCAATAGGGGCCTTTCAATGAAGCTGTAACCTAGGAGGTTTGCATTTCAAAATTCTTGTTTCTGTCATCAACTTTATTTTGTCGCAGTTAGAAAGCAAGCTGCAATTAAAACCAATTTACTGAATGTTCTTAAATACTGATTGCAACCCTATCTTGTCTATAATGTCTGGAGGGGGTATGGGGGTTGTCCCAGGGCTAACCATCTTTCCACATCATAAGGCCATACAAATTCAACTTTACTTGTTGGAAATCAGTTGGAAAGGGGGCCTAATAGAAAATGGTTTTCTTTCTAAAGGTATTACTATGACCTGGATTGGTCAATGGGAGTGTGGGGTGGGAGTGTAACCCTAGTCTACCCTGTGTACATTGGTACGTGGAAAAGTATTAGAGGTAGCTTTATAAGATATGATGACCGTGCATAAGGAAACATGCCCACTGTTCAATAGATGAGTATTTGATAACAAAACTACGGTTTCATGCTACGAAACCACTGTCGGATAGACTGTCTACGGCAAAAACATAGTTCGACATTAGGACAAAAAGTGGCTTAACACAAGTTATTTGGTATAATGCCCTGTGAGGACTGTCCAAAAATCAGTATTTTAGACAAAAAAGCCATATCAGCTACGAAATGATGAGTTAAGACAAAACATGGACATTACATGATTGTAGGTCAGGGTGGCTCAAGTCATATCGCTACGAAATGATGAGTTACGACAAAACATGGACATTACATGATTGTAGGTCAGGGTGGCTCAAGTCATATCGCTACGAAATGATGAGTTAGGACAAAACATGGACATTACATGATTGTAGGTCAGGGTGGCTCAAGTCATATCGCTACGAAATGATGAGTTACGACAAAACATGGACATTACATGATTGTAGGTCAGGGTGGCTCAAGTCATATCGCTACGAAATGATGAGTTACGACAAAACATGGACATTACATGATTGTAGGTCAGGGTGGCTCAAGTCATATCGCTACGAAATGATGAGTTACGACAAAACATGGACATTACATGATTGTAGGTCAGGGTGGCTCAAGTCATATCGCTACGAAATGATGAGTTAGGACAAAACATGGACATTACATGATTGTAGGTCAGGGTGGCTCAAGTCATATCGCTACGAAATGATGAGTTACGACAAAACATGGACATTACATGATTGTAGGTCAGGGTGGCTCAAGTCATATCAGCTACGAAATGATGAGTTACGACAAAACATGGACATTACATGATTGTAGGTCAGGGTGGCTCAAGTCATATCAGCTACGAAATGATGAGTTAGGACAAAACATGGACATTACATGATTGTAGGTCAGGGTGGCCCAAATCTACAACCAAGTCATATCAGCTACGAAATGATGAGTTAGGACAAAACATGGACATTACATGATTGTAGGTCAGGGTGGCTCAAATCTACAAGTTAGGACTTAGCACAAACCAATAACTGAAGTCTGAATGAGATATAAAGTAGAGTGGACTGGATTGATTCATTCCTCAAGCTAACTGATCGCGACATCTTTCACACTGCAGTCGTAACGAAGACATCTGGAGCCGCATATGTTCCCGTTTAGACTTTCGGACATAGGATATTGGAGTTGACATAGGATATTGGAGTTGACATAGGATATTGGAGTTTTCTTTTTACACTACCTGGTCACTTCTTACCTGCTGATGTTTCGGTGTCTGTCAGGCACCTTCTTCAGAGCTTCAGAGTACTGCTTCTTGCCCCTAGTATAAGTAGCTGATGTAGGTGGCGCTTTTGCGGCTAGAACACAATCCCAAATGCGGCTAAGCTTGTATCCCCCCTCGTCCCGGTTCTTCAGGTGTTGACTTTGAAGTGACTGGTTGTGTGAAAAGAATACTCCAATATGCTATGTTGTACTGTAACCTGATGAAATTATTTTTGGAAGCCTGACAGACTTTTTCCACTGTGTCGGCTTCTTCGATGTACAAACGAGATTCCAATGGTTCTCACAGAACCTTGTGGGTTGCAGGTGTCTGTCGATATACAATCATTATGATAGAATCAACTCTACAACAGGTACTGTTCTGTGAGGTCGCCTGTTTTTGTGGTTCACCAGCAGATCTTTGGGGGTGTGAATCTTGGCAGCTTCTGGCTAGATGGTGCTCTGACCGAGGTGGTTGAACTTCGTCCCACAGGCACTACTCAGGGCCGCCTGTGGGACGACTTTCAACCCACAGACCCTAAGTAGTAACTCAGGGCCTGTTCCGGTCAGACACTGGGACCAGTCAGATAGCTGTCATTATTCCCCCCTCGAAGGTCTGCTTGGAGGCTACGACCTCACAGAGCGGTATCTTCCTCTTTCAGACTTAAAGAATCAGGCTGAATAAAAGTTAAGAAAGAAGCTTTTGAAACATTCAGCTTTATATCTACCACTGAGGAAAAATACATAACTCACAATAATTATCTATCTTTACAACAGGTACCGTTCTGTGAGGTCGCCTGTTTGCGTGGTTCACCAGCAGATCTTTGGGGGGTGTGAATCTTGGCAGCTTCTGGCTGGATGGTGTTCTGGCCGAGGTGGTTGAACTTCGTCCCACAGGCTCTACTCAGGGCCGCCTGTGGGACGAATTTCAACCCACAGGCCCTTAACTCAGGGCCTGTTCCGGTCAGGCACTGGGACCAGTCAGATAGCTGTCATTATTCCCCCCTCGAAGGTCTGCTTGGAGGCTACGACCTCACAGAGCGGTACCTTTGTCTGCCAGGCTAACAATATCAGGCTGAAGAGGACAGTACAGTTAGTAGTATAGTGTAAAAAGGAGATCCAACAGTTCGGGTGTCTGCCGCCTAATTTTAGCATAATGCACTGCCACCAGTTAGCATCAGCAACAAAAGAAAGGAAAAAAAAACAGAATACAGTCATCATGATAGAATCAACTCTACAACAGGTACCGTTCTGTGAGGTCGCCTGTTTTCGTGGTTCACCAGCAGATCTTTGGGGGGTGTGAATCTTGGCAGCTTCTGGCTGGATGGTGTTCTGACCGAGGTGGTTGAAATTCGTCCCACAGGCTCTACTCAGGGCCGCCTGTGGGACGAATTTCAACCCACAGGGCCTTAACTCAGGGCCTGTTCCGGTCAGACACTGGGACCAGTCAGATAGCTGTCATTATTCCCCCTCGAAGGTCTGCTTGGAGGCTACGACCTCACAGAGCGGTACCTTTTCTGCCAGGCTACGAATATCAGGCTGAATAGGACAGTACAGTAGTAGTATAGTGTACAGAGGAGATACAACAGTTTGGGTGTCTGTCGAGTCCCGGCGGCGGTGCAATTTTAGCATAATGCACTGCCGCCAGGACCACAGTCCTTTTCTTAAACATTCACAGTTAGCATCAACAACAAAAGAAAGGAAAAAAACAGAATACAATTATCATGATAGAATCAACTCTACAACAGGTACCGTTCTGTGAGGTCGCCTGTTTTTGTGGTTCACCAGCAGATCTTTGGGGTGTGTGAATTTTGGCAGCTTCTGGCTGGATGGTGTTCTGACCGAGGTGGTTGAACTTCGTCCCACAGGCTCTACTCAGGGCCGCCTGTGGGACGAATTTCAACCCACAGGCCCTTAACTCAGGGCCTGTTCCGGTCAGGCACTGGGACCAGTCAGATAGCTGTCATTATTCCCCCCTCAAAGGTCTGCTTGGAGGCTACGACCTCACAGAGCGGTATCTTCATCTTTCAGACTTAAAGAATCAGGCTGAATAAAAGTTAAGAAAGAAGCTTTTGAAACATTCAGCTTTATATCTACCACTGAGGAAAAATACATAACTCACAATAATTATCTATCTTTACAACAGGTACCGTTCTGTGAGGTCGCCTGTTTTCGTGGTTCACCAGCAGATCTTTGGGGGCGTGAATCTTGGCAGCTTCTGGCTGGATGGTGTTCTGACCGAGGTGGTTGAACTTCGTCCCACAGGCTCTACTCAGGGCCGCCTGTGGGACCAATTTCAACCCACAGGCCCTTAACTCAGGGCCTGTTCCGGTCAGGCACTGGGACCAGTCAGATAGCTGTCATTATTCTCCCCTTGAAGGTCTGCTTGGAGGCTACGACCTCACAGAGCGGTACCTTTGTCTGCCAGGCTAAGAATATCAGGCTGAAGAGGACAGTACAGTTAGTAGTATAGTGTACAGAGGAGATACAACAGTTGGGTGTCTGTCGAGTCCCGGCGGCGGTGCAATTTTACCATGATGCACTGCCGCCAGGACCACAGTCGTTTTCTTAAACAATCACAGTTAGCATCAACAACAAAAGAAAGGAAAAAAACAGAATACAATCATTATGATAGAATCAACTTCATAACACAGACAGGTACCGTTCTGTGAGGTCGCCTGTTTTTGTGGTTCACCAGCAGACCTTTGGGGGTTGTGAATCTTGGCAGCTTCTGGCTGGATGGTGTTCTGACCGAGGTGGTTGAACTTCGTCCCACAGGCTCTACTCAGGGCCGCCTGTGGGACGAATTTCAACCCACAGGCCCTTAACTCAGGGCCTGTTCCGGTCAGGCACTGGGACCAGTCAGATAGCTGTCATTATTCCCCCCTCGAAGGTCTGCTTGGAGGCTACGACCTCACAGAGCGGTATCCTCCTCTTTCAGACTTAAAGAATCAGGCTGAATAAAAGTTAAGAAAGAAGCTTTTGAATTCAGCTTTATATCTACCACTGAGGAAAAATACATAACTCACAATAATTATCTATCTTTACAACATGTACCGTTCTGTTAGGTCGCCTGTTTTCGTGGTTCACCAGCAGACCTTCGGGGGCTGTGAATCTTGGCAGCTTCTGGCTGGATGGTGTTCTGACCGAGGTGGTTGAAATTCGTCCCACAGGCTCTACTCAGGGCCGTCTGTGGGACGAATTTCAACCCACAGGCCCTTAACTCAGGGCCTGTTCCGGTCAGGCACTGGGACCAGTCAGATAGCTGTCATTATTCCCCCCTCGAAGGTCTGCTTGGAGGCTACGACCTCACAGAGCGGTACCTTTGTCTGCCAGGCTAAGAATATCAGGCTGAAGAGGACAGTACAGTAGTAGTATAGTGTACAGAGGAGATACAACAGTTCGGGTGTCTGTTAAGTCCCGGCGGCGGTGCAATTTTAGCATAATGCACTGTCGCCAGGACCGCGGCCGTTTTTTTTAACATTCACAGTTAGAATCAACAACAAAAGAAAGGAAAAAAACAGAATACAATCATCATCATAGAATCAACTCTACAACAGGTACCGTTCTGTGAGGTCACCTGTTTTCGTGGTTCACCAGCAGATATTTGGGGGGTGTGAATCTTGGCAGCTTCTGGCTGGATGGTGTTCTGACCGAGGTGGTTGAAATTCGTCCCACAGGCCCTACTCAGGGCCGCCTGTGGGACGAATTTCAACCCACAGGCCCTTAACTCAGGGCCTGTTCCGGTCAGGCACTGGGACCAGTCAGATAGCTGTCATTATTCCCCCCTCGAAGGTCTGCTTGGAGGCTACGACCTCACAGAGCGGTACCTTTGTCCGCCAGGCTAAGAATATCAGGCTGAAGAGGACAGTACAGTAGTAGTATAGTGCACAGAGGAGATACAACAGTTTGGGTGTCTGTCGAGTCCCGGCGGCAGTGCAATTTTAGCATAATGCACTGTCGCCAGTTAGCATCAACAACAAAAGAAAGGAAAAAAAACAGAATGCAATCAATATGATATGATAGAATCAACTCTACAACAGGTACCGTTCTGTGAGGTCGCCTGTTTTTGTGGTTCACCAGCAGATCTTTGGGGGGTGTGAATCTTGGCAGCTTCTGGCTGGATGGTGTTCTGACCGAGGTGGTTGAAATTCGTCCCACAGGCTCTACTCAGGGCCGCCTGTGGGACGAATTTCAACCCACAGGCCCTTAACTCAGGGCCTGTTCCGGTCAGACACTGGGACCAGTCAGATAGCTGTCATTATTCCCCCCTCGAAGGTCTGCTTGGAGGCTACGACCTCACAGAGCGGTATCTTTGTCTGCCAGGCTAACAATATCAGGCTGAAGAGGACAGTACAGTTAGTACTATAGTGTACAGAGGAGATCCAACAGTTCGGGTGTCTTTTGATCAGTCCCGGCGGCGGTGCAAATTTAGCATACTGCACTGCTGCCAGGACTGCAGTGGTTTCTTTAAACATTCAATTAAAACTTTAAAGTTAGTATCAACAACAAAAGGAAGGAAAAAACAGAATACAATCATTATAATAGAATTATCTTTACAAGGGTACCGTTCTGTGAGGTCGCCTGTTTTCGTGGTTCACCAGCAGATCTTTGGGGGTGTGAATCTTGGCAGCTTCTGGCTGGATGGTGTTTTGACCGAGGTGGTTGAACTTCGTCCCACAGGCTCTACTCAGGGCCGCCTGTGGGACGAATTTCAACCCACAGGCCCTTAACTCAGGGCCTGTTCCGGTCAGGCACTGGGACCAGTCAGATAGCTGTCATTATTCCCCCCTCGAAGGTCTGCTTGGAGGCTATGACCTCACAGAGCGGTACCTTTGTCTGCCAGGCTAACAATATCAGGCTGAAGAGGACAGTACAGTAGTAGTATAGTGTACAGAGGAGATCCAACAGTTCGGGTGTCTGTTGAGTCCCGGCGGCAGTGCAATTTTAGCATAATGCACTGCCGCCAGTTAGCATCATCAAAAACAAAAGAAAGGAAAAAAAGCAGAATACAATCATCATGATAGAATCAACTCTACAACAGGTACCGTTCTGTGAGGTCGCCTGTTTTCGTGGTTCACCGGCAGATCTTTGGGGGTGTGAATCTTGGCAGCTTCTGGCTGGATGGTGTTTTGACCGAGGTGGTTGAACTTCGTCCCACAGGCTCTACTCAGGGCCGCCTGTGGGACGAATTTCAACCCACAGGCCCTTAACTCAGGGCCTGTTCCGGTCAGGCACTGGGACCAGTCAGATAGCTGTCATTATTCCCCCCTCGAAGGTCTGCTTGGAGGCTACGACCTCACAGAGCGGTACCTTTGTCTGCCAGGCTAACAATATCAGGCTGAAGAGGACAGTACAGTAGTAGTATAGTGTACAGAGGAGATCCAACAGTTCGGGTGTCTGCCGAGTCCAGGCGGCAGTGCAATTTTAGCATAGTGCACTGCCGCCAGTTAGCATCAACAACAAAAGAAAGGAAAAAGAAACAGAATACAATCATCATGATAGAATCAACTCTACAACAGGTACCGTTCTGTGAGGTCGCCTGTTTTTGTGGTTCACCGGCAGATCTTTGGGGTGTGTGAATCTTGGCAGCTTCTGGCTGGATGGTGTTCTGGCCGAGGTGGTTGAACTTCGTCCCACAGGCTCTACTCAGGGCCGCCTGTGGGACGAATTCCAACCCACAGGCCCTTAACTCAGGGCCTGTTCCGGTCAGGCACTGGGACCAGTCATAGATAGCTGTCATTATTCCCCCCTCGAAGGTCTGCTTGGAGGCTACGACCTCACAGAGCGGTATCTTCTTCTTTTAGGCAAAAAAATCAGGTTGAATGAAAGCTAAGCAAAAAATAAACGGGAACTATGTGGCTCCAGATGTGGTGCGATAGATGTTGGTTAGCTGAGAAATGAGTCCACTCTACTATAGTCTTAACAAAGCCATGTTCCAGAAGATAGCAGGATGATGAACAGACGGACAAGCAGACAGACAAAGAGACAGATGTACAGACAGATGAACAGACAAATGGACACAGCAAAAACCATAGAATTCATCTAATTCATCTACATGTATTTAGAAGACCCAATTCTTGAACAGTTGGCATGTTTACTTTTCCACATGCTTATATACACAGATACATAGAGCGGAAAGACTTTTCCACAAGGTTACGGCTTCATTTAAGTCTGCTCCAAGTCCTTTGCATTGAAAGCCAGGCATGACCTTGGGATTTGTGGCGGTGACGTTTTGAGGATTACAAGGGCATAAGACAGGAAATTTGGTGCAGTCGAGTAGAGGAGACCAAGTAGATTATAATTCGTGTCTTCAGATTCTCCCAGTAATTTCAAAGTCAAATCCCTGTTCAGATATTTTTAGTGAGTTCAACATTTTCTGATTAAGTTTTTCAAGTCTAATAGCAGCAAGAAAAAAATGCACATAAATTGTGGTATTATTGTGAGAACAGAACACGCAAGTTTTGGTATAATTGTGAGAATAGAACACGCAAGTTTTGGTATAATTGTGAGAATAGAACACGCAAGTTTTGGTATAATTGTGAGAATAGAACACGCAAGTTTTGGTATATTTGTGAGAACAGAACATGCAAGTTTTGGTATAATTGTGAGAACAGAACACGCAAGTTTTGGTATAATTGTGAGAATAGAACATGCAAGTTTTTATATAATTATGAGAACAGAACATGCAAGTTTTGGTATAATTGTGAGAACAGAACACGCAAGTTTTGAGACAAAAGAGATTAACTCTGAATATTCTCCCAGTAATTTCAAAGTCAAATCCCTGTTCAGATATTTTTAGTGAGTTCAACATTTTCTGAAGTCTTTCAAGTCTAATAGCAGCAAGAAAAGAATCACATAAATTGTGGTATTATTGTGAGAACAGAACACACGAGTTTTGGGTTAATTGTGAGAATAGAACACGCAAGTTTTGGTATAATTGTGAGAATAGAACACGGAAGTTTTGGTATAATTGTGAGAATAGAACACGCAAGTTTTGGTATAATTGTGAGAACAGAACACGCAAGTTTTGGTATAATTGTGAGAATAGAACATGCAAGTTTTTATATAATTATGAGAACAGAACATGCAAGTTTTGGTATAATTGTGAGAACAGAACACGCGAGTTTTGAGACGAAAGAGATTTGTTAATTCTCAATATTCTCCCAGTAATTTCAAAGTCAAATCCCTGTTCAGATATTTTTAGTGAGTTCGACATTTTCTGAAGTTCTTCGAGTCTAATAACAGTAAGAAAAGAACGAGAAAAGCTTAAGTGGACACCTAGATATTTGGTTGACTTCACTGGTCAGTTGTTACATTATAATAGCACCTATATAACCAAATTTTTCTCCCTCGAAGAGACAGAGTCTCGCTTGGCACTTGACATCGTTTTAATCGTGTTCACAAGCAATGGTACAGTTCTATGCATCACAGATGTCAAAGGTGACTTAAGTATTGCAATAAGGCGGATAACTGAAACTTAGAGTCAGGAGTAAAACAACTTAACATCAAGGATAAAGTGCCGCTTTAATAGTAATAATCTATAATAATCTTTATTGCATGTTCATTCCCCAGGGGGATAAATGCACTGGAGACATGGGGCCATACATGGAGTAGTTGAGAATAGAATAATAGGAATAATGAGAATAACGTTAACATTAATGTCTAATACAATACTAAGCACTATGCTAAATGTCCTACTGTATAACTAGTTTCTAGCGGCTTCTTCTCTCTTTTTAAGACATATGACGACATAATTACATATTTCTTCTATTACATTAACATCTGTGCATTTTGTTTTGATATTGTATAAAAGACTAGTAAGACTAAAACGAGACTTAAAATTCAATTTGGTCTAAGACTGTGAGGAAGTGGCTTGGCTCTGCCAATGTTAAGCTTTGCAGCCCAGATTCACGTCACTCTAACTGCTCTTTGTGTTCTTGTGAGCTCTCGCACAGTTCTCATGTGACCTCACCAAACGATTCCGTCATATGACCCACGTCATCATGTGAGCATAACAGTTTTTCTTCACTCGCTGATCTCTAAATCAGACTTGGCAGAATCAACACCATTTAACTTTCGAATCGCAAAAGCTGTGGCATCGGCCCAAAATAAACGTTTCCAAACTTGACATAGTTTTGCAGCACACCAAACTTTGCAGAAATTGTGGCATTGAATTTTTCATTGTCAGCATATCTGACATTTCTTTGTAGTTTCTCAACATCTGCTCTAAGTCAGAACTCAGCCCACAGGACTCCAGGCCTAGCTTTTAATGCTGAAATTTTTTGTAGTTTCTCAACATCTGCTCTTAAAGTCAGAACTCAGCCCACAGGACTCCAGGCCTAGCTTTTAATGCTGAAATTTTTTTGTAGTTTCTCAACATCTGCTCTAAGTCAGAACTCAGCCCACAGGACTCCAGGCCTAGCTTTTAATGCTGAATTTTTATTGTAGTTTCTCAACATCAGCGCTCTAAGTCAGAACTCAGCCCACAGGACTCCAGGCCTAGCTTTTAATGCTGAAATTTTTTGTAGTTTCTCAACATCTGCTCTTAAAGTCAGAACTCAGCCCACAGGACTCCAGGCCTAGCTTTTAATGCTGAAATTTTTTGTAGTTTCTCAACATCTGCTCTAAGTCAGAACTCAGCCCACAGGACTCCAGGCCTAGCTTTAATGCTGAAATTTTTTGTAGTTTCTCAACATCTGCTCTAAGTCAGAACTCAGCCCACAGGACTCCAGGCCTAGCTTTTAATGCTGAAATTTTTTTGTAGTTTCTCAACATCTGCTCTTAAAGTCAGAACTCAGCCTACAGGACTCCAGGCCTAGCTTTTAATGCTGAAATTTTTTTGTAGTTTCTCAACATCTGCTCTCAAAGTCAGAACTCAGCCTACAGGACTCCAGGCCTAGCTTTTAATGCTGAAATTTTTTTGTAGTTTCTCAACATCTGCTCTTAAAGTCAGAACTCAGCCTACAGGACTCCAGGCCTAGCATTAAAAGCAGTAGAATGAGGGGGGGTTTACTCTGTTTTCCTCAGGATTTCGAAGTCAAATATAACCATTCTGTTGAATTGTATTCAATTTAATATTACACAACTTCAAACGTTTTTTATGTAACACTCGGATACCTTTTTTTTAGTAGTTGGACTGAACTTGTAAGTTTGGAGTGCTTTGTCCTGATGTAAATGTTTCAAGAGAATTGGCTTTAGGGATTTTCAAAACTTCTCAAGTCACAAAAACCTTGAACCTTGAGCCCTACTCTGAGTATCATAATGCCTTAAAAAGTGTCTTACATTTGTGGCTATTTAGACTAACTATCGCTGCCTTTTAAATTAACGAGTCTACACCAGACTCTCCCTGAGGGCCATTTCAACATATAGCCTACACCAAGCTCCCTGAGGGCCGTTTCAACATATAGCCTACACCAGACTCTCCCTGAGGGCCATTTCAACATATAGCCTACACCAAGCTCCCTGAGGGCCGTTTCAACATATAGCCTACACCAGACTCCCTGAGGGCCGTTTCAACATGTAGCCTACACCAGACTCCCTGAGGGCCATTTCAACATATAGCCTACACCAGACTCCCTGAGGGCCATTTCAACATATAGCCTACACCAGACTCCCTGAGGGCCATTTCAACATATAGCCTACACCAGACTCCCTGAGGGCCATTTCAACATATAGCCTACACCAGACTCCCTGAGGGCCGTTTCAATATACTAGTATAGTCTACACCAGACTCCCTGAGGGCCGTTTCAACATATAGCCTACACCAGACTCCCTGAGGGTCGTTTCAATATACTAGTATAGTCTACACCAGACTCCCTGAGGGCCGTTTCAACATGTAGTCTACACCAGACTTTTTCAGGGTCATTTCAACATATAGTCTACACCAGACTTTTTCAGGGCCATTTCAACATATAGTCTACAACAGACTTTTTCAGGGCAACATGTAGTCTACACCAGACTTTTTCAGGGCCATTTCAACATATAGTCTATACCAGACTCCCTCAGGGACATTTAAAAAAGTATGAAGACTGTTGGTACCAATTGAAAGCATTTGGGGCCCAAATCAAAGAAGGATTTTGTCTTCCTGATCATTTTTGTAGTTTCCCTTCCGCACAATATTTATAACATTGGCAAGTAATTTCTTAAACTGCCCTAGGATTTCAGTCTCTTTCAAGAGTGATCAAATTTTGATTGTAATTCAAAATAAACTTGCAAATATTTTCTAAAACGCATATACACCATGATCGTGTTTTACATTTTTCTATTAGTGTCATAGAACCTTAAATACAGGTAGGTTGATAGCAATATTATTGGAAATTCTGGACCTTATCATCTTAGTAGTACACACTATACAACCATACAAGATTTGGTGTCCTAGAGTGAAGTGGTCTATCAATGTCATAATGAATAAGAAACATGATTATAGAATTTCAAATGTATGAGCTAGAGTGAATCTAAATGGATTTTTGGCTTCCAACCATTTTTTTACTTCAAATTTGTCCGCACATACTCAAGTCAAGTCATTTTTTAAACTACCCATTCTCTCTTTGAAAGTTGTGATCAAAATGTGATTTTGATTTTTGCACCTTTTTATGTACTTAACTAGTTAGACTAGCAGATATTTTCCAACATCTACATCCTGTTTTACAAAATAGTGTTTATTTTGAGACATAACTTCTAGGACACTGTACATGTAGAGCATGGCGCATTATTTTCATAATTCATCAGAAATAGGAGTTATATGATATGCAGTTAAGTCAGATGCTAGGCTCTTTACCAGCCCTTTAATGAGTCCTTCTATGCTAGTTGAATGTTGGGTTAAAAAAGTCTCAGAACCTTGAAGTTTCTATATAGACTTAGACTGGACCAAGTTCCTATTTTACGACACTGTGCCACTATTAATAGCATTTCTCCAGGCATCTACTTAGTCCATAGCTTAGTAGTTTTAACACTTTCACTTTGTGCCAGCTGAAGTCCATTGTCAGAGTGATAGTGACAGCAAAAAGAATGAAAAAGCACGCCATCGCAGAAGGGGTCAAGATTCTTTGTCAACCCTCAGCCTACTAAATTAACCATTGATTTTGATGCCAATTTTCAAATTCTACCACGGTGTCAATGCCGCTCGTCTAGGGAATTCAACTGCAGTCAGTTTGACCATTTATGTGATGGACTTATTTTCCTTTTTGTGTTGAAGTGCAGAAACAAAGTTCTGTTTAGTTTCTTGTTTTAGCCGTCAGCTTTGACTACAGCAGAAACTGTTAGATAACATGTACATTCATGATCACACTGTCCAAAATGCCTGAATGTCAGGGTGCCTGCTGTTCCAAACCTGGACGTTTCCTCTATGCCGGGGAATTTTCCCCTCAGGCTCACTCTGATTTGTGTCTACATTCAGGGTGATGTTACAAACTAAGACAACAGGCTAAAATGTACAAGTTTAAAACCATTCTACCGATTTCTGGTCGCATTTAAATCAATTTTTTTCCAATTCTAACAGGTAGCTTTTCCCAATGCAATGGCATGGCTATACGGTGGATGTACATTGCAGTACCTTCAGATCGTTGTTTTTCATTTGATGCAAGACTGTCACAGCACAATTATGCAGCTTGTTCCACTGACTGTTACCTTCCATGCAGGTGCCCTATAGTTACATGTATGTCAGAACTTGTTTCGTTTTGTATTTGATACAAGACAGGGCAACTTACGGGATTCATGGGATAGTCTGTTGGATTTTTGTCATAAGTCAGATCCAAGGATGTGGGTTTATAATCTGCCCTGTAGTAGCACCCAAATTGCTGGATGTCAATGTACATGTATATCTGAATATCTGAAAGTTCACTTCTGCAACTTTTCTCAGCTGATTCTTTTCTTGGTGGTTCCTTGGTTTCTCGGAAGCATAGACTGAAACAATGTCTTACTACATGGTATCTGTTATCAGAAATCATCAACTCAAATCAACAACTCAACTGGGGGGCTATCAGTCTGAGAGTGGTGTAATTTGGGCTAATCATTGCTTGTGCTTGTTCACCCTTAACCGGCTTATTAAAGTGCTCTGTGTGTATGTGTGCTTGCATTGTGTGTTGATGGAACTTCTGGTCTTTATACCTTTTGCTTCTTGACAACCAGTACCTATGGTGACTGTCTTGATATTTTTGGTGGCAGCTACTTGAAGATGTTTAGCGGGCCATACAACTTAAATGTGCAATCACAGTACAGCAGGGGGCTTAAATCCACTCGTGGTGGTGTTTGTTCAACTACCATTCTCTTCCCAAATACTAAGTGCTTTTGCAGCAGTATATATGTACCATTTTCAAAGTCCATTGACTTGGCCAGGATCAAACTCATGACCTACCATGTGCAAGGCGAGCACTCTACTGCAAAAGGGCATAATGTCCTGGTTACTGCAGCAGAATTTTCAGTTCAATTTGATATCTCGTGTTCTAGACATGCTATGGTCTTGATTTTTTAGAAGCACTAATGGGAGGAAGAGTAAGTCATGTACATGAAGGATTGAGCCCCCTAGCAAATCTTTTGGAACCACAGTGGCCAGTTGTGTTTTATATAATACATCAAAGAAGTGGTTGTCAGATTGCACATCCAATGAAATGATATTTTTCAAGTGGCATTGGTGGCTTTAGCAATCATTAGGGACATGGAAGAAGTTGGTTTGGACCCACACCGCATACTTGAAAGTCCTTTGGGCATGGTTGATCAGGTTAGCTTGCGATGCTAAAATTCAATCATGCTTCAACATTAGATTTCAACTTTCTATAAACTTTTTCATTTCTTTGAGTTGTCCATTATGTTTATCAAAAGAATATATTTCTTGCTGCATGTAGTGGGATATACACACATCGCCTCATAATCTATGGATTACATATAAAGTGTATCAATATGCATCTTTCATTTTCTAGTTCCCCATTCCCTTATCTTCCTTGTTCACCCTGGCCTTTGATCTCTGACTGAAATCTTAGGCTCAATCCAAAAACACAAGTAGCTGTGATGATTCATTTTATTTAATTGCACTCACCTTGTGTCCATGCTGCTATAAAGGGGAAAAAAATGAAAAAAAATGAAGAAAAAAAATTTAAAAAAAAAATGAAAAAAAATGAAAAAAAAATGAAAAAAAAAATGAAAAAAAATGAAAAAAAATTCAAAAAAAAATTCAAAAAAAAATTCAAAAAAATTAAAACAAACAAACAAACAAAACGCCACATCCCAGGTTGTGATAAACCACAGAAGCCACATCTGCGCAACAAGAAGCATAAAATTCTCTGTACGTCAAGGCCTGAAATACTGGACTTTGAAACTGTAGGCCTTATTGCAACAACATGACCTGTCTACTAAGGGACGAATCCTCAGGGTACCATCCCAGCTGCTGTACAAGTGTGCTCCGTCGAATGTGAACTGATTTTCCTGCTGCAACGAGTACTGAGAGAAGAACCCTGGTGCCATCGATCCCAGCTGCTGTACAAGTGTGCTCCGTCAAGGTGAACTGATTTTCCTACAGCAACAAATACTGAGGGAAGAACCCTCTGGTGCCATCCCCGACTGCTGTACAAGTGTGCTCCGTCAAGGTGAGCTGATTTTCCTGCAGCCACAAGTACTGAGGGAAGAACCCTGGTACCATCAATCCCAGCTGCTGTACAAGTTAAGTGTGCTCCGTTGAATGTGAACTGATTTTCCTGCAGCAACAAGTACCGAGGGAAGAACCCTGGTACCATCAATCCCAGCTGCTGTACAAGTTAAGTGTGCTCCGTTGAATGTGAACTGATTTTCCTGCAGCAACGAGTACTGAGGGAAGAATCCTGGTACCGTCTAAGCCTGTACAACAGAATGTGCAACAGAATGTGACTTGATTGCCGCCAGCACCAACGACCAGAAGCCTGGGACTTAAAATGCTACTATCTCAGCTGCTATGCTGCCGCAAGAAACAACCGGACGTCCAGACTCTGCAACAGAATGTGACTTGATTGCCAGCCGAGCAACACCGACTACAAAGAGTCTGGATGGTACTATCTCCAATCTCAGAAGTTGCATCAGAAAATATCCAGCTTCATCTCTCAAACACCAGTCGCATGCCTCCATCTTTTCTGCCAGATCGCGAACACTACTAGATCATGCACCGGAACAATACCATGGGACAAATGCAGGGTTCTGGAGGCGATTGCCAACAGCTGATTCAGCTGAAGTCATCAAGCCATGGGATGTGGTAAGAGGGAAAAGGTCCCCGCAAAGGAAAGGACCCCCTAAAAAAAAAAAAAAAAAAAAAAAAAAAAAAAATAGGGAAAAAAAAAGAGAAAAAAAAGGCCCTAAAGCAGCTTCTGACCCACACGTATACATAAACCCAACCGCTCTCCACCCACCACACGCACGCACACACGCACATATATACACATACATTTATACATGCTCTCTCCACAAACGAACCTCAATGGTCAGGGACACAAAATATTGTTTGTGAATCATCACAGTGAAACGATTGATAGGTTTATTTCTATGTCATATTAAACATTTCAGAGAACGTGTATACTTCCCTCCCAAGAACTTCCCCTCTGTACCCTGAACTCAGGATTTGAAAGATGCTTGAAAATAGAATGGAAACTATAGAGATAAATAGATGTGAGGCCGTTCCCTGGTATGTCCTGTAAAAAATTACATGGAGCTTTGGGGGCAAAATGGATAATAATGGGTAATGGACCATGCTTAGTTAAGGAAATGTTTACAGATATGGGTTGGAATTGAAACTTTGAAACATTGGCTTAATCCAGGGTTTGAGAACTGGATCTGCAACTGCAAGCCACCTGACTTACGTTTGCCCAAGGGACAGTCAATTGAAACTAAATCTGGAAATTGACATAGAAGTGTGTCCTCATAGCTTAGTTAGCAGTCGGCAGGTTTTAAATCTTAGTTGGGGGGGGCGGCTCCGGGATACTGGAAAGGCTAACACTCGGCACGTGGGTTGGTAGGCGTCTCCGCACAACGTAAGATCAGTTTTGAGGAGGTTTACCATCTTCACGGGATCCTGGAGGCCGGGATAGTTTCTGCCGGCTTTCCAATTAGACAGTTATAGGTTTCTTGGTGTTCATTTGATCTGTCTCACTTTCTCTTTCCCTCTCTGTTTATATCTCTATATATCAGGTTTCTCTGTCTTTTTGGAGGACACACTTGGGTTAATTATGGTAGCAAGGTACTGGAGTGCTCCCTTGTGACCTTAAGTCTAAAATAGCAAGGGGGTACTGTCATTTCTCTTTGTTCTGATGACCGGTTAGCTGCGTTAATAAGAACGCCAGTCTTCAAAGTCATGACAAAGCCACCATGTCGCCAAATTATCTACACTCCTTTTATCACTTCTATTAGTTAAGAAGTAAGAGAGACTTTCACTGAAGCATCAATGAACAGAAAATATTGAGTCTTTGCGACAGTCTTCTGATTGTTTGTGTACACTTTTCAACATAGCTGTTACGGTAGAGGCTTGATTCTGGCTCCAAAGAGTCACAGGAGAAGTTTAAATGTCACCAAATAGTCGCTGGTCTTTGGTATGAAAATCTTTTGTCAGAAACGCAAAGTTCCATGGTTTTGTGTGTGACTGTGTGTGTGTGCTTATGTGAGGATGAAAAATAAGGGGTGAACAGGGCTGTCCGTTTCCAGTTCGGCGTCCTGCATGCACAGGTCGAATTTCATCTTCTCCGTTTGTCTGCTGACAGATAAGGGTTCGTTGTTCAGTTGCTCGGTCAACTTCTTGGCAGGCGTGGAATGCAAACTGCGGTCTTCAGTGGGGGGAAAACGCAAACCGCGCTGGGAGCTTCGTCTTTCTCATGGTAAAATTGGACAACGGAGGTCGGTAAAACTCGATACTCTGACAGTAGAATTACTGGGTGAAGCTTATACAGTAGGTCCGCCCCTTGGTTGAAAACTGGCACGCAAAGATGAGAATCTGGAAGAGAAATATCGGGGACGTCTGTCTCAAACCAAATCGTGTCAAGCTCTGAGCCCCGGATCACAGTTCTTGTGTGTTCTCGCGGTAACAATTCCCTCATATGATACCACATCATCATGTGATCACGGCTGACACCATGTCAGTTATCCATAAGTTGTGTCTTGCGCTATCTGGTCTTTCAATCACTTGGAAGGTCTTCCCCAGAGTCTGCATGGGGGGGAAAAATCCAGGCTGTAAACTTTGTGTATAACCTGGCCAAACCATCTAAGCCGTCTTCCCCCTCTCAATGGTGTGCTTATCTGAAACGACTCAGTTGTTTAACTTTAAACAACCGTAACAACGATGATGAAGCCTTTGCGAAAAAGCATGTCAAATAATCCTTTCAAAAAGTGGGAGTTCTAGTCTGACATTGTCGTGTTACTACTTTGAATTATAAGGGTTTAGTAGTCCCAGTTATAAGACTTAGATATGCATGAAATTGCCAGGCTACAGAACAGGCCATGTTAAGATTTTCTAGATTTTTAGTGATTTGTAGTGCGTCATGTTCTACAGTACAGTGTCCACTTTCTTGCAGTTTGAATTTGTCTATTCAACATGAATACATATTCTTAAATCCTAATGTTCAGAACTTTTTAAAGTTTTTATCATCAGGAGAGCAGAAAAAGAACACAATATATACGTACTGAGTGGATCAGACATTGTAGATGTCCTTCATTAGAATAACCAGTTACTGTAGATGTGTAGAAATACAGGTTGCATTTTAGAAATATTAGAACCAATTAAGTGCAGTTATAACTTATATACATTGTTGTAGTCGTAATGGAATTGTAATACTAGATGGATGGGCAGTGAGTAGAAACTTTTTCTTTAAAACCTAGTCAATGATAAGGTCCGGACAAGTGTAATGTTAACAGTCTTCTGTTTTTGTCAATGAAAATTTATGAAACAATTTTCCACATCTGTATATATAGGCGTTGATAGTTATCTTAAGTCAAATCTTTTGTAGAATTTTTTAGACACCCCCAAATGCTCAAATACTGGTACCAACAGTTGAAAAGAAGAACGTCCTTCAAAACTGGCCAGGAATCGAATCTCAGGAGAGGTGTGATCAGCCTGTTTGATGTATATAATTATCATTTCGAATCTTGATTCTGAAATTTGTAAGCGAGTACAAAAAAGTGAATTTGATTTCATTTGATTTGAGAGTAAGTAGCGGGACAAACATAGTGACTTAACTATCATTTGTCTGTAGACTACTTGCACAGTAAATGTCCAATGTTCTTCAAACATAGCGCTAGAAGGGAAAAGACTGATTTAGTGAACAATAATGGGTAAGCCTAGCACAATTCTTCATCATATACCTCTGTCAGTATAAATACATGTTAGCATAGCGTTAAACAGGCGGAGAAAAACTTACAGACCATGCATTTTCCTTCTTAGAAGAGCTGATATTTCATCCTATGCGTTAAACATTTGGTTCTGTCCGCATGGTTTTAACTTTTAAGATAAATAAGTTTTGAACAAATTGGACGATAATTGGTCATGTTACGTTACCTCTGTTCCACAAGACCAAGAAGCTGTGTAGTACTAGGGCCACACCAATTTTATTTGTTAAGCAGCTTCTCGGATTTTTTCAAAAATAAATAGTCTGGGGTAAAGATAAGGGTTTACATAACATAAAGAACAAGTTATTCATGTCTGAAAACAAAAAACACCCACTGCAGTTCCAAACAAGCCGCTAGAGGGCCCAGACTTACACAACTTACTTCCTGTGGCATGAACTATCTACCACACAAAAATCATGACCTTAGCACTTTCAGAAAATATGCCCCCAAATTTTGAAGCTCCGCTGCAGTACCTTAGGTACCCACTAGAAGGCCCATTATCGAACTTGACCTTCCTTTCAGTGAACCCTACCCATACACTAAATATCATGCAGAACCCTCAACAGCTTCTCGAGTTATGTTGTCCACATACAAATACACATCCACACAAAGCCCGCTGCAGTACCAACGGAAATGCCAGGGGAACCATTTTGGAACTTGACCTCCGTACACACAACTTCAACACACCTACATGTACAAAAAATCATGAAGATCCATCAACGTTTCCGTCACTTTTTTTGCCTACTTTTTTTACCGCTGCAGTACTGTTGAAAAACGCAAGGTGAACCATTTTCGAACTTGACATTCCTTTGCACAACCACCAGTTTTCTTGAGGAATGCTCCTGACATACATTCAGACCCACCCAACAGATTTTTCAACCGAAAACATAATCTTCTCCAAGTACAAGTACTCAGCTTAGTATGGCTCATTTTATGCAATGCACCCCCTTCTTTGATCTATTGTCATAATTTCAGTAACAATTACTTTCTGCCATGTAATATACATGTATGGATTGATATTGAGAAATAGTTTTAATGAATGAAAAATTATAACTTATGATCAATGTGATCACACTTTTTAGGTATGTGCAGGGTTTATAATCTATTTTGGTGGCTATTGAGTTTTACAACTGAACAGATAGTAAAATTGTGAGTTTAAATTTAATTGTGAATGGGAATTGTGACCCAATTTTTTTTTTTTCAAAATGGGAAAAACAGGGCAGGCTATTCGGAGAAGCAACAAATTTTGGACAGTTACTGTTCATTTTTCTTTTTAGAAGAGCTTGATATATTTCTTCCAATGGGTTAGATATGTCTTGAATAAACTGGATGCTAATTGGTCATGTTACGTTACCTCTGTTCCACATTTTATTTGGTGCTTTACTTATTAAGACAAAGAACAGGACAAGTTGATAATATGTCAGGTTTCTTCCCAGATTTCTTTTTAGTTTAAATCTCTTTTAAGAGAAGGTGAAGCAGTTAGACCAATGAGAGAGTGGCTGCATGTCCGACAGATATTTGCATTTCTGTGATTTCAACTCAGGCAGGCTGACAGTGGCAGATTCTTTCAAAGACAGATCCCATAGCCCAGCCACTATCGGGTAGTAAACTTCTGAACAGGGAGCTTAAAGGCAACCAAAGCAATATTAGTTCGAACCCAAAAATGGAAATAAAACAAATGCTGAAATTTTTATGGTAGTAAAGCACATTAGCGTCATAACTTCATACTTTGAGCATTTTTAAACCGCGCAAAAACGTGCTGTTCGATAATTCCCTTAGTTCCGTGAGCCTACAAAAACCTCGGCGACAATTTTCAGTGAGTTCTCACAAATTTTTGCATCATGGACGTTGCTTATAATACATTGTGATAGTGTTGTTTGAAATAATCATGTATAGAAATGACTAAATAAATTGACTTTCAGGCCTTAAAATTACTTGAGTTTCCTTAAAAATCATTTATTTGTTCATAGATTAATAAATACAGCGCATCAAAAGCAAGGGAAGCCAAAACATAATGTGGTCCCTTGGTCAAAGATTATTTTTTCATTCATCAACGCTTCCATTTTTGCCTCAGTCTCCTTCAATGACCATGAAAAATTGAACAGTCTACCAAGCCAATGTTTTGGTGACTGCCTGTCACCCTTCTCAGGGCAATGAATACTGACTGTCCCATTGTTGCTCTTACTGCATGCAGCTATGGTAGGTGTTGCTACTGCAGTGTTAAGAGTGCAGTCCGAAACGTGTCAGAGTTATAAATGTACCCCAACTACTGTTGCGTACTGATGCTGTTCTGTAAAAATGGATTAGGTACAGGTCGAAAATCCCGGATCATGAAGTACTGGTACTGTACCCGATATAAATTTACACCAAGTATGTACTTATTTTGTGACTGATCTCCAAACCTCATGGCCTTATGCAACACCAAACGTGACCAAAGTGACACCTTGGAACAGCGTATTACTAATATGCAACAGATCATTCAGGCAGGCCAGAAGTTTGGGTAGCAAGGCCAAGGGAGTTTGGCTGTAGGAAACCTAGTTATGTTCTTTGAATAAAGATACTGACAAGTTGAAAACAGTTTATGTATGTTTCTGTCATCAGTGAAGAAGTTCAGAAAAACACATTTCATTTTTCAAATTGTTTAGGTACAGGTCCGGACCTGTACCTTAACCTCTGTACCGGTACCTGTACCTGATGTTACGTTTAGGTACGCACTGACACTGCGAACAAATTTGCATAATTATAATGTTGCTACCACAGAATTGCCAAACCAAAGGGAGGCCATTCACAAAGTTCAGGCCGGCACACAGCAAATGACCTTTACCCCTCCGGTAGGGACAGTCCATGTCTCAGAAGAGGGGGTTTCCCTATGGGGTGTGTGTGACATTTGTCCTCATAATTTTGGAATAGAATTAATGATGGTCTGAAGCACTACTTATTATCGATTCTTCAATTCTTCACATTTTCTTCTTTGGATTAGCTTGGAAGTGACTTTAGCTTTCTATGACATTAGTAAATTGAGTAGTAAAATTGGGAGTTAAAATTTGTGAATGGGAATAGTGACCCAAATTTTTCTTTCATAAGGCCACACCAATTTTATTTGTTGCTTCTCGGATGTTTTCAGAAAAAATTGGAGCGACAGGGCAGAAAAAAAATAAAAGGAATTTGTATCGTTTATCCATCCATCCATAGATTTCGGCTATGAACAGTGTCCCCTTCCACATTAAGTTTTTCCAAATCCGACACCCTTTAGATATTTGGATTTCGGCTATGAACATTGACCCCTTCCCCATAAAGTTTTTTTCCAAATCCGAGACCCTTTAAATATTTAGAGTTTGGCTATGAACAGTGTCCCCTTCCCCGTAAGATTTTTACAAATCCGAGACCCTTTAAATAGTTAGATTTCGGCTATGAACAGTGTCCCCTTCCCCGTAAGATTTTTACAAATCCGAGACCCTTTACATCCATCCATCCATCCATCCATCCACCCGTCCATCCAGTCTTACCATTCGTTTATCCATCCATCCGGTCTTTACATCCATCCATCCATCCATCCGTCCATCCAGTCTTACCATTCGTTTATCCATCCATCCGGTCTTTACATACATACATACATCCATCCATCCATCCACCCGTCCATCCAGTCTAATACCATTCGTTTATCCATCCATCCGGTCTTTACATCCATCCATCCATCCACCCATCCATCCAGTCTTACCATTCGTTTATCCATCCATCCGGTCTTTACATCCATCCATCCATCCACCCATCCATCCAGTCTTACCATTCGTTTATCCATCCATCTGGTCTTTACATTTACCCTTTAAATATTTCGAGTTTGGCTATGAACAGTGTCCCCTTCCCCATAAAGTTTTCCCAAATCCGAGACCCTTTAGATATTTAGATTTCGGCTATGAACAGTGTCCCCTTCCACATAAAGTTTTCCCAAATCCGAGACCCTTTAGATATTTAGATTTCGGCTATGAACAGTGTCCCCTTCCACATAAAGTTTTCCCAAATCCGAGACCCTTTAGATATTTAGATTTCGGCTATGAACAGTGTCCCCTTCCCCATAAAGTTTTTTCCAAATCCGAGACCCTTTCAATATTTAGATTTTGGCTATGTCCCCTTCCTTATGACTACTTTAATTATTTCAGGAACAAAATTAACTTTTGCCATGTGATATATAGTAGTGATTCAGACCAACACTTGTATAAAACAAATTAAAAACATTCAGGCCACACCGCACTTCCTTCCACCCTCTGCCTACCGCAAGCTGACAGTGTATGTCTGTACTATTCCAAATTATCATTATGGACTGTCATCATTCAATGCGCGCTGTGTGTTGGAATTGTTGTTACCTTGTCTGCAGGCCAGGAGTTGCCACCAGGAGGCCGTAAGTTTTTTTTTCATTGTTGTAAATTTGTAAATTTGTAGATATTGCATAAAAATTTGTAAATTGTAAATATATAAATAATGACAATATGTAAATATCTTTTAACTTTTTAAACTTTTAACTTTTTAAACTTTTAACTCTTCTACTGTCTAGCTATCCTTCTACCTTTCATTTGGGCGGCTGCGACCTTGTAGTACAACAACCTCCAGTCTTCCCTGGGAAACCAGACACCGTATATCGGCGCACCACCGAGCACCGCACGCGCACCCAAGCTTTCCCGGCCCACCCTCCCGCTGTCCCCGAAGGCCGACCCCGCCCCAAAGCGGAGATTGGGGTGGGGTCGGTCTTCGGGGGCAGCGGGAGGGTGGGCCGGGAAAGCTTGGGTGCGCGTGCGGTGCTCAGTGGTGCGCCGATATATGGTGTCTGGTCTCCCAGGGTACCTCCAGTCTTACCATTCGTTTATCCATCCATCCATCCATCCACCCGTCCATCCAGTCTTACCATTCGTTTATCCATCCATCCGGTCTTTACATCCATCCATCCATCCATCCATCCATCCATCCACCCGTCCATCCAGTCTTACCATTTGTTTATCCATCCATCCGGTCTTTACATCCATCCATCCATCCATCCATCCACCCGTCCATCCAGTCTTACCATTCGTTTATCCATCCATCCGGTCTTTACATCCATCCATCCATCCATCCATCCACCCGTCCATCCAGTCTTACCATTCGTTTATCCATCCATCCGGTCTTTACATCCATCCATCCATCCACCCGTCCATCCAGTCTTACCATTCGTTTATCCATCCATCCGCTCTTTACATCCATCCATCCATCCATCCATCCACCGGTCCATCCAGTCTTACCATTCGTTTATCCATCCATCCGGTCTTTACATCCATCCATCCATCCATCCGTCCGTCCGTCCATCCAGTCTTACCATTCGTTTATCCATCCATCCGGTCTTTACATCCATCCATCCATCCATCCATCCACCCATCCATCCACCCATCCATCCATCCATCCATCCACCCGTCCATCCATCCATCCATCCATCCAACTACAAGGTCTCCGCCCAAATATGTCTGTCAGGCTCCATGTCTCCCGTGGCGTTCACCGTTGCACGCCCTGCTGTCCACACACGCAAATGACGTCCCCGGAATAGCTTCCATCGATGCAGAAATCCACGTCAAAGTCGTCCAGTCGTGAGAGTCCTCACCACGCCGCGACCCTCGTCTGAACCGTCCGGACCGTCTCACCCAGGAACGGGACTTCACCCCAGGCGGCTGGAAGTTATCGCGATTGGTGAGGCTCGCCCCGTGCCCTGGGATTCCAGCAGAGAGCGGGAACCAATCTCCCAAATGCCCGACGGACTGCCTCCGGACTCGCGAACTGACGGCCGCTCTCTCTCTTGTAGACAAAAGGCATCAAGGCATCATGGCATTTTTTTTTTTTTTTTTAGTATAAATTTGACTTGCTTTTTTACCAAGTTAGGACTAAACTGATTGATTGATTGATGATGACACTTGTCACATTGTAAAAAAAATTTATTAAAACCAAAAAAATTTGAAAAATTAAAAAGCAAAAAAAAAATTGAAAATTTGGAAAAAAAAACAAAAAACAAAAAAAGGGGAGCGTACTGCCTGACCTCCACGTGGTGCTCCCTGGTTAACACTAACTAGGCAGGTACACTGTCATCATCAAACAGTCATCAGAGTAGCCTAGCATGCAAGTTCTGTAACAGTGGGGGTTCAAGTGCCTCCAACAGATAGACGAGTCTAACTGGTCGCGACGTTTTAGTCAAGTGGCTAAGGCGTGCGTGCCTGTGATCTGGGCTGCAGGTTTCGGCGTGGGTTCGTACTCGGAGACTCAGGACGAGTCTGGAAAGAAAAGGGGGAGCAGTGTAACAGTGGGGGTTCAAGCGCCTCCAACTGACCAGTCTAACTGGTCGAGACCTTTTAGTCATTGCTGGAGGCTACATAGATGAGACAGAACATGCTCTGAAAACAAGATTCCTGCAACATAAACGTCCCAGCTCCGTTAACTCTCGCAACATACATTGTACATTTTGTATTCGTATTGTCAATCTCCTAGGCACTCCGTATCTATAGAAGGGGTCAAAATCCTCGATTTGGAACCGTATTTCTTTGCAAGAGAAGTGAAGGAACTAACTTGAACAGAGACGGGGGGCGACACAAGTTATCTGGCACGTATGACCCGCTACTACGGTCAAGTGTCTCTGGGGTCACGTTCCAGGAGTAGACGGGTCCATTCCGTGAACAAGGTTGACGGTCTGAGTTAAGACAAAAATTTGGGTAAGTCCCAATTCATTCTTGTGTTGGACGTCTAGTTTAGTCCTAACTAATGGTAACCAGACCAGCTCCTCTGTATCTCTAGGCACCGTTTATTTGTATGTATTGTATACCCGGTAAACCGCCTCATGGCGTAACACCAGGTTTGTACTGAACAGTACAAGCTGCATATCCGGACAAATTGTATGATCCACACACATCTGGAAGGACCCATTCTCTTTTTTTATAAGAAATTTATTGCACAACAATTGTACATGGTACAATGTATGGCAAGAATTCGTTAACATAACACAAAGTTGAAGTATAGAATAAGACTTAACATCATAATTACAATAAGGGCTAGCATACATTTTCGATATTGTGTTATAATCATTGATTTAATCATTAGTTTCAGTATTTTTATATATTGGTCTTATTTATGAAGGAATTAGAAATTTTTCCATATCAAAGCACATGCATCATATGTGCATTTAGTTTGTGGATGGTTGATTTTTGATTCAATTTCTTCTACAGAGATTTCTGTCAAATTCTTTTATCACCTTGAAGCTAGTACAAGCTTATATATCAATCATTTATCTCAGAAATCTGTTTTCCCCTACAGCACTGGTGGGAAGTGTGTATCCAGCAGACGATTGGGATTGTTCTCGCCTCGCATTGCCGCGCAATAACATCATCAGAGGACAGGGCCCTGGTGAGGCATGAGTCAGAAGACATTTTGTTTTTTGTTGGGCAGTTGAATATTCACCTTGAAGTTCAGCTAGTAGGTGCCCTTTCGAGTAATGAGGCTGTGCCTAGTTTGGTGCTAGTAGTGGGCATGGTAGTTTCTTATCCACTTCTCTCCTTCCTTCCTTACTCACTCACTCACTCACTCACTCACTCACTCACTCACTCACTCACTCACTCACTCACTCACTCACTCACTCACTTACTTACATAGCGTAGTAAGAGAACCTGTAGCATGATTGAAATATGTCATGGAGATATGAGGTCTCCAAACTCTTTTTCTGTTTCAGTTCTGTTTTATTACTGTTGTGCCAATTGTTTCATTGCTGATTATCTCCATTTTTCATGGAGATATAGTTTTGGGTGTGTCTGTCTGTCTGTGTTTCCGCACTACTCTAGTCAGCATAACTCAAGAACCTCTGGATGGATTTCGATGATATTTGGTATATAGGCAGGTGTTGGGAAGCCCGAATTCAAGGTCGATTTTGGGCCCCCTGGAATGTGACGTTGGTACTGCAGCAGAGCTTCCGTTTTCGTATATTTTGGACCTGGATGTGCTATGGTCTTGATTTTTGGGTGGCAGATAGCTTGTGATGTAATAAAGAAGTAGTGTAGGTTTGGGCTCCCTAGCAGCTTGCTCTGGAACTGCAGTGACATTACTGTGAAAATCTTCTAAGGGATATAACTGAACAAAGGAACAACGGATTTCCATGATATTTTTACTGTTGTACCAAGTGTTTCATTCTGCTGATTTGCTACTGTTTCACTAGTAACTGTTTTCTCATGGTTTCATAACTGTTCTGTTTTCAGTTGTATGAGCTTCACAGAAAGTGAGAGTGTCGCCATCAACTAATTCAAACAGGAGAACCCAAACTGTAAAAACACATTGGCCCCAACATTCTTATCGCCATGGTGATGGGTGTGTGGGTTGGGTGGATATGTTGGGTGGGCGGTTGTTTTGGGTGGGTGTGTTGGGTGGGCGGGTGTGTCGGGTGTGTGTGTTGGGTGGGTTGGGTGTGTGTCGGGGTGTGTGTGTCGAGTGGGTGGGTGTCGGGTGTGTGTGTTGGGTGGGCGGTTGTTTTGGGTGGGTGTGTTGGGTGGGCGGGTGTGTTCGGCGGGTGTGTTGATCCAGAAGCTACATCTCGAATTATACCAGTTGGGAAGAACGATGGACCAGGTCCAAATCAAGGCCAAGCAACTAGTGCAGAATGAGCCTGCATTGTAGAGCATTGTGTTGCAGGAGCTCATCAAACTCAACCGCAGATGGGAGAAGGCCTGTGAGAAGAACATACTTGAGTGAATGTTGGGACGCGTTTGGGTGGTGTGGTGGGTTGAATTATTGCAGAATTATTGCAGAATTATTGTCTTCAATGATATGCAGAATACAACTAACATGTAGTGCAGAACAGGCCCACAGCGCGGAGCATTGTGTTGCGGGAGCTCATAAAACTCAACCGCAGATGGGAGAAGGCCTGTGAGAAGAACAGAGTTGAGTGAATGTTGGGCCGTGTTTGCAACACCCTGTGATGTTTTTTTATCTATGCTGTTGCCATGACCTCAGCTTAGCAGCAGAGCTGAATAATGTACATTATACAGGGCACTGACGAGGGCGTTAACTTTACATTTAAAGTTCTGTGAGTCCTTGGTGTTCACAATGTCCTGCGGGAGGCTGTTCCACAGCTTAACTGTAGCAGGGATGAATGTTCTTCTGTGCCAGGAGGAGGATGACTTGACAGGTTCTAGGGCTGCACTGTGTTGGGATGTGGACAGGCGAGTTTCTTTTGTTGAATTAGTGCAGAATACAGCTAGTGCAGAATGGGCCTGCAGCGCAGAGCATTGTGTTGAGGGAGCTCATCAAACTCAACAGAAAATGGGAGAAGGCCTGTCCCGACAAAAACCATGGGCGTAAAACGGGCATGAACGGACAGGTCCAACAACAGTACCCGACATAACTCTTACCCCAGGACTGTATAGTGAATGCAGAAACTTCATATTTCTTCAGGATTTCCTACAGGAGAAACCGTACGGTAGGTAGTTTTAAGAAAGGTGAAATAATAGAAGGTGGGTTATGCTAATAGGTACCTAATTTGCAGGTGCACATGCAAATTAGGTAACAAGTAGCGCTACTTAGCATAACCCACATAATGGCCATATTCCATTTTTTCACCTTTCTTAAAACTACCTACCGTACGGTATCTCCCATGGGAAATCCTTTCCATTGATCACCAAAGAAATATGAGTTTTCTGCATTGATTATGCAAATGAGATGAATCAATATTTGCAACAACCATATTTTGACGATTGGATTGTTCCATACTCTATGGGGAGGTAATTAAAAGTAAAATTCAACTTGAGACATGGTCATGTTTCCTTCAGTGTCTACTTTCAAACTTTACATTTCCACTCCTTGCAACCGTCCTTTTTCATATCTTTGTTATTACCACCACCATTATTGTCATTTTTTTGTTATTATTGTCATTTCTTGAATGTATTGTGATATTAGTGATGATTCCTTATTTGTTTTTAAATTTACTCTGGAGGTGTTGGCCTTGTAAAGGATGTATCGATCCTGTTGCCAACACCTCTCAGATTTCATTCTGTGAAGTTTAATAAATAAATGAATAAACTCTCTCTTATTGCATGCACACTTACTAAGGTATTCCGATCCAAAGAATACTGAGTCAGGCAAGATTTGTATATTGACATGTTTTATCTTTCAAGAGTCATCTTTTCAAGAACTTCTCAACGAAAATCAAACATCTGTATTTAGTAGTCTAAACATAACAGACCTGTGCTAAGAGCGCCCCCTAGCAGCGACCACCAGAAATGCACATCTTCACTGACTGAATTTTAAGATGGTTCATTTCCGCAGATACCTCTGACCACCGTGGATAGGTAACATCTTTTGGCTAAGCACCCAGAATCGGTTTATGTTCGTAAAAAATCTGTTTATGTCAATAAAATGTTATCACACACGCTACCTCGTAAAAGTTATTTTGAAAGTTAGGCTTTGGGGTCAGCTGAAAGTGCCTAGAATCGGTTCGTTGATAGAATGTAAGTGTGAAGGGCGTCAGAAAGACTTTTGTTTTAAGTACATGTTTGGACATTAGAACAAGCAATGTATAAGTATATGACGTGATATTTCGATATGCTGCTCTATCCCATATGATTGTGTGTAATCAAACTCATTTGTATGCACTTGTTTGTTTGTATGTATGTATGTAGTAGACCTTTTGAAAGTCGCTGTGCTTTTGTTGTGTCAATAAAGATTTCATTTTTGTAATATTGTCTGGAGAACCCCGGAGGAGAATGTTGGTGGAAAAGGGTCGTTCGACCAGGCGATAAACAGTTGTGGCAAGTGTGTCTTAATAGTAGTCCACTGTTTATTAGTATTTTTTACTTTGTTTAATAGCAGTCCACTGCTTTTACTTTGTTTAATACTTCTAGTTTACTCTACATTCATATTCATGTATGACTTATCAAGTTATGGTAAATTCTTTATTATATTGTTCTCATGACCTCTATATTGTTTCATTTTGTTTATCATCCAAATTGTTTTCCTTGTATAACTGATCAACTAAAAATGTTATGGCCTGCCCTGCACTGTTTTATTATCTTTGTATTTCTTTCTTATGTATGTATGTATATTTTTAAGTGCGAAATGAATAAACGATAATTTAAAAAGTGTTTGTCGTGCCACTGCGTGCAGAGGGCAATTATATTGAAGGAGGAATACTTGGTGTGCTACTGTCTCGGATGTCGCGCCACAGGTACATTTCCGTGAGGTAAGGTTGAACTTGGCCAACGTGGAATTAAGCTTGCACCAGCCAAGACGGATTCTAGTGGTAAGAATGTTGCTGCGGCGGTCACAATAAGGTAAAACCAGGGATTGAGCTGTCCTGTGTGGGGTAGCAGGGAGAGGGTTAAACGAGGGACTGACCTGTCCTATGTGAGGTAACAGGGAAGGGGTTAAACTAGGGGCTGACCTGTCCTATGTGAGGTAGCAGGGAGATGGTTAAACCAGGGGCTGACCTGTCCTATGTGGGGTAGCAGGGAGAGGGTTAAACCAGGGACTGACCTGTCCTATGTGAGGTAGCAGGGAGAGGGTTAAACGAGGGACTGACCTGTCCTATGTGAGGTAACAGGTCAGGGGTTAAACTAGGGGCTGACCTGTCTTATGTTAGGTAGCAGGGAGATGGTTAAACCAGGGGCTGACCTGTCCTATGTGAGGTAGCAGGGAGATGGTTAAACCTGGGACTGACCTGTCCTATGTGAGGTAGCAGGGAGAGGGTTAAACCTGAGACTGACCTGTCCTATGTGAGGTAGCAGGGAGAGGGTTAAACCAGGGACTGACCTGTCCTATGTGAGGTAGCAGGGAGATGGTTAAACCAGATGCTGACCTGTCTTATGTTAGGTAGCAGGGAGATGGTTGAACCAGGGACTGACCTGTCTTATGTTAGGTAGCAGGGAGAGGGTTAAACCAGGGACTGTCCTGTCCTATGTGAGGTAGCAGGGAGAGGGTTAAACCAGGGACTGGCCTGTCCTATGTGAGGTAGCAGGGAGAGGGTTAAACTAGGGACTGACCTGTCCTATGTGAGGTAGAGGGTTATGGGATTGACCTGTCCTATGTGAGGGAGAGGGTTAAACCAGGGGCTGACCTGTCCTATGTGAGGTAGCAGGGAGAGGGTTAAACTAGGGACTGACCTGTCCTATGTGAGGTAGCAGGGAGAGGGTTAAACCTGGCACTGACCTGTTTCTATGTCGCCAAGATAACTCGAGAAGCTGTTTTGTATGATATCTGGTGGATGGGTCAACACACTGCAAAAAAACTCCTTCTGCCAGTTGGAAACGGTCTTTGCAACCGTTGGGTCTGCTTGGAGACTACCGGTACATCCCCGCTATTCTCCAAGCAGAGGCTTCGATCGAGAGGGGTAGTTTTGTCCGGGATTTTAACGTTCCTCTCCTCTCACCTCTGCAAGATATCGGAAGGCATCAAGCCTTTTAAATCTAATCACTTTGACACATAAAGGCCATTTTGAAAGTAGGTGCTAAGTCTGAGAGGAGAGGAACGTTAAAATCCCGGACAAAACTACCCCTCTCGATCGAAGCCTCTGCTTGGAGAATACATCCCCGCATCATAAATGGATTATCCTCTGTAGGGGATCTCTAGTCTCCAAGCAGACCCAACGGTTGCAAAGACCGTATCCAACTGGCAGAAGGAGTTCTTTTTTGGTGCCTGACAACTTCTCTGACTGACTGGAGCTTCTCTGGCTAGCTTGTACGATTTTGGCACCGTGGAGATCTGCTTGGAGATTGGGGGATCTCTACCCGTCTGGCTCCAAGAACAGTAGAATGGGATCAGAGAAGACGACAGGAAATCACTTGCATATTAACTGACATCTCAGGTTTTGAAAAATCCTGTATTTTTCTCGCTAGTTTTTGAAGAAAACATTGTCAAAGAAAAATAGCCCAGATACATGTAGGTGTGACAAAGCTACGTAATCAATACAAGACATTACGTAACTTTACTAGGCAACTTTACTAACTGAATTAGCTTTGATAGCGGTGTCTAGAAATATGAATGTAGTTGTGGTGTCTACTTGGTAGTCTAAGAAACCAGTATCCACTGGGGCTCTGTAAAACTGTACATGTAATTTGTGTACTGACAGCCAATCTCTGAGACATTTTACCAGGGGGCTGACAAGCCAGTGTTGTCATTGCTTCATATTCTTGGTTAGGTACTACAAAGTTGACTTGTTTATGTGCAACTATACTTTGATTCCTTTTCTACATTTCAAACGTGTGCTGAAGTAAACTGTCTTAGCCAGCGAGCCCTCCACTGATGTGAACACCACGCATTCAGAAGCAGACTGAGGTCTGGGAGTTTACGTTAGCTGAATTTATTGGGTGGTTTTATAGTCCATGCTTCCTCTTTAATATAATAATAATAACAATAATTTATTGCAAGTCGACAACAAAGATAAAGTAAAACATAAGGCATACATGTGATACAAGATTTAACTAGTTTGCTAGTCTACAATAAGTTTCTGTATCTACATTACTAATGCAGGGTTTGATTTCTTCTTTGAAAGCAGTGGAAAATAAAAAGCCCCACACTTTCGATGATTAAGTAGGTTGGATAATTTCAAAAGGAATATGAGTTTCTGTATTTCTTAATCTAGAGAGGCTTTTAGAGAATCCGGATACTTTCGTGAATATATATCTGCAATGTCAGCAGGCGACCCAAAAAATGAGGCTAGGATTGGCATATTTTTCTAGGGATGGTCAAATACCCAGAAACACCGTCACTTAGGCCCCCCTCTCACTGGACCCGCGGCACCACTGCGACCGCTCAAATTGACAAAGCAATCAAGGGATTTTATCAACAAAAAACGAATCTTTTTAAGCTTTGTGTTGTTTTTTTTGGTCTTTTTGGCAAACATGTACTTGTACGTTTTGAAAGATATTTCCATTATAAAGTCAAGGGTAACACAAATCCAGTTTAGGTCACAGCAACGCCGCCAGTGTGCCGCGGGTCCAGTGAGGAGGGCTTTTAGGCATTATGTCTGCAACGTTGATTAAATCCATAAAGTTTAAAAGACAGCTAGGAAGCTGCATGAACTTTCATAATGTGTACTGTTAAGTGAGTCCCAGAAGCTGCTCTGTATCCACACTCACACACATAGGGATAATCCTCGGGGTACAAGTGCTTTAGTAGATGTTGGTCCAAAGAGGCTTTTGTTTTTGCAGAATAGTCACATTGGTCGCATTTGTAGGGTTTTTCTCCTGTGTGTTTTGTTAGACGTACATGTCGGGCCAAATTGGATTTTATTGCTGCAGAATAGTCACACTGGTCACATTTGTAGGGTTTTTCTCCAGTGTGGGTTCTCATATGTCGGGTTAAGTCAAACTTAAGAGCTGTCCTGTACCCGCACTCCTTACACATGTAGGGTTTTTCACCTCTATTAGCTATATGTTTTATTAGATGTTCGTCCAAAGCAGGTTTCCGCATGGTAGAATAGCCACACTGGTCACATTTGTAGGGTTTATCTCCTGTGTGGGTTCTCATATGTTGGGATAAGCTAGACTTGTGGGCTGCCCTGTACCCACACTTCCCACACATGTAGGGTTTCTCACCAGTGTGTTTTGTTAGATGTTCATCCAAAGTGAATTTCTGCGCTGCAGAATAGTCACACTGGTCACATTTGTACGGCCTTTCTCCAGTGTGGGTTCTGAAATGTCGGATTAAGTGAGACTTTTTAGCTGTGCTGTACCCACACTCCCCACACTTGTGGGGTCCACCAGCGAGTTTTGCATGTTTGTATAAAGCGGATTCCTGTGCTGCAGTTTGGGCCATCTCGTTGCCATGGTGATCCATCTCGTTGTCAGGGTGATGCATCTCATTCCCAGGGTGTTCCATCTTGATCCCAGGGTTTTCCATCTCATTCCCAGGGTGTTCCATCTTGATCTCAGGGTGTTCCATCTTGATCCCAGGGTGTTCCATCTCATTCCCAGGGTGTTCCATCTCGTTCCCAAGGTAATCCATCTCGTTCCCAGGGTGTTCCATCTCGTTCCCAGGGTGTTCCATCTCGTTCCCAGGGTGTTCCATCTTGATCTCAGGGTAATCCATCTCGTTCCCAGGGTGATCCATCTCGTTCCCAGGGTGTTCCATTTCAACACTATGTGAAGCCTTGAGGAACAAACAAATGGAAAAAAATATTTAGTATCTTTGATTTTTCAAATTCTTTAAAATAATAAGTGAATCTGCTTTCTCTTATCTACAGTGGTGTGACCTGTTCCTGTGAGATACCTGCTTAACCCTAACCCAACACCTACAAGTGAATTGTGTCCTTAGCATAGCCCTAACCAAACACATAGATCAAGTTGTAACTGAGCAAATCTGGGTTAAAACTAGGGTAGACTGTAAGGTTTGATCAAATCTAGATGGGATCTAGGGAAGGGTTTGGGCAAATCTGGATTTGGTCTGTCCAAACTCTCTTGTGGGTTAGAGAGACAAAAGATGCATGACAAAGTAGAAAGCCTGTCAAAAACACCTCAAAACATGTCAAAAACCACTCCTCTGCTTGGACTTGGAGAGTAAAGTTACCTGAGGATCTGAGAGAAGGGTGAAGAGTGGACGCACTGGCTGCAAAACGGTATCTTGGACGTTCCAAAACGACGCCTCTGAAGAAGTCACTGAATTATGGATTTTCTTATGTAATGTTAAGTCAGACGTTGAAGCTGCCCTGTATCCACACTCATCACACGTGCAGGGATAATCATTGGGGTCCATGTGTGTTAGTAGATGTTGGTCCAAAGTGGGCTTTTCTGTTGCAAAATAGTCACATTTGTAAGGTTTTTCTTCTGTGTGGGTTCTTATATGTTTGGATAAGTCAGACTTCTGGACTGTGCTGTACTCACACTCCCCATACATGTAGGGTTTCTCACCAGTGTTTTTTGTTACATGGTGTTGGTCCAAAGTGGATTTCTCCGCAGCAGAATAGTCACACTGGTCATATTTGTACGGCCTTTCTCGTGTGTGTGTTCTCAAATTAATGGATAAGTCAGACTTATGACTTGTGCTGTATCCACACTTGTACAGTTTCTCTGCAGAGTGTTTTGCTAGATGATGTTGGTCCAAATTGTATTTTATTGCTGCAGAATAGTCACACTGATCACACTTGTAAGCTTTTTCACCTGTGTGGGTTCTCATATGTTCGAATAATTCAGACTTGTGGGCTGCCCTGTATCCACACTCCCCACATATGTAGGGTTTCTCTCCAGTGTGGTTTGTTATATGTTGGTCCAAAGTCAATTTCTCTGCGGCAGAATAGTCACACTGGTAGGGTTTCTCTCCTGTGTAAGTTCTCATGTGTTCCGATAAGTTGGCTCTGTGACTTGTGTGGGTTATTCTATATCCACTCTCTTTTGTGTGTCTTTTTCGATGGTCATCCAAAGTGGCTTTTAGGGCAGCAGAATAGTCACACTGGTCACATTTGTATGGTCTTTCTCCTGTGTGGATTCTCAAATGTCTGGATAAGTGAGACTTTATAGTTGTGCTGTATTCACACTCCTCACACATGTAGGATTTCTCTCTTGAGTGTTTTGCTTGATGATGTTGGTCCAAATTGCATTTTACTGCTGCAGAATAGTCACATTGGTCGCACTTGTATGGTCTCTCTCCTGTATGGGTTCTCATATGTTTAGATAAGTCAGACTTTTGAGTTGTCCCGTATCCACACTCCCCACATATGTAGGGTTTCTCTCCAGTGTGTTTTGCTTGATGATGTTGGTTCAAATTGGATTTTATTGCTGCAGAATAGTCGCACTGGTCACACTTGTAAGGTTTTTCTCCTGTATGGGTTCTCATATGTTTGGATAACTCAGACTTTTGAGTTGTCCTGTATCCACACTCCCCACACATGTAGGGCTTCTCTCCAGTGTGTTTTGTTTTATGTTGGTCCAAAGAGAATTTCTCTGCCGCAGAATAGTCACACTGGTAGGGTTTTTCTCCTGTGTGAGTTTTCATGTGCCTGGATAAGCTAGACTTTCGAGCTGTCCTGTATCCACACTCCCCACACTTGTAGGGTTTCTCTGCAGCGTGTCTTGCTAGATGATGTTGGTCCAAATTGCATTTTATTGCTGCAGAATAGTCACATTGGTCACACTTGTATGGTTTTTCTCCTGTATGGGTTCTCATATGTTTGGATAAGTCAGGCTTTTGAGTTGTCCTGTATCCACACTCCCCAGACATGTTGGGTTTCTCACCAGAGTGTTTTGCTTGATGGTGTTGGTTCAAATGTCTGGATAAGTGGGCCTTTATAGTTGTGCTGTACCCACACTCCCCACACATGTAGGGTTTCTCTCCAGTGTGGTTTGTTATATGTTGGTCCAAAGTGAATTTCTCTGCCGCAGAATAGTCACACTGGTAGGGTTTCTCTCCTGTGTGGGTTCTCATGTGTTCGGGTAAGTTAGCTCTGTGACTAGTGTCAGTTATTCTATATCCACTCTCTCTGGTGTGTCTTTTTTGATGGTCGTCCAAAGTGGATTTCACGGCAGCAGAATAGTCACACTTGTCACATTTGTACGGTCTTTCTCCTGTGTGGGTTCTCAAATGTCTGGATAAGTGGGCCTTTATAGTTGTGCTGTATCCACACTCCCCGCACATGTAGGGTTTCTCACCAGAGTGTTTTGCTTGATGATGTTGGTTCAAATTGGATTTTATTGCTGCAGAGTAGTCACACTGGTCGCACTTGTAAGGTTTTTCCCCTGTGTGGATTCTCATATGTTTGGATAAGACAGACTTGTAAGCTGTCCTGTACCCACACTCCCCACACATGTAGGGATTCTCACCAGAGTGTTTTGCTTGATGATGTTGGTCCAAAGTAGATTTCACTGCAGCAGAATAATCACAATGGTCACATTTGTATGGTCTTTCTCCTGTGTGGGTTCTCAAATGTAACGACAAGTGGGCCTTTCTAGTTGTGCTGTATTCACACTCATCACACTTGTAGGATTTCTCTCTTGAGTGTTTTGCTTGATGATGTTGGACCAAATTGGACTTTACTGCTGCAGAATAGTCACACTGGTCACACTTGTAAGGTTTTTCTCCTGTATGGGTTCTCATATGTTTGGATAAGTCTGACTTGAAGGCTGTCCTGTAGCCACACTCCCCACACATGTAGGGCTTCTCACCAGCGTGTTTTGTCAGATGTGTGTCCAAATTGGATTTCGTTGCAGCAGAATAGTCACACTGGTCACACTTGTAGGGTTTCTCTTCAGAGCATTTTGCATGTTTGTATAAACTGGATTCCTGTGCGGCGGCAGTATGGTTGGTCTCATTCCCAGAGTGTTCCATCTCGTTCCCAGGGTTTTCCATCTTGACACAGTGTGAAGCCTGAAGGATTAAAACAAAATGGGAAGAAAGATTTAATATCTATGATTTGAACAAAAATTTTTAAGGATTTTGAAAATTCATGAATCTGAATTGCTTTACAGTCTACTGGGGTCTAATTTTTACAGTGCCCTGCAAACATACTTTTTCGGCTTTCAAATCAAATATTAGAGGTTCATAACCTTACACTTTTACAGTCCTATACAATGGCCACACCCGGAGCTATTTTTTATCAAGGTCATTAGTAAGAGTGCTAAAAGTAAAAGACAGGCCTTGTCTGTTGTAAAATATAAAAAGTTGCTTTTAGCAGAGTAGGGTTTAATATACACTTGCAAACTCGAAATTCTTTTTTGAAATAGGTGCACTGGTGCACCAAACCAAGAAAATTAGGTGCACCACATAAAATAAAGTTGACTGTCAACAAAACATAAGTTTGAAGCTACTGCCTCTCTTAAGAACTTCAATCTGTAATTCTATCCAGATTTCAAATTTCAACAGCAATTACATCAAATAAAGTACAACAAATGGTTATATTGCTTTATCTGATACTTACATTTCAAGAATATTCTGTATGCTAGTGTACAAGAGAACCATTACCCTACAGAGTACAAGAATATCTAGGTGCACCAGCTCACACAATGAAACAGCATCCTTTGTACACTTACTGGCTCATGCCCCATAGACTTCAGCAATGTGAATAGGCAGGATGTTACTACATTGTACATGTATACTTAGTAGCTTGAATTCTTGCCCGTAATGGAATGCCAGGAACTTCCTGCTGACTAACATTCCAAACACTGGTATGATCTAAAAAAAGCTACATGACCCACTTTCTATCCTTTGCATTATTGTGGACACATTCCCGTACAATTCTTAGAATTCTTGCCGACTGCACACAATACCATACCATTAGGCTCGCCACTAACATTCCAAAGATTCCTGTAGAATTCCTAGAATTCTTGCAAACTGCACACAATACTATACCATTAAGTGTCGGCACCCAGGCGTCACCAAATTAAGTTGCTAAGGGTGGGGGAATTGATGAACAACTATTCACACACACGCTACAAACATTATTTTCAGTATCGAACATAGATTTTCTAAGAGCCACCAATTTTGTGAGGGCCTTTTTTTTTAAAACTCATTTGAACTACTAGGGGATAATCCTACTAGTAATAATACTAGTATACCTATTTCCAATTTGGAAATAGGTGTACTAGTACCATTACAAGTTGTACTAACGTTAGTGTTAGTAGTAACAGTAGGTTTTATCAAATCTGGATTGGAGCTAGGGTAGGGTTTGAGCAAATCTGGATTGGAACTAGGGAAGGAACAAAAGCTTAGATATACTAGTAATGAATGGACTTGTTCACCCCCCCCCCCTCCTACACATGGAACAGCCCAAATTATGGTCCGGCTCGACCTGATTCGCCCCCCTCCCTCCGCTTTGCTCTTCGCAAGCAGAGAACGGCCCCACGATAGTTCTCACTCAGTAAACGAATTTCTACACAATAAACAACAGAAATGTACTCATCAACAACGTTATAAGATCCCCACTAAGACGTAATGTAACGTATTAAAGTTACCTGAGACTGTAGAGAACCGGCTTCTGAGGAACGCACTGGCTGCAAAACCATGGCGTCCTGGACGGTCCAAAATGAGGCCTCAGAAGAAGTCATTTCTAACGGTCACGATCAGTTGAGTACGTAGTCAGGCAGTTGTAGGTGTCTTCGTAATCCTGACAAGTCTAACAGTCTAGTGAGATACCTCTAAAGATTCTTATAGCACTTCGAAACGAGATCTTTGGCGTGAAAGTTGACCGCTTCAAAAATGCATTCGATGCCACAGCTGGCGCAGCGATTGACTATTTCACTTCCGGGTCACAACACATCTAGTTTCCGGGTCATAGCGACCTAAGACCCAAAACAGTGCTTGGGCTTGGAGGCACTGTGAATATATTCTTCAGCATTGGAGGGAACAAAGCCATTCAGAAATATTAAAGAAATCATATTTCCTCCTGACAACTGAAACTTTACTTAAGTACCCGGTGTATGATATTGTTAAACGTAAAGTTTTGTACTGCAGTTCAATCTAATCTTGTATGAAGGCGCTTTTACAACATCCATCCCAAAGATGATGACCGTCGAAAGGGACCGCAAAAAAATCATGATCAGGACGTCTATAGCCCCCTTGCGCTTGCCGAGAGGATGTGAGGCCGTGCACTAAGCTATCTTGGTTTCTGATTAGCTGTGCGTAAAGTTGGTACAAAATGATTAGTTAGACGTCTTTTTTATTACATTTATTTTAGAATCATTATTATATTATTACATTGTATACAATACATTTGGAAACACTGTGTCGTATATGCGAGATCAACGTCATGTCCACTTCGATCACCTGTTTGTAACAGACAAAAAGACAGCAAACCATAAAAACACGCTAGAGATTAAAAAAGTCAATGTGGCACAGAAACGCAAACTGTCGTTCTTTATGTGGATTTTTGTCTAGCTCAAGAAATGTCCTACTATTACGTAGTACTATAGATTAGTGGCACATACAATGAGCAGCGCGTTTCCTAGCCTCCTTCGCAGACTTCCAAGAACGGCGGCGTATATATTGGGGGGGGGGGGGGGGGGACCACGCAAGGGAGTTTCGCCGCCGAGGGAGTTATGTAGCCGAGGGCTGACCGCCATCCTATCAAAGGCGATCGTCCCTCGGTATATAACTCCCTTGGCAGCGAAAGTCCCTTTCCGGCAATAGAGAACCTTGGCCCGTGAAAGAAATCGCGTCATGTTTTTTTCTCTATATGTGGGGTTTACCGAGGACAAAAAAACATGACAAAGTAGAAAGCCCGACAAAAACGCCTAAAAACAAGTCAAAAACCAGCCGGAACCCCTCCTCTGCTTGGAGAGTAAGTAGTGTAGAATAAAACTGTACGAAAAAGAAACAACCGCCTCAGCATATCTGCTTGGAGATCATAGTAACAATTTTTAATGACATTTACCTTGATTACTGCGTTCTAACTGTCTCGGTACATCATTTAATCTTACATAAAAGGTCGAGAAAGACTTCTTACAGCGACAACGTCAAGTTTAACTACGTTTGGTTGGAGCAATTCAGTCCTTAAGAGGTGATTTAGGGGTCTTAATCCGACTTTAATCAGACAAATCGACATCAGCGGTCACAACCAGAAGCGCTCGCGCGGAGTAATAGCACGTCTGGGAGCACCGAACAGTCTCCAAGATGGCAAGACAATTTCTTTAATTTTCTAGGAGATGCTGTGAGGACGGATCATGAAGTTCTGTAACTTTGTTGAATCTGAGAAGAAGAAAAAGAAACAAACTTTAGAAGACACACATTACAGGGCTGGTTGTGGGGTGGGGTAAGCGTAGCCTCCTTCGCAGACTTGTTGGGACGTTAACTTTTTTGGGCGGGAGCACTGATTCGGGACTTTCAACATGCGCTAATATATAAGGTTCTGACGTTTATTTTGACGATCGTGGTGTTTTTGTAGTTATTCCTCTTAAGAGGATGTCATTTTAAGCCAGGCTTGTGTACCTTACCTAAATTGTAGTGTTTATTGTTTCAAACGGAATCAAGTATCTCTTGCAGTCTTGGTGTGTTTCTGACGATTTTGTTATTTTCACTCGACATCTATTGTTAGATTTGTGTTTCTAGGTCTCTAGCTCTATGTCATTTGAGAACAGTTCGCTAGAGTTTGCGGCAGTTGAATAGTGTTTATGATCTCTAACGGAATCAAGAATCTCTTGGCGTGTTTTTCACCATTTTGTTGTTTTTTCAGTTGTGTTTTTCACTCTCTTTTTAGAACTATGTCATTTGAAAACAAAGTTAGAGTCCGTGGCAGTTGAATAGTGTTTATGATTTCTAAAGGAATCGAGAGTCACTTGGCGTGTTTTTGTGCGCAGTTTTGGCGGGTCTGAGTATCATGAGAGGGCCCTTGTCTGGGTCGGCAGACATCTTCAGGTGGCGCATGAGTCAACATATCAATTACTCTTATGACAAGGTTACAGTGGAAATAACACGGGACAGTCCACGTTTTAACGATGGAAACGTGTCTAGATTCAGCCGATCTCACTGAAAAGCCCCAGAATAGCTCGGTAGCCGTAGCCCTATAGCCTTCACCAGGCCCTCCTACGGCCGTATGGATCCTGGAGGAATGATTAGCCAGCAGGGTCAGTCCACGGTGAAGATCACATTTCGCCTGCAAAAAAGACCCTAGCAAATATTCTCCCTATAGCCGGCGTAGTTAGTCTGGTAGAGACTAGGGTGCCCCACGGAGCTACGTAGGGGTCACGCCCGAAAGTGCAAAAAAGGCTGTCCGTAAACTAGCCGGCGGGGCCCCCTTTTCCAACTGTGACCGTAGCATAAGCCGAGCACACCGTGTCTTCCCTACTCTCAGTCTCAAGAAGTGTGTTGGGTTCTTAAACGTTCCATTTTTTTTATGTCTGAGACATGGGAGTACACGGGAACAAAGGCTTTACGTCCCTTCGATTCCGAAGGACGAACCATTTTGTGCAATTGACACTAACAAAGGCAATTTTAAGGTCGTTTGGGCGACGGACACGATCTTCAACTGAGATATTAGCAGTAATCATACGGAAGGCGCCGATGACTGTTTAGATAACATTTCTGATGCACAACAACAAAACATGAAACAGCCGGACTGTCAGACACTGGTGCGTCGTCTGATTCTGACGTCACGTCGCTAGATTGTCTGAAAATGACGTCACCAGTTTTATGCGCCATGATAAGCCAACATAGAATAAAGGCGACAACGTTATCCAAGTCTCAGCCCTATTTTATGTACATAATTCTTCACAGAGTATTTCACGACTGTTGTTAAGGTTTATGCTTGAATTGAACCAAACCTTGACTGGCTCTGAAAACCCCCCAACATTTATGTGTTTACGTTGAATAAAGGTGGACAACTCCCCGCGACAGAAACGTCCCGATCTAGGCGCCTATGAGATTTAAATCTCCAAGCAGATGTATTACAAGAAATAACTGAAAGAATACCTTTTTTTACAAATACTCATATATCATTATCTAGGATGTGGAGTCGTCTTCTTTTTGCGTCTTTGTAAAGATGGACATTTAAAAATAGATAGGTTTGTGGTCGAGGGTTTTTCTTAGATTTAGTTTATACAGAATCACAACTAACTTACATTGCAGCTATTCTTCTAGTGGTCCTTATTGGTCCTTATTAACATACATTCCACACAAGCATACGACACACAGGAAAAATAACATCACCAGTTTTATAACGTCACCAATGCACAAGTGATAGCTGCCATATAGAATTTCGCAGCCTTCCTACTTAAGCTGCCATAGAGAGTTCCGCGGAGTGATTTAATCCAAGGCCGTAAACACACCCCGAGCGGACTAAGCTGTCTGGGCGGGCGGGGATCCCTCCCAGCGCCGTAGAGATATCGGGGAGGCCCCGATGGTATGGTTTCCAGGCTACAGTCTCCACGGACGGTGATTAAGCCCCGAAAAATTACCGCTCCGCTCGCTGTCTTAATGAGATTAGGGACGAGTCGGTCGACAGGACGTCCAATTTTCGCGCCATTGAGGCGGCGACGATGTGATTTTGAAGACCGCATCATCTCGCTAATTGGAGTAATTTGCTGCAAGCCGACGCCCCCTCCCCATGAGGGCCCCGTTCTTTTGACTATAGTCAGTCTGCATGTTGTCTCCGCTAGAATCCGTGGCTCACTAGAAAAATAATACAGTCAATGCAAAACTACGAAAACCACGCTCTCCTTTTTCAGCACTCGGTTCCAGTGCGGAAAATGGCTTCAGCACTGGAAAACCAGTGCTGAGTGGAGTTCAGCACTGGAGAACTCGACGTCAGCACTGGAAACCGAGTGCTGAGACAAGCTTCGGCACTGGAAACCGAGTGCTGACAGATATTCCGCACTGGAAACATAGTGATGAGATACGTTACGGCGGTCAATCCTGTCTGAGTTACCACCTCTGCATAAGGGCCGCCTGGCCATTATAGACACTATTACATGGTGCCTTAAATTATTTTCCCTTGCGGCGAACTTCCCAGGCTGTCTACACTACAGTGACCACCTGTCTGCTAATTGTAATGACCATTTTCTTCAACTTCAGTTCAAGTCCCTCGACACAGCCAGGTTTAGTAGTAGAAGTGTAATCTCCAAGTTGATTTTTGACGTGCGGCGGAGGCCAGTGTATAGAGACTACATGTTACATGTATGTAACGTCTGAGTCGCGATATGTCCACTTTGTGGTTCACGCAGAGTTTTTACTGGTTCTGTCTCGGTGATCCGTCATTCCCTGCTACTCCGTCGCGACAGCGTGAAAATTCAGTCTTGTCTGCGCTTAAAACTTTCGTATTACCCATTCTTTAGCGATGGCCTCCACTGGTGCCAGGCCTTCCTATAGCCTCCTTTGCAGGCTTTCTGGCGGCGTCGGCGTTTATTTTTAGGGGAGCGCTGATTCCTAATTTTCAAGAGATCTACTCTCCAAGCGGAAGATGGGTTGCGGCTGGTTTTTGACGTGTTTTTAGGCGTTTTTTTATTGGGCTTTCTACTTTGTCATGCTTTTTTATGTCACCGACCCAAAAAACATGACAAAGTAGAAAGCCCGACAAAAGCGTCTAAAACACGTCAAAAACCAGCCGGAACCCCTCCTCTGCTTGGAGAGTACAACAGATCAGGACCAGGTTCTTTTGCTGGGGAAAGAGTCATAATTGCCGGCTCCAGCTTCTGGAAAGGAGGCTAGCCTTCCTAGCGGGTTATTATGGACAGCAGAATTCGGCGAAAATGGGGTGGGGGATTGGCCAGCTAGGAGAGTCAGTCGACGGGAATTATAACACACACACTGTCGTCGCGGTGGCGTAGTGGCAGGGTGTTTGGCCCAGAACCTAGAGGTCCTGGGTTCAAATCTGGAGTCCCCTGATTTGTCTCGTTGACGTTGTGCCCTTGGGAGAGGCACTTTACATGACTTTCCCCACTTTACTCAGGTGAAAATGAGTACCTAGCTTCGGTTAGGGACGTCCCTCGGATAGGACGTTAAATGGCGGCCCCGTGTTTGAGGAGAGCCACACCTCGAATACGTAAAAGAGACCACCAAGAGTAGGGGCCCTTCCCGGTGTGAGTCGAGTGGATCAAATATATTTGTCCGGATATGCAGCTTGTACTGTTCATTACAAACCTGGTGTGTTACGCCATGAGGCGGTTTACCGGGTATACAAACCATCCCCCGGCTAAATGTTACCCCATGGTAGCCAAACTCCCCTGGCAACAATGAACTTACCATTGCTTAGGTAAAGCCAGCGTGATTTGTCTGGTAGGAACTACATGAAAGTTATTTTGCTCTACTGTCTGCCCTTCTAGTTACGAGCCGATAGAGAGTAGACTCCTACAGCTACAAACCAAAGACGAATCGAGATAGCTTTTCATGTAGACGACACGTACCTCACTATGGGACCGGGCGACTGAATATCCAGTTTTACGAGCGGCGCGTGCAGAAGTGAGATATTGTTTGTTTTGAGGCGTTTATAAAGAGCTTATTACAAGCTATTACTCAAGGGATAATTGTTTTAACCAGGTGATGATAAGGAAAGAATGTATAATGTTGTGTATACGGCACAGTAGGAAAATAAGACAGCACTCTAGATATCAAAGTACCTCTGTCAAAATATCGGTTTGTTATGATTGGCTTTAAAGCAGACGTGCGTCGATCGTCGACTTGTTTTTCGTCCTCTTTTAAGGAGCTTTTTGCGTCTACAATACTGGGGTACTAGGATACTAACACTTTGAACGCCTACTTATTAAACCTCCATTAACCGGGCTACATAAATCCGCCACTTTGAAAAACAGTGAGTTTGAAATTGAGATATATCAAGTGCAACATCCCCCAGGTAACATTGTACACAGTTTAGATATAGAAGAGTTTATCATACTGGGGGACGTTGGGTTGGAGATCTGTTTGGACGTATCTTTTCAGGGTGGCAGAATTATGTACCCAGGTGGATTTATGTACCCAGGCGGAGTTAGCTATGTTAGGAGATGTTAGATGATTGTGGGAACAGTTAGAGAAAAAGTGCAGAGATTAACGATGTTGTGTTCACATTGTCGACGGTAACACCTGTTTTGTTAACCCTATTCTTTATTCACAATCATTGCAGGATCAGCTAGACATAAACAAGTGTGTGTTTTTGTATAGATAAGAAAAAAAGCGGCTTGTATGACAGCTGTTTTTCGGCTATGAATGGAAAATCGTTGTTTCTTTGTATAAACGTTATGACGTCGAAATTGGAAGACAATTTAGAGACCTACGTTGATGAAGGTTAGACATCCAGGTAATGAAATACATGCACGCCAAATTACAGTTACTCGAGCAACTGGCTACCAGAGGTCTGGTATAATAAAACCTACTTCTCCAATTCTTCCGGCTTTTGTCCCTGATGCTGTCTGAAACGTCTGACTGTTTCAAATTTTTGTCCACTGTTGAGTACCTGTCATTTTGCGTAATTTAGATATCTCTTTCATTTACACTGCTCTGTTGGGATATCGCAGTTGATCAAAACTGCCCAAGAAGACCACTCAGGGGACCGATAAAATTTGGTCTATGTGGACAGGTGGTCACTGTAGACAGGATTATCAAGGGGGTCACCAAAACGTGTTCCTTATGTAGAGGTGTTCACTTGTACAGGTTTGACTGTAGTCTTTTTATTTGTGTTTATTATAGATGAGATAAAACTTACCTGAACACCAGCTGTGAAAGGGTGAGACTATCATGGTATGCGTATGGCGCTCGGGCTGACTCCAATTTCGGACGATCGCAAAAAAGGAACAGAAAAAAGTAGGATACATTTGTTAGACTTTTCTAAAAGGTTCTCCTGTATCTGTATCTGTATCTATATAGCCGGTATAACCGCCATCAGGCGTAACACACCAGCTTCGCAGGCACGCGGCGCGGCAGCAGCTGGTCATATTACACCGAACGGTCTGTTACACCTAGTCTTTGCATATCTGACTGCAACCGTTCTTTAAAGCTACTTAGTGATGAAGCTCCTACAGTACTTGATGACAACGAGTTCCATTCTACTATGGTTCTCGGGAAATACGAATTTTTGAACACGTCAATCCTTGGCTGATAACTCTGGTACTTAAAAGCATGACTATTTCTGGTCCTCTTCTGAGCTGGCATTAGATACTTATCAGTCGGTACGTCCACAAGTTTATTAGTCATCTTGTACATCATGCAAAGTCTGGACATTGTTCTCCTGTCCTCAAGTGACATCCATTGCAGGTCTGCTTTCATTTTTGTTACACTGGCGCCCCTTTCATAGTTGTTCGTGCAGAATCTGGCAGCTTGGTTCTGCACCCTCTCGAGTTTATCTATATCCTTCTTTGTGTATGGATCCCAAACTGTTGCAGCATATTCAAGGTTTGGTCTTACTAGAGACGTGTATGCAAGTGATTTTACCTTTGCTGGGCATGCCCACAAATTACGTTTGATCACTCCCAATGTCTGTTTAGCCTTAGTTGTTACTTTGTTGATATGGGTGTTCCACTTTAGCCCCGTTGTTAATGTAACGCCTAGGTACGGGTGGCTCTTTGCTGTTGCTAGAGCCTGTCCACAGAACTGGTAGGTGGTTACAATTGGGTTTCGTTTGTTTGTTATATGCATGATGTAACATTTTTCCGGATTAAACTGCATTAGCCATCTGCTTTGCCATTCTTCGAGTGTGTTCAAATCTTCTTGCAAAAGCTGTGAATCACTCTGTGTGGACAACTCTATATATAACAGGCAGTCATCGGCAAATAACCTAACATTTGAATCAAGCTGGTCTGGTAAGTCATTTATGTACAGGAGGAAGAGTAACGGTCCCAGAACAGTTCCCTGTGGTACGCCTGACGCAACTCTAACTGGAGCTGAGGCCTTGCCTTCTACCACTACCGTCTGTTCCCTATTGGTCAAGAAAGCCAATAGGGTGTTTTTCTTTTGTGTCTTTGTGTCTTTCTTTTATAGCGTAGAGAAAGTTTACCTGCATGAACCGCAGCTGTTTATTCTCGGTTTGCTCGCCTGAAAGAAAGATCATATTCTATGAAAAAGGAGACGTTAAGTGGATATGTTTCTGTTTTACAGCTGAGAGAAAATTCACCTGGTCACCAGCTGTGAAATAGCCTGGAATCCATACCCTCGGTGCCTCCCCGATATCTCTACGGCACTGTGAGTGACCCTCACCCGCCCAGACAGCTTAGCCCGCTCGGGGTGTGGTTTACGGCCTTGGATTAATTAGCTTGGCGGCGGAAAAGTAGGAAGGCAGCGGAAGTAGGGTGTAGCGGAAGTAGGGTGTAGCGAAAGTAGGATGGCAACCAGAGGTAGAAAGGCCATCAGAAACTGACTGGTCCGGTAAAACACCACTAAGCCGACCCTAGAGACTGGGACCAGGCTAGCTGTGAAAGGGAAATGACGCTGTCGCGGTGCGCGTATGGCGCTCGGGTGACTCCGATCGCAGGCGATAGAAAAAAGTAACAGAAAAAAACACAGAATACATTTATTAGACTTTTCTAAATGGTTCTCCTCTTTGTGTTTGTGTTTTTTATTGCTGAGAGAAAATTTACCTGAGCCACAGCTGGGAAAGGGAAATGAGGCTGCGCGGTGCGCGTATGGCGCGGATTGACTCCGATCGCAGACGATAGCGGTCCGCACACACCTCTGTCTGCCGCCACCAGACAAAGGTCCGCCCGACAATTAAGCGGCCATTACGCCGGTGACGTCACACCGGTGGGAGAAACTACTGTAGACTCGTTTGTTTTCGCCGGGATTTAATTTCGCGGTAGGGGTAGAAAGGGGGTTCGAGTGGGATTTTGGTTTGTGGTGGAAAGAATTATGTAGGACGAAAACTCATATTCTCGGTGGTATGATTTCGCGGCAGACAGGCACTGCGAAAACCACAGAAATAAAGCCACCGCGAAAATTCGAATATTTACAGTGTAAGGGAGGAAGGAATAAACGGCCATTACGCTTATGACGTCACGTCGGTGGGAGAAAGTATACGGGGGAAGGCGTTAGGAGGGGTGAGGTGATATAACGGAACAGCCGACCACTTAAAAATACTAATTACCGACCATTAGAGTCCCAAACATAGACGAAGAATTTAACCATACTGTAACCATAAGTTACATGTTGTAGATTAAGTTATATGTCCGTCTGTTTTTTTGTTGTGGGTCAGCCGCTACCAGCGAAAGATACCTAGGCTGACCCAGTGTCTTATTGTGAATTAATACAACATACAAATATATATCTTCAAGCAGATGTAAGGTAATTCTCACTGGTTTATATGCTTTCTATTCGTATTTCTAGTGGTCTTTACCTTCTCGCCATTAGAAAGACGAAAAAAACCTCTAAGATCTGCTTGGAGATTAGACCGTCCTTGTCTGTGGGCGTCATGTAAGCATTAAGGTCACCTGGGACAAGGACAACGCCAGAGCAATTTTTTCTCTTTTTGAAGTGTATACTATATTGAAGTTGCTTTTGCAATGCCGTATATACGCGGTAAGTCATTAGTCTTTTAGACTGACTGACAAAACATATCAATGTCGCATGAATCTGTACAGTTTTTACCGCTGCTTCATGTAACATTGAAGACAATGCAAAGACCAGAAAAACATTGTTGACGAAGAACAAACAAGCTTTAGATATCTGTAATGTTCTTCGGTATGGGGGATTGCCTTCTTTGTTTAAATGTACCTCATTTTACTTTGTTTCGTTTATTTTGTACACTTTTTTTGTGGTTTTGAAGAAGTCGCTAGCTCTACATGTATCTCACACTCGTGCGTTGCGCCCTGGGCGCTTTAGCGCAAGCATCAAGCATCAAACAGAAGAGTAGTAGTGATCCGGTGTTCTTGGCTATCAAAGGCCATCCGTAGCTACTAGTCAAGCCATTTGCACTATGAGCTTTCGAAAAATCATTTAAGCTTCATCTGAACTTCAACGCTTTTCGTTCGACAGATAGAAGAAATGCACTTGTAGCCGAGAGAGAGCGACGCCTAGCGGCTGTAGGTTCAGTGCAGCAGCAGCTGCCGGCAGTGACATCATCAGGCCGCCCGGAGGCAAGGCGCCTCCCGTAAAAACGGTCTCCATTACTTTCAATTAGAACAAAACATCCGCTTTATATCCGCTTTATATTTTATAGAGAAAGGGCGGTACAAGAACTTACCTGTGTGCGAAAGAACTTGTAAATACTGCATGTCAAACGCAGTGGAAGATGAAGTACATTTTATTTCAAATTGCCCCTTCTACGACCATGAAAGAAAAGAGCTGTTTAGAGAGGCCACGAAATGCCATCCTAATTTCTCCACGTTTAAAGACCAAAAGAAAACCACTCTCCTCTTAGCTTCACAAAACCCACACATTACAGAAAAAGTGGGAACATTCGTCTTCCACTGTCTCGGAAAAAAGACGTAGAACCCAAGAAGTTAGAATTTAGTGTCAGTAGTTAAACTAGAGTTGTCGAATACTATATTGTTCACTGTCTGTCCGGGAAGATTGTGACCTTCTTATCATATATCCCGTTTTCTTTCCGACAAAGGAGGTCACAATCTTCCCCACCAACCCTACTCAAAGAGTAAACCAATTTAGATACGGGGAGATAGAAAAACCTTACGATTTTTCCTCACAACATCTGCTTGGAGATAAGGCAGAAAGGCTGAAATCTAAAGTAAGCAGTCTTGAGCGATCTCGAAAACGTTACATGATTTCTGTTACACTCAACACAATACTGTAATTCTTGTTTATTTCACTGTAACTTTGTGTTCACTGTTTTCACGGTCACCTCTGTACCATGAACATATCATCACCGTGGAAAAACCTGTTTCGATTTTTCATGATTCCTTCACACATCCGTTCTGTAAATCCCTTGCCACCACCGTGAAGTTAAAGTTCAGTGAAAATGTCCGTTTTCCTTTCACCGTGAAATTTTGCTACCTTGAAGATAAAGTGAATTACCAAACGGCCCCTGATTTTAAGGAGATGTCGTCTTGAGGCATATTCAGCCCCTAATACTGTAGCAATTACATCTTGACGCATCCCTTTAAGAGTTCTTTTGATTAGAACATTAAATCACATCGCTGATATGATTGTTTATGAATGTAGATTTTGCCGGAGGGATGCAACTATTTGCAATGCTAATGATACGTTTTGTTGCGTATTTCTGATGAAGGGAAAAGATACAGCGTGTAATTGATATCAAGACTTGAAACAGGAAATTGTCTTCGATATGAATATTCAATATACATACGATTACTATATTAATACAATCACGTATTGATAAGATGAGAATATCATATAAGATGTCGTGTTTAATTGTGTTTATCAACCCATAATTAGCATAGTCAATGACAATTGATGATTACTTGGCCTTGACAATATATATCTGTTTGGACTGTTGTACCCGTATCTTGATTTTGATTTCAAGAAACCAATTTGATTATCCTTACCTTTAGGCTACGTTATTTATGGCATATGGAATATGAGAATGTCCTTTTCCTTGTACTTAAATTATGTTACCGAGTGCATTCAGCTTATGTTGGACATGGATATGCAATAAAGGTCCTTGTCATTGTCATGTGTCAGCTTTCTTCCTTCGCCAGCAAGCCATCTCACTTTGTCTTTTCTATTCACTCGTGTGAAATAAAAGTCAACTCAGAAACAATGCTTGACGCTTAACGCTCGACAAAATTCAATACCCTCCACCTCAAAGGCGTACAAGACCAGCTGTACAAGATATTCAAGACAAGTCAAACCCTTACATTTACTTCCTTCATGCCCAGCACATATGTAATCTCAGCGTTCAGTCGTTGGTTCCTTCAGACCATTGTGGTGCCTAGTGGCACATAGGGTAGCATCTTTCCTTGCTCTTTCAGTAGCAGGGCTTATTTTTTTACCCTTCCCTGTACATAATCTCACTTTGTCTTTTGTATTCACTCGTGTGAAATAAAAATCAAATCAGAATTGACGCTTAACGCTCGTGAGTTCAATCTCCATTCCTCGGTCCCAGAGCGCACCGCGGCACCGGCCTATCTCCTAGACCGGAGACACCGAGTCGGGAACCCTTAATGACATTTCTTATTCCTCGCGTCTTGGGACCGGCGACTTAGGGAACTGCACTCGGATAAAGACGTCGCGTCGGAAATATCAAGAGGTTGTTGATAGTCAGCAAGTCGCAATGAAGAGTGAGAAAGGGGAAAACAATAAAAGGAATCTTTAACCAATTCGTTTTCAAAGGTGAAAAAAGGTAAAGGTAGTCCCGCAGGGGCATTAGGTTGTTAGTTGTTGCCGACATGAAAAATGCAGGTATAGTTTTTGGCCTGTCTGTGTGTATGTCTGTCTGTCTCCCTGTGTGTGTGTGTGTGTGTGTGTGTGTGTGTGTGTGTGTGTGTGTGTGTGTGTGTGTGTGTGTGTGTGTGTGTGTGTGTGTGTGTGTGGATTACGATGATATTTGGTATGTGAGTAGGTGTTGGAAAGACGAAGGACCCACTCCTCTGCTTGGAGAGTATAGTGCCAGCCCTTTCAGCCGACTACAGAGACCGGGCGCGCCCCCGGGTACGCCGGCGGGTGATGGAGTGCCCTGTCCCGCCGAGGCTCCCGCATTGCCCGCCCGGACCGCCGACAATCTAATTACGACTCTCTTTATCCGGGAATCGACTGCCGCGCGCTCCGAAGTCTTCCGCTCACTCCATCTTTCTCCACCCATCACAGGAACGCTCTGATTCATGTAGGGTAGGGAGAGAGGAGGCTCTGGAAGGGGGTAAGGAGTTCTTTAGGTTTTTGACCGGAAAGTCAAGAGCGGAGGGGGGGGGAGTGAACGAGGGATTTAGAGAGGAATGGAGGAGGATACCTACTTCATCTTTCTCCAATCGTCACACGAACGGTGTGTTGTGTTCTTTTATGTGAAACAGTTTGAAGCCTGAGGCTCCCCATCACATGACCGACCTCATACGTAAAGCGTCCACACGATACAGATTTCGCCATCGTAACTTCTGCACACAAATCGAGGCCTCAGCACAACCCCCATGCCCGCCCTCCCGATCCCCCATCACCGGAAGATGAGGAGCCCCATCTTTCTTGTCCGTCTGTTCGCGACTTGTGAGGCTTCCCCGGAGATAACTTATGATCTAATTACTTCTGTTTTAATCCCACTGAAGACTCGAATCCGTCACTGTCCACCGTCCATAGCGCGGGCACGACTCGGGGAGTGTGAACGTTAGGCCGGGGGCAAAACTGTTGTGTTTCCGGTTTCAGTCCTGGAAAAATTCGGGTACTCTCCAAGCAGAGGAGTGGTTCCGGTTGGTTTTTGACGTTTTTGTCGGGCTTTCTACTTTGTCACTTTTTTTTGGTCAATTATCTCTGTAACCCACACTTCAATGATGTGGGTTATAGAGACCAAAAAAATGACAAAGTAGAATGCCCGACAAAAACGCCTAAAACACGTCAAAAACCAAACGGAACCACTCCTATGCTTGGAGAGTAAAATTCGGGTCGGTAGGTAGGGATTTTATCTCTTCTTTTGAAGATAGATTTCGACCGAGGTGATCAGATATATCTTAGAAATCTTATCATATCATTATTGCAAATTCATACCCGGAGGCTAATTACAAGAATACAAGGAAATGAGATACTGTAAATACAGAAGTGTTCGAGGTGGTTTTATGTAATTTTTTCCAATACTGTAGTAGTGTCTGACTATAGCGCTGCCGCAAACTTAAAACCACCGCAAACACTCAATTTTCGCTTTAGCGCGAAATAATTTACAGTAATCATAATAATAAGGTATAGTACACAGTAATGGAATAAACACAAAGTAAAATGAAAGAAGTCAACTGGCGCTACTTCTAATTTAAACAGTTGTTATTGGATTTGATTTCCTTTTTGTGTGCAGTGGAATATAAATACATACAAATATATATATACAAATAAACGTTGCAAGATAAACTGATAAAAGAAGTTCAATGTTTGCTACACATTCTTACATCAACTGGTCATAGCCATCGCCTGTTAAAACTTAAAGAGTGTGAAATACAGGAAGTCAAGTCTATTTTGAATTTCACCAGTCAGATGTCAGATCGAAACTTTAATGTCAGTGGCCGACAAGAAAAAAGGCTAGGGTCCGCAGGTTTATGCTACATTCTAGGCGATTGGTGCAAAATATAGCTAAAATTGTTCAAATTGTAACAATTTTTGCACCAATCGCCTAGACTACTAGGATCGGTCGGGTATAGCCAAAAACACAACATTTTTCTTAGGCCTTATCGCAGTATTAAGCCCGCTTTTTACTAGACGGATGAGTGACTGTACAGCGACCAAAATTGGATTTGTGCGACCCCTGATTTCACAATTGGAATATGATACAAGATATAAAAGTATGATTTAGATGACAAAAAAACACACAAGACGTATGAAAAAGGCGTATTCTGTCCATGCATGAAATTCGCTGAGGAATCTGTCAAATCTTTTGTCGCTCAGCCGTCGCAGAGCGATCGCAGAGTGGTCGCAGCGCAGACGCAAGGGGTAGTTAGGGCCCTGTCACACTTGTGCGTATATACAAGCCCGCAGGAGTTGAGTATTAACATGTTTTTGGTTTAGGTTAAGTTTGCAGCCGAAGAAGTCATTTCTTTGGTTCGATAAGCTGGCTGCACAACGGTGGGTCAAAGTGAAAAACAACTTCTTCCCCTCAAACCGTACTTAAACCAAAAAAATGTTGATGCACAACTCATACGCACTTGAAAATACGCACAAGTGTGACAGGGCCCTAAGAAAAAAAGAAGGATGTATTCTTAAGTCTCGGGTGTTCTCCAAAGGCTCGTCCATTTTCTCTCCTACTTGTCGTGGTCACGGTTCTGGTTCTGTTATAGACAGAATTCATTACGGGAAGAAAGAAGGGCTCTTTTTCAAAGTCTTAGAGCTGCGGAGGTTTTCTTAAGATTCATTCGGTTTCCAAGATTACTTATTGTGGAGAGTTTATCACGATAAGAGAGAAGCGATCTTTTTACAAAGTCTTTAAGCTTCCCCGGCGATTCATTTATTTTCTTTGATACTTAAAGCTCCGGAGGATATCTACAGGTCTATGTAATTTCTAAGACAAAGTTAAGGTGGGTCGAATATATCACAGTAAGAAGGAAGGGATTAATGTCAAAGTCTTGTGGGTTCTCCAAAGTAAAGATTCGCTTGTTTTCTTAGATATACTAATCGTGTAAGGAAGACCTGTTGTACTTGAGATTCTTTTCAGTCACTGACGAAAGGGGGTGGATGCTGAAACATCTGAAGCTTTACAAACGTATCCAGTTGTTTGAGTAACTTTTGTATAGGTTCTAGATCTATCCGTTCCACCCTTTTGTTAAAACAATCATTCAAACATCGTTCAGTTTTTTAAGTAACTTTTGCATTGGTTCTAGATCTATTCTTTCCACATACATGTTGAGAACAATCATTCAAACATCGTTGTTACTTTGCAGCGTCTGCATGTCGCCGAATCTAATAATCACACCAGATCTACAGCAATAGTTACTGGTTATATACCTGTTGTACTTCATAGATTCCCTTCAGTCGCTGACGAAAGGTGGTTTGTTTTTTGTGTGGATGCTATCCGAAACATCTGAAGCTTTACAAAATTTATCCAGTTGTATGAGTAACTTTTCTACTTGGTTCTAGATCTATTCTTTCCACCCTTTTGTTAAAACAATCATTCAAACATCATTTGAAACTTATCCAGTTGTTTGAGTAACTTTCGTATTAGTTCTATATCTATCCGTTCCACTTATTTGTTTCATTGAAACATCGTTCTTACTTTGCAGCTTGTGTCGCCGAATCTAATCATCGCACCAGATCAGCAGCGGGACCGGCGAGACAGCCGTCCTCTCCCCGTGTCATCTCTGTCGCCATCTTGGCAGCGCAGGCGACGTCGGTCCTCCAGAAATGCGACAAATTCGGAATCAAACAAATATGCAGCAGAAATGGTAATCCAATTATTGTGGGGTTTATCCCGGCATCGGCGAGGGAACGTCTCGCTGATCAGCGTTTACTTAAGTCTGGAGCATTCATCAGGAAAAAAGTTGGACAAGTCGTGGGACCAGAGTCGCTTGGTATTAAAGGCACAACTCACAACTGATGATATTGTCTGTGTGTGTCTTTGCGTCTGTGATGAGGTTGGGGGTTACAGAGAGAGAGAGAGAGAGGGGGGCAGAGGTGGAGAGAATGAGAGAGAGAGAAATAGAGAAAGAGACAGAAAGAAAGAAAGAAAAAGAGAGAGAGAGAGAGAGAGAGAGAGAGAGAGAGAGAGAGAGAGAGAGAGAGAGAGAGAGAGAGAGAGAGGAAGACTTAGAGAGAGACTCGGAGAGCCTCAGAGAAAGAGACTCGGACAGGCAGAGAGAGAAAGAGAGAGACAGAGATAGAGAGAGACAGAGAGAGAGAGAAAGAGATAGAGAGAGACAGAGAGAGGGAGAGAGAGGGAAGCCTTGACAGACAAAGATGGACAGAAAGAGGGAGAAAGAGAGATAGGAAGCCTTTGCAGACAATGATAGAGACACAGAGAGAGAGGGGAGAGAGAGAGATACTAAGAGAGAGAGCGGGAGAGAGTCAGATATATAGCAACAGGCACACAGAGAAACAGAGACACTGCCCAATCTATAACATTTGTATTGAGTACCCCTACAAAGTGTGTTGACTACAGATATAACTGCCCTTAGTGGAAAGTGGATGTCTAGACCCATTAATATAAGCGACTGCCAATAAGTACGTACAGTCTGCTCATATACAAGTTAAACAGGGCTTCAAAAACACACTCGCGGCTGAAATAGCAATTTCTTACTTTAACACGATGACATTATGGTGCAGAAATTGGCACGTTTTTACAAAACACGCATTGGTTCGGGGAAAGGGATAAAGTCAATGTATTTTGATGGAATGATGTGCAGTTCGTAAGAAATTCCAGATAAAGAAACCTACTGCAGAACCATCGACAGCCCGCAGCCACCAAAGGTCCATAATCAAACAAACGAAAACGCACAGGCACACACAGGCACACACACACACCGGCATCTTGATGCTTTTGGGCTTGAAAACAAAATACCCCAACAGGACCTGTCTGTGCTCTGCCCTGATTCTGTCCCAGGTAATTGTGATGAGGAAAGTTCCCCAGACTTATCTCCCCTTGGGGTCGGTCCACATCCGACAAGTTCGTCTCCCGGGAGACAAAGGGCACGCGTCACGGAAAGGTCAAGTTCAAACGACTCAATTGAAGTTTCCGGAAGCTGGGAATCTTCTCCAGACATCTGCGCATGGCGGTGAAACTGCTGATGCCTGCCCTGCTGAGCTGGAGAAACTGGTGACTGTTTTTTTACCTCCAGAAAATGAAATGTGTCATGGAGGTTATATTTTCACTAGCGCCTGTCTGTCTCCCTGTCTGTCTGTACTGTGTGTCTGTCTGTCTGTAATCAAGATAACTCAAGAACGGCTGGATAAATTGGTTTCATATTTGGGGTGTTGGTAGGGTGTGACAAAATCTGAAAATGATTAGATTTTGGGCCTCCTAGCGACGTTCCTAGATCCTGCAGCTGAACTTCCGGGTTTTATATTTTTTTTATCCGTCTGTTTGTTTGTCTCTCTGGTCGTCTGTGTATCCGGATCCTTAAGCCGGCCTAACTTAAGAAGCTATGAATGGAGTGTGATGACATTTGGTATGTGCATTTGTCTTTTTGGGCGTCAATATAACTAACGTTAATATGGCATTGCAGTGGAACTTCATATGTTTTTTTTTTGTTTTACTCAGGAACCAGAAAATTGAATTCGAATGGCCTAGGAAGCCTCCGGGAACTAATCATGGCGAAGAGCGGGAATTACTCGTCTTCTCGGTACAGTCTCATAAGCAGCGTCTCTTTCACGGCTGACCTAATGCTCGCTCCCGCCATGGATTTCTGTCATGTCTGTAATGGTGTAAACTTTCTCTGCTCCTCCCGTCTACCTACGGCTCGTCTCCTCTCTACGGAAACCATTCGTCATCGTTACTCAGCTATCTACTTCCATTCCGCAGGAGGAGGGGAGACGTCGCGAGAAGTTAGGCTCCACCGGGCCTTTCTAAGGGGGTAAAGCCCCCCTCTCACTGGACCCGCGGCACGCTGGCGGCGTCGCTGCGTCCTAAACTAGATTTGTGTTACCCTTGACTTTATAATGGAAATATCATTCAAAACGTACAAGTATGACCAAAAAGACAACAAAACACACAAAGCTCAAAGACATTCATTTTTTGTCGATGAAATTCGTTGAGTGCTTTGTCAATTCGATCGGCCGCAGCGATGCCGCCAGCGTGCCGCGGGTCCAGTGGGAGGGAGGCTTAAGTGATCTTAAAATTCGTCAAAAAAGGGAATAATTGTTTATGTCAGTCCGAGGGTAAGGTTAACATTTCCCCCTTGGATGAAAGCTGCGAATGAAACCTTCTGGTGGCCAAACTTCCCTGGCAAATATTCTCCCTGTAGCCGGCGCAGTTAGTCTGGTAGAGACTAAACCCTCGATCTCTATACTATCTTATCTACTTCTATTCCACAGGAGAATACGAGACGTCATGAGGGGTAGTAGTCTGGATGCCAGGACCTGCTTCCAGGGCCTACACAGGCCAGCTCCTAGCGATCGGCTGTTGGGCCAACATGTCCCTAGGGAAATTTTACCACAGCACTTTTTTTTCGTTTTGTTTAGCTGGCTGACAAAAAGAAAAACCTAACAAAATAGAAAGCCCGAAAAATACGCCTAAAATGGCCCAAACCAGTCGGAGCCAACCTCTGCTTGGATAATAGCCAAAAATCTACCTTGACCTTCGTCTTCTCAAGACCTTCATACATATCAGATATCATTACAATTCATCCAGATCGTCTAAGTTATGCTAACTTACTACAAAAATCCGGAAACACACACACACACACACAGCGTACAGACACAACCAAAACGACATCTCCATTTTTCATTGAGATAACAAGGAAAGCCGCCAGAGGGCCCGAGATCGACCTTGACATTCGTCTTCCTATGCCAAATATCGTCACAACCTGAGTAGCAGTTACTCAAGCAACTGCATAGACCCACCCAGACCTTCTTAAGTAATGCTGACCACAAATTTCCGGAAACACAAACAAACAAACAAACAAACAAACAAACAGACCCACATGGACACACCCTCCCAAAACAATACCTCCATTTTTCACGAAGGTAAAAAGCCATGGAGAGTTTTGCGCAGGAGGGTAAAAAAACCCGAAAGGAAGTGGCCCAGCCGGAACGTTCCGTTGATGAACCGGGGTCTGGCCTGCGTGGCGTCGGCTGCGAGCCCCTCTAAGCCGCGCCTGTCGTCCGGCATCTCTCTCCATCCATTTGCAGAGTCCGTAATTCAATTAAAGGGCGGCTTGAGGCGGAACCAGCCGACTTCTTGCCTCCTCGTTTAAGCGAGCGGTCAGAGCGGTCAACCGGCGGATTTCTTAAATGCATATTTCGGTTGAGACGCACGCACAGCATTCGCTGGGGCTGTGATGACACTATAGAATTTCAGAACCTGATTCCATAGAATCTACATCAAATGTAACATTTTGGGCACTGCGAGAAGGTGTCAAATTTCAGAACAGGGTTCCATAGAACACCACGGGAGTAGGATTGCTACATATGTGAAAGGCGTTTCGTATGGATGGCCCCGAGTTTGGAATTGATGTTTGTTAAATGTTTGAAAATGAACATGATTGTTTTAGACGAGCGACGATTTTACCATGTATGTATCGGTTGTATTTTTGCCACTGTAGACTGCGGACGTATAATACTGTATACAAGAGTGTTTTCGCCTTGTATAAATAACAAGGAGATAAAAGTAGTCCCATCATGATTCCCTGGCAGCATACGAACAAGTCTGTTCTTGAAACGCTGACGTCACCCCACATTTTGCAAGCCCCCTGAATGTTACAGTGTTTTACATCTCCCATTTGAAACAACACAGTCAGGTGGGTCTTTTGTAAAATAGGAAAAGGACATTATCTCGTCTGCACCCACCATTAAACAAGGCGATCAGAGATGGCAGACTTCACCCCCTGACCCATACTGTTTTGCTATACTTTCCAAGCAGAGGTTCGGTTCTGACTTGTTTTTGGCGTCCTTTTGATCGGGCTTTCAATTTTTCTTTTTACGCGCCAGCCAGCCAGCCAAACTGACTAAAACTAAACCTGTATGACAAAATAGAGGGGGGGACTTTGCCAAACCTGACAAAATAGAAAGTCCGACACAAACGCCTAATTAAAACAAAAACGTCAAAAGCCGGAATCGCACCTCTGCTTGGAGAGTAGCTTTGTGACCCTCCCAGTCTCAATCTAGCCTCCACCAGGCCTTCCTACGGGCATGTGGATAATAGAATTCGGTAAAAAAAGGAATAATTTGCCAGTAGAGTCAGTCCACGGTGAAGGTAGATATTTCGCCGGTGGCGCGCTTGCAAATGAAACCCTCCGGTGGCCAAACTTCCCTGGCAAATATTCTACCTACAGCCGGCGTGGTTAGTCTGGTAGAGACTGGTCAGGCTCGGCTGGACAAAGCTTGGGCTCAGTTTACAGACGACTGCAGCACCAATAATATAGAAAATGGCTAGGTGGTTCTTATGTAGAGTTGGTGGACTTGTACAACTTTGCCTGTAAGATATGTTGTCAAAAAAAAAAGAACTTGACAAGCTTTGCAGATAACACTTTTGTCAGAAAACTTCTAGTGTTGGCTGCCTTTTTGTTGCATCTACTGTAGTTAAACTTTCATTTCCAGCTTTGACTGTAAGATAGCTGTAGTCTGATAGAGAGACTAGTCTCACTCGGTTTTCCGAACAATCTTCCGTAGTGCCAGTGATCGATAACAGGACAGGAAGAGCGCCCGAGATGCGGGGATAAGGAAAATACTGTCTTCAGCAGATAAAGATGTCGCCGGGCCGTTTATCGGGTCATCAGCAGCTTCTAGATCTACTGACACAGTGACCGGCTGGCAGAACCGGTCGTTCAAGCTTATCTGCTATATATGGTCTGATTCGTTCAGACCCCGTTGTAGTGCCAATTGGCACAAAAGACAGCAAGTTCCCTTGACCTTGCTGTTTCAGTAGCAGGGAGGGGTTGCAAGTCCTTCCCCTTTATGCTAGGGTCACATTTCAAATCCGGGGCCCGGCCGGGCAGTCTTTGGGAACGAAAAGTATGATTTAAAAGACAACAAAAACACAAAACGTACCCAAAATTATTCAAGAGCATAGCTTGTGCAAATTTATTGACATGCACTTTGATTTTTAGTTTCCGCGAACAGCCCGGCCGGGTCCCGGTTAGGAAATGTGACCCTAGCATTAACGTGCTCAAAGCACAACCTCCAACACGGGGCCCCCATTTTAGGTCCCTACCGAAAGGCGGGTGCAGCCCCAACCGAGATGTCCGGCCCAGGATTGAACCGGGGTCTCACAGTAAGCAACTAATTGGAACCAGGAGCTCAATTGTGAGACTTGCTGCTACCATTTGAGCCATGTAATAATACAACCTGGTGAATATAATATAGAGACATCCCTGCTATAGTCTGATATCCATGAATTCATCCCTAGGCCCTAGTTTCTCTCCGTTTCTTTACGTTCTGTGGGTACTGGGGCTTTTACTGATGTTCAATGCCATAAGAACTGGCAAGGAAGTCGTATAAAACACTGAACCAACTGTATGTAACTGCTTGGAAATTAGCTATAAAACGTCGGCCACTAGACGTACATGAAGCCTGGGAAGGGCATCCTGGCTGGAGCTGCATTCGTCTTTCGGAAGGGACATGAAATGAGGGTCTCGTGATCGAGGAGGTGCATCGAGGACTGCAACAGCCTCATTACTCAGATGGGTACCTACTGGCTGTACTCCAGATGAAGGAATAAAAGATTGATGAATGAATGACGCTTCAATAACACATCCCTACCTCTGCTCGAAGCCAACCCCACTCGTGTAGAACGGTGCGTCCCCTACCCTAGGTGGCGGCCGAGGCCACCCCACCCCCCGTGTAGAACGGTGCGTCCCCTACCCTGGGTCGCGGCCGTGTCGGGGGCGTTTTTGTGTGATTTGATTAGATATAATTGGGTCAGCGGGCTCCCAGTGAGACGCGAGCCTGGCTGGCTCTCCCCTAAACTCTGGGCATGTCCTGTGTGAAAAGACTGCAACAGAGGTTGGCGTTATCCAAGTGATATCTATATGCGTAACATTGATAACGTTCCAATTGACCGATACTGTTTATTCTACCACAATCTAATATATACATATGCAGACATGTTCGCGGTGGCTTTATGTTCGCCGTTTTCGTGGCGACCGTTTCACCGCGAACTTAAAACCACCGCGAACACTCCATTTTCCCATTAGCGCGAAATAAAAACCAGGCCAACTCGAATTTACAGTACTGTAGAAAAAATTAAACATTGCTTTGAAATAAGACCCTTCCTTACAATAACCAATGTTTATGATAAGAAAACAAATCGGGTTGAAGCAAGTCGGTAACCTTCTTGAAAGAACGTTTTTTCCCACTCCCATATCAAACGCTCAGCCAGACAAAATCGCGCTCCTAGCGGCCGGCCCCTGTATCCGCCTCCCCTAGGGGTGGGGGTCATTAACCTCCACCCGAGAGCTTGTGTAAACACAGGCTAATCAACCGCTAGACTCCTTTAGGTTGAAAAGTACTAGAAATTGGTCGAATATGGTATAGAATTTGCACGGAGAGTTAGCCGGTCATATCTGATATTTGCAACCCGCGGTGTGGGTTGATACTTCGTGTATCTTCCCATGCACAACATATGAAGCCTTCCTGGGGGTAGAATGTGAATGGTTACAAATGGTAACTCTGTGGCAGGCAAACTCCTTGTAAATGCAGAAATGTTCGCGGGGATTTGATTTCGCGGTAGTGAGAAAATGAAGTGTTCACGGTGGTTTTGAGTTCGCGCTTGAAACAATAGTAGTAGCGCAATGGAACGTCTTTTCGCGGTGGTTTTAAGTTCGCGGTAAAGAGTTCACCGCAAAAACCGCGAACATAAAATCACCGCGAAGCCTTCTTTACAGTATTTGTCAGTCATTTTGACCAATTTCTACTATTTTTCAGCGACCCATGGAGTCCGAGAGAGACTTTGCAGGCTCCGCTGTCAATTTATTCACCCTATTTAGCCAATATCTCCTATTTTCGCAACCACTAAAGGAATTCAGTAGAAATACATGTACTAAATTCAGTAGAAACGACAAAAATGCGCCCGTCGCATGCCGCGATAGATCCTCTCCCTAAACCCGACATTTTCCAGTGATTGACCGTTAACGAGAAGCCCTGCGTCCCAAATGAACTTGAATGTTAGTTCAATCATCCGTAATTCGGTAATGCCGGTGGCGTGCCGGCTCTGAAGCCGTGAGCGTCTTACCCGGCCGGACCCGCCCTATCCGTTACACACCATTCCTCTCATTTCCACTTTAGTAGTAGAGGCTGCATGCGACCTTGAATGAGTGAATGAGTGAGTGAGTGAGTGAGTGAATGAGTGAATGAGTGAATGAGTGAATGAGTGAATGAACGAATGAGTGAGTGAGTGATTGAATGAGTGAATGAGTAAGTGAGTGATTGAATGAGTGAATGAGTGAATGAGTGAGTGAATGAGTGAAATGCATGCATGCATGCATGCATGAATGACTGAATGAAATGCATGAATGAATGACGGACATAAAGAAAACGGCACGACAAAAACGCCTAAAAACACGCCAAAAACTAATCTCCAAGCAAATCTTTCGGTGGCACCGAGTGGCGAATAAATTCCTTTTGCCAGTTGGATACGGTCATGCCACCGTACCGAAAAATTTGCTTAGAGATGAGTAAAAAACACAGCCGCAGCTGAACCTCTGCATGGAGAGCGCGATCGGCCTGCAACCGCCGAGCAACCAGATCGCTCAACGAATCTCATAGAACGAATTGTTTTACGTCTTTTGTATTTTGTTGTCTTTTAAATCATACTTAGATTTAACGTTACATCTTGCATGATATTCCAACCATGAAATCAATGGTAAAACAAAGTCAAGTTTGGTCGCTGCACAGTGGCTCAGCGATCGCCGTACAGCGGAAAGGAGACCTCACACACCCAACTTCTCGGTTCAACCAACTCTTAAAGAAACATTGTTCCTTCTTGACTCATGCATTAAGAAAGTTAATACAGTCTGCGGTAGGTGAGATTTCTTTCATGCACGGGAGAATCTGTCAGTGGGCGTTCTCTAGATCTCGCTGCAGGATTCAACGCGAGATCGGAGAAACATTAGCCTGGGTGCCATCCCATTTCCACCGGGGGCTCCTACACTCGCTACCCTAAAAGAATAATAGGGTAGCGAGTGTAGGAGCCCCAGTAGTAATAGGATGGCACCCAGGCTAGAGAAACATATGCAACGACGTCCAGTGATGTCTAACTACAAAGCTCAACACAGACAAACCTGAAATGACAGTGAATTGAACTGAAGAGCGGTCCAGACTGGAAACTATAGTTCTACGTGGCCGAACTTGAACTCTTCTCTAACTTCCGTCTTTCGTACATTTGTCCCATTTTCTTGGCTTTTATGCTTGGCATGGCGACATAACGAAAACAGGACAAAATACAAAACCCGACGAAAACGCCTAAAAACACGTCAAAAACCGCATACGAAGCCGAACCTCTGCTTGGAGAGTAGTTTCGGTCCCATTAACAGCCCGTTAACAGCCCGGCCGGGCCCGGTTACATTTGGAAATGTGACCCTAGCATGAGAAGGTACAATTGACAGGTATATATCTAAGCTTTGCTAGGAATGTTGACTCTAATTGTGAGTAATATAGCTATAGCATGCCGAAGATTGGAACGTCTTTTCCTATTTCCCGGAAGGCGCCGCGTGCCGTCTTGAGTAAAAACAGAGGAGCGTCTCGAAAACAGGATCCTGAATAGCTGGACACAGAAAACTGGCGTCTCAGAAACAGAATAAATACTGATACCGGTCCCCGCAGCGGCTTGTGTATACCTTTCGGACGCGGCAGGAATTCTGGCATACGAAGAGCAGTCACGAAGATGTGGATAGGTTTAGTAATTTAATGTATTTGTTATAACTATGACTCATAACAGTACCAGGTATATGTGTGAAGTACAAGATACTGGCTGTTGCCATACAAATAATGTTTCCAGCTGTGAAATAAGCTTTAACTTTTCTTTCTGTTTTTATCATAAGCATTGAGACAATGTTAGATGTTAGAGCACAGAATGGATTCATTGTAAAGAAATTGTGCTGTAAACTTGTAAGACAATGTAAAGATGACTTTTTATTAGTAAGGCTAAGATTGTACTTCAGTTACAGGCTGTACATAAAACAGGCACAGGCTGTACATAAAACATGGCCACGCACATAGCGACAGCTTTTTTTTGGTTAGGTCATAATCCCCCGTCATATGTATGTATATGTGAGAAAATGATAATGTGAGATAGTGATATAGGCTAAGTATTATGTGTACATATTATGCTTGTATACGCAAACTGATGTTGTAACCTAGTGTTTTGTGATTGTAATTTGAGACGATTGATTGTAATTTGAGACGATTGATTTAATAAAATTATGAAAAATTAAAAAATAAACACAAAAAACAACTATAAAAACTATGACTCAATGAAGATTAGTGAAGCATGTATCATGTACTAACACTGATGGAAAGATCCTTCAAATAAACAAACAAATAAATAAACAAAGTGAGTGTCTCACTGTACTGCGCTAAATCGTACTAGGAAATTGCGAATTTTCACCAATTTTCCCTTGCGGTCATACTGACTGACCTTTAAATGAATTCCAACATAGCTAGTTTTCGGACATGCCTAACACGTTACATTGCCTAGGTGAGATTTCTTTCATGCACGGGAGAATCTGTCAGTGGGCGTTCTCTAGATCTCGCTGCAGGATTCAACGCGAGATCGGAGAAACATTAGCCTGGGTGCCATCCCATCCCATAGCACAACTAGTAAGACTAGCATCATATCGGCTTGGCGCGTTGGCTTTGAATGCCCGTGTAGAAAAGGTTGGCTTTGAACAAGCTATACCATCATTACTTTTCGGCCAAACCTAGCAACGTTATAAATCCTAGCATTTCGCCTAGCACGACTAGTTCTAACAAAAGTAGCATGACTACAGGTGACTTGTGGGCTCTGAATTCCGTGCGGTACAGGAAATGTTGACTGCGAGAGCCCCTTTCAACAAACCCCAAACATGGCTAGCTTTCGGTCAAACCTAGCACGCTACAATTCCTAGCATTTCGCCTAGCATGGCTAGTTCCAGCAAGAGTAGTGCTACTACAGTTTGACTTGTGGGCTGTGAATGCCCTGCGTTGCAGGGAAGGTTGACTGACCCCTTTGACATACAATAAACTCAACATCGCTAGTTTTCGGACCAACCTAGCACGTTACAATCCCTAGCATCGCTCATTATAGTAAGAGTAGCATTACTACTGTTTGACACGTGGACTTTGAATGCCCTGCGGTGTAGGAAAGGTTGACTGCGGAAGCCCCTTTATACAAACCCCAAACATCGCTAGCTTTCGGTTAAACCTAGCATTTCACCTAGCATTGCTAGTTCTAGCAAGGGTGAGAGTAGTGCTACTACAATTAGACTTGTCGGATGTGAATGCCCTGATCTAACAATACAAGGTTCCCTTGACTTGTGAATGCCCTGCGGTGAAGGAGATGTTACCTGCGGGAGCCCCTTTAATTACAAACGTCCACCACCGCTAGTATTCAGACCAACATAGCATGTTACATCTCCTAGGACCTAGCATTTCGCCTAGCATTGCTAGTTCTAGCAAGAACAACTACTGTTTGACATGTGGGCTGTGATTGTGAATGCCCTGAGGTACAAGAAAGGTTAGCTGCGGGAGCCCCTTTAAACAAACCCCAAACATCGCTAGCTTTCGGTCAAACCTAGCACGTTACATCGCCTAGCATAGCTAGTTCAGCGCGTGATCTAACAATACAAGGTTCCCTTGACTTGTGAATGCCCTGCGGTGCAGTAAAGGCTGACTGTGGAAGCCCCTTTAAACAAACCCCAAACATCGTTAGTTGTTGGTTAAACCTATAGCTAGCATTTCGCCTAGCATTGCTAGTTCTAGCAAGGGTAAGAGTAGAGTTACTACAGTTTGACATGCGGGCTGTGAATGCCCTGCGGTGCAGGAAAGGTTAGCTGCGGGAGCCCCTTAAACAAACCCCAAACATCGCAGAGCCAAGTTCAAACCCTTCAGACTGTTGTGGGATCACCGCTTTTCCGGTGTCGGATTTCCTCTGGAGGAGTGGGCGAGTCCATTACTTACAAAATGGAGGGGTGAGGAGAGATCTTTATAAACGCTTTGTAAAATACGTTTTAATGATTTTTTAAGTATTTTTGTGTACCTTTCTCGACACTTTTTTCTTCCAAGTCATCAGCATTTGCTCGCGAAAAATGTCTTTTCTATAGTCATATTTATCTACGGAATACATTTTGGACAAGTTTGACAGACGTTTCTATCGGAGCATTAACATTCCGAGGTGAATTACACGGTTTGTTCTCTCGCGCGCGTGGATACAAATCGTTCTTTACACGACAAGCCACCGGAATGTCAAGATAAACAAGAAAAACTCCCCCTTCTCACTCCTCTAATTTTCAGAAGTGCACATTATTAGCGCCGCAACGCACGGATTTGTAGATAGACACCTTTCAGCGCTTCCTTAAGTTAGTGGATTAAAAGTTAACTCCAAGTAGGTGTTAGAAAGGAAGGTCGCAACTTTGTCATAACGTCCTCTGATTGCAGTGGTCCAAACACTAGATATTACCAATTGTTTTACTAAGATATTAAAAATTTGTTTGAAATTGAAAATCTACTAGTTCTTGCTCATTCAAGATCCTATTTCTGTCAATATCCTAGAATCGTTATCCCTATCATTAGTTTTAAGTGAGAGGTATTTGAACTTTATTCACATTCCCTGAGACTTTTCAAACCAAAAAAAAAAAGCACTGATGTACCTTATTTGTGCCACTAACGAATTATTATCAAATTCAAAACAAGAATACTTGCATCGTTTTCCCCCCTTCCAAATACTTGAGTAAAGCATCAATGTAAACAGACCTTTTTCTGGTCACATTTCTGGAAGCTTTCAGCCCTCTATTGTAGATTTCAACCCGACGATTATCAAAGCAAATTTAGACCGTCAGTCCAACACCATGACCTAACCGCACCAGTATGCGATCACATTTGGGTAACCAGGCCGACCAGACTAACACGCACGTGACCTTTGACATTTGGCGCGAAAGGGGGGGAGGACCGCAAATCTGTGTTGACGTATGTAAGGCATGATTAAAATCCTGTTTTGGCTTTTAGCATAGTTGAGCGGAGCAAGCCGGGTTAGCGGTTACCATAAGACGCAGATTTGGTCATCACTTGTCAATTATACATGACAAGTTCAAGGTAGATTTCTCAGGGACGGTACATTGTTGACCAGGAAGGGTGGGGAATGAACCAAGTAATTTGAATTGAAGCAAATATCAATATTTGCTTTCAACATCATATGATGAAGTTCTGTGATGTTTGGCATCCTCATCTTTTAGCATTTAGTCAATTTTTTGCTTACTGATTAGCCCGGGTACCACCCTCCCTAGTAACTACTGGATGGCTCACTTACAATGTACTTCCCTTTCTAAGGGGTCGGCAAGCAAAAAAGAGCCAGTGGTTACTACAAAGGATGGTGCCCGGGCTACTGTTGATAGGCCTTGGCCAGAAAAACAAATGCTCAAATTCTCTTGAAGATCAGGATTCAGATATATGTGTGCTTCAATACTCTCCAAGCAAAAGAGGGGTTCCGGCTGGTTTTTGAGCGTTTTTGTCGGGCTTTCTACTTTGTCATTTTTTTGGGTACCGGGTCTCTACACACCCGACAAAGTAGGAAGCCCCAAAAAAACGCCTAAAAACACGTCAAAAACCAGCCGAAACCCCTACTCTGCTTAGAGAGTAGTGCTTCAAGGCTTCTTAACCATTTCCTGATACCCAAAACTATGCCTCGCCTTTTTCTACATTTAGAATCATAATTCTAGTAACGATTTTATCCAAAAAGCCGGTTTGCAGTGGGTTGTCTTAGCTAAAAGTAACAGTCATTCTCAACTGAGATAAAGCACAATGCGTTTCCTAGTTCTGTAATTCGTGATTTGTTACTGGTTGACTTAAAATTTTACCTACTTGGTAAATGATTTTCTCAGCACTGTGTCTTTGTTATAGCTCCATCTTTACAATAGGAAGGCTGATGATGATGTAGTGCTCTAGTATAATAATATTTCCACGCAGTGACGATGGAACCATCAGAATTCGTTCTCATAAACCATAACTAACTAATTGATTCTTGCAGTACTGTACCAGTGCCCATACTGTTCCAACCCAGTACCAGAACACTGGACTAGCCTGAGTTTCATCCTAGTTAGTTCCAGGGCTCTCATACTCTCCCTTGAGTGAATCGTGAAGGGAGAGTATGGAAGCCCTGTAACCTAACTAGATCGTGCTCCTATCAGCCTGCCAGCTGGCCTGACTATAACTACTGTAATTCTTGATTTGTTAACTGTAACTTAATTTTAGCTGATGTAACTGTCACTACCGGTAGTTAACAGCTAAAATGTCATCATCGCTAATATTTGATCACTAATATTTAAGCCAGTAATGTTTGTTCAAACCGTTAAAATCAAGTGCAGTGACCTACTCCATTTTCCCCAAATCGCTATATTTTCCTGCCGCTATATCAAAGTGATTTACTGTAGTTAACTGGTTGGGGTGGGGGGTCAGTAGCGAGAGCTTATATAAACACAGGCTAGGAGCCCTGGAACTAACATGGATGACACTCAGGCTGACGTTATACTATAATAAAGATGATGTTGTAATACCTTCACACAGTGACGACGAGACCACAAGAATTCGTTCTCACGAACCATAACTTTATTGTTTGGATGGTTGTGACTGTCCCTGGCCACGTGGCCAGGCTTGTACTGTACCAACAGATCTGTACAACTCTCGTCATCAAAACTAACCTTTTTTCTCATCTTTCCTAGTAGGTTCAGTTCTCTTCTCGAGGCATTATGTAAGCAAAGTGCGTTTCTCTCTCTCTGTCTTTGAAAACATTGCACCATACATAAATAATTACATATACAAAAGGGCTCCCTTCTTCTTCTTTACAGTTTTTATATAATATATAGTATATAAAATATTATATTAGATCTAGAGGGCTATACAATTATCATCGATTGATATTGAGTAAGACTTCTACCCAGCAAGGGCAGGATGTGATGAACTGTCTTGAGTAAGAAGGGCCCCAGCCCTTCGCGAAACTGATCCGGACCGAGTTGGGGTCGTAGGGTCCGTCAAGAAGGTCAGAGTTCGAAGTTCTTTGCAACATTTCCGACCTCCCGTAGTCGAAAATCTTGATGCTGAATCCAGGCGGAATCTTGCGCACGATCAACGTTCTCGAGTTCGGAATATCCAACGTGGGACTGTTCACGAATATGGCGTGGGCGCTACGGTTGTACGCCCAGACCCCGTCCGGCTCTTTCGACAACGTCAACCCGTAACCAATCTTTTTTCGAGTTCTGACCACATTCTCGGCGTGCGATTCGCTACTGGAGAGGAGTCCCAGGCAGAAGCCGTCGCCGTGAGGTAGTTCGTGGAAGATATTGACGCTCGCGTCGTACACGGCGAAGAGCCGTCCAACGCGAGTCCTGTGTTCCCAGTAGGCGATCGAACACCAGTGGGACCGTTTCCTGGTCTGCCCAGGCAAGTCGCTGAGGTCTGCAGAAAACACAAGAAAGGAAATATCATAAGTTTCAAGTCTTAAAGAATGTTAGACAACATAAAACAAAGCCTGTCACGAGCCTAAGGCCACACCAATCTAATTTCTTGGTTCTCAAGTTTACACAAAATTTTGAACTAGAGGATGAATATACAAACACAGGGAAGTCTTGGAAGCATAATTTCAGGCAGTTGTCAGCTTTAGGTTTTCCTCGCAGCTCTATGTTTTCATTCTGTTCTAAAGGCTAATTTGTCCTTTAAATGTACCTCTTGAGAGCCAAGGAAATAAATTGGTGTGGCCTTACTGTGGCCTGCAAAATATCTAGCACTGCACTTGGCATATGGAGTTGCTTTTCTGTTTCATCACACTAGGGGGCATCTTTCTGAGATAGCTTACTGAATCATAAAATAGTAACATAACTTCTGCCATGAAGATACAAGCAAATATTATTTAAAATAAGTCTCATACTAGTCATAGAGTCAAACTGTATACTCATTGCATCAATGCAGTGATGAAATACATTAGTTACACTGTACACTGTATGTTCCTCACACCTGTTTCATGTACTTTATAATTCCTGTGAAATTGGTACAGACATAGGGGCCCACTCTTTGGCCAAACAAGTTCAATAATAAGGATACCATCATTGATTTCTGACAAAAAATGAAAAGAAAAAACAAACATGTAGAAATATTTTTCCTTTGTAACACTACGTAAATGTAAAAGTTTTATAAGTGCATGTAGATTGTAAAACATGCTAACAAGCAATGAATTAAAATATTCCATTTTCACCCTAGTACTATATCTAAACGAGATTTGGTATCTATGGACGACATCAACTGTAGAATCACATCATCAAAGCCGTATCCATGACAACTGTGTCCCCACGGAAACCTGACTATCCTCAAACTAACCAGAAGCCTCCCCTAAACACACACACACGCTGTGAACAACTGCCAACTACAGACAACTGCTTCCTCTCCCCGTGCATGTTACATTCCCACGCCTTGCCTATTACATTATCAATCACACGAACATCACAATGGAAATTTTTGTCCGACAAAAACGGCACGTTTCCAGCAGAGGAGTGACATGACACAGAAGTGTCCACTGAGAAAAAGCACGCCCCTAGAAAACCTACGTTGTACATTTGTGTCTTCCTCTTACGTCAGAGGTGTCTCAAAGTATGGTACTGACACAATGAAAGATTCATAGAAGCTTAGAGACACTGTAGACGCTTTCACAACACTTTCAATACCTTTTCTAAGTATTTTTCTCATTCTTTCTCTTTATTATGACCCTCTTATGCCCAAGATTATCAAGCTCAGACAATAAAAGATTTATCGAAGCTTAGAGAGGCTACTAATGCTTTCTAATACTTACACAACACTTTTAATACTTTTCAAAGTTATATCCTCATTCTTACACTTATATCTAATCCTCTTATGTGCTAAATTATTTTTTGAGACAATAAAAGATTCATTGAAGCTTAGAGACGCTATAAATGCTTTCTAATAGTTGTACAGCGTAATAAATGTGTGCTTTCTAAATCGTGTTATTCTGCATAATCTTGTTTTGATCGGTTTAATGCAGCCTTGGCTTGCTATTTAGAAGTAAAGTGACTTAGATTTCCACTTAAGTAAACACGCATCGGTATTATCTAGGATTTAGATGGAATGAACCTCGTTCAGGCGTTGCCAATGCATCTTCCAAATATCAATTTGTGTAAATTAATCCCGAAGTAGTCGGAAGAAAGAGCCCACGAAATCGAATTAATTTGGAAGCGTGATTTTTACGGATGTTGAAGTAACGAAGTTACGGAGGAGAAACAAAACACGCTGAGCTGCCGGAGTGATGAATTACACGTCTGATCAGACATGACGTTTATGACTGCTAGTTGAGGCCAGCTTAAACGCAGAGATGGCAATCTGTGGGTAAAAATACGATGGGGTTTCTCTAATAAGCAGAATTTGAAGTAAAGCTAACCAGATGCGTACTTATTATACAGCCAGTTTATAAATATTGGTTTGCTTGTTGTCAACTTGGGTTTGAATCAAATATCAGACTGAAATCAGGTCTTTGAACGTGTTGCAACTTTTGTTCAACAGGCAAAACACTTTTATACTCATTGAGTGATGTTACAGTAATAATTTTGATACATCGAACAACTACAATTGTACCTGAATCATTTTACAAATTGGACTCATCTTAAATGCCTTATTTTTACTTCATCGTTAAATTTCTAAGAAACAAAATGTACTATATTTTATAAGCTGGATGCCTCAAAGAAAGTGTGGGTACCCAAAACGGTACGGTAGCATTAATTCAAAACCTATAATACCTTTAAATGTTGTCCATGATGTAAATAATGGTCAAAACCAAAGCAATGTAGAAATCTACCACATGAGAAACCTTCTACCATGCCAGCAGAAGCTTACCCCAGTCCCAAAAGCTTGGAACAGGCAGCTTGGGAGGAGACGAATCATTTACTACATGGAAGTAGACGGGTGTCTGTTGGAAGACCAAATTACATTGGACAGCACCCTGCCCCACCACCCGAAACCAACCAATCAGAGGAGCCGACACAAGGTGCCATGGGAGGGTCAAGAGAGATGCTTCAGAGGAGAAAAGATGACCGTGCAAGTCTGGAGAGGAGTTGGGATTCAGACGAATGGTTCAATAAGTGGGTACCAAGGCCGTTTACAAATGGACAAAATCTTGTAGGGTGCCATAGAGATAAATAGAAAGTTACCAGAATGACATATTTTTCTATGACGGTACACAACTAATGGATTTTATAAACAATGTCTCACATCTCTGTCCAATGTCTCAGGGAAAGAAGTCAAACCAATAAGTTAGAATTTAGAGTCAAAATTAAGACCATGTAGATGATGTACTATGACCGCACATGGGTTCGCCCTTAGTAATAGCCTCCGGCTAGTTGGGCAACCCTGGCATGTACATGCTGAAACAATGAATAAACAAAATAGACTATGTACTAGAGTAGTCGCATGTTGTATGTATTGATGCCCATTGTTTATCCGTCCCTTTTCAAGTTAAGTTACAAATTAGCCTTTGGGAAAGAATTTGCAATAAACTAATTGTAATAATTGTCAAAAAAATCAGATAAACCAGAAATCTGGTTGCTTTGGCCCTTTGACACACACACACATCACACCCTGTTCACTTTTGAAGTTTTGAATCTTATCATTTTCACGAAAATCTGAGAAACCAGAAATCTTGTTGTTTCGGCCCTTTGACACAGACATCACACCCTGTTCCCTACTCCCTACTATTTGTTTGTAAGTTGCTGTGGTCGGAATGAGGCCCCTTTGCACTGTTGTCCCAGCAAACTGTACTAATGGCTCCTATCAGTGAGAAAGACCAAAAGACCGTCCAGCCAGGGAGAGAAGTAAACAGACAGGCCTGATTTATTTCTTAGTTTACAGGAGATGTCTCCTGTGACCTCTGCGCTGAAGGTCAATCCTTCCAGGGGAGTGGAGCCTCAGGCTTTCTTGGGGATTCTTTCTGCATGATCTCAGCTCAATCTTATGAAGGTGAACTTAAAGACGATAAAGTTCAATATCCTACAAGGTTTCCTTGGCAAGTTCTGAGACGTAACGTTGGGAGAATTTCTTGCACCCCTTTGTGAAAACAAGCCATCACTTTAATGAGCTACGGGGCAGGAACAAAGCAAGGCCGACCGGAGGGTGCCCCCTTTTATCAAACCAAGATGGCAGGCATTTCAGAACTGACCAATGGGAGAGCGGTTCTGGGGGGCAGCCATTTTGGACACTTCACAGTGAGAAACACCAGAGGAGCGGGTCTTTTCCTGACCTGGGGGCCACAGAGGGGTGAACAGTTTGGTTTACTTTAGGGCAGGTGACACTGGGAACTCTGAAAACTTGGAAAAACAACTAAACTCTGAGTCACTACAAGAAATAAAGACACTACGAGGTCACACAAAATTCATTTCTTGGCTAGGTATGGTTTGAAAAGAAGATAAAATTTTCCTAGGGGCAGATGACACTGAGAACTCTTCAAACTTGGAAAAACAACTAAAATCTGTGTCACTACAAGAAATAAAGGCACTATGAGGCCACACTAACTTCAGTTCTTGGTTCTATTATTAGGACAACACTAAAACTTTGTCAGAGGGGAAAGTCTGTACCTTGGTACAAACAGCTTCAGGAAGACAACACAGACACCTAAGTTTCAAACTTAACAAATTCAACTGTACAGCTTCCAATATCTTGCCCTTGAAAATGACATTATAAACTTTAACCTTCTCCCTGCTGCCTTACCCTGTAACCAATACCAATTTGGCGCCAAAGCTACTACAGCAGGAGAAGGTTAATAAGTAAGTAGGTCATTTGAGAAACCTGCTTTAATAAGTGACTGAAGTTTTACCCAACTTGAAGGCATGTTAAAATCTGGCAAGTGACCAGAAATTTCAGTTTTTGTCTCCCGAGTTGCAGCGAAGAGTTCGTACCTTGCCCCCTGCGACAAATAGTTTTGGACGGACGTTCAAAAGAGCATACATACACGCTCAAACACACACATACATGCAGACAAAGGGTCGAGCCTTTTCAGGGGGAGAAAATGGCAGCTTGTTTAAATATGCAGAGGATTAGCCAGAGAAGAACATGTGCCACGAACTGATGTAGGGGCAAAGGTCCCCTAAACCACAACCTGTCAAAATAACAGGGAAACTTTCAGGATTGATAAGGCTGCACCAAGTAATTTTTATGGATGACGTCCTTTGGAAACCCTAAATCTAATGCGAGAGCGCGAAAAAACAACAAGAAGGGCCGAAAAAAACAAGATGCCTAGATTTGAAAAATCTTGTCAGCAGGAAAAATCTGCACTGCTGACAGGATGATCAGTAGAAAAATTGCACTACTGAGAGGACGATCCTGTCAGCAGTAGAAAAAATGCACTGCTGACAGGATGATCCAATTTTTTTTACTGATGACAGGATCATCCTGTCAGTAAGTAGCCACTTCCTTATTTATGCATTTTGCGTGACGAGTTGTATGTATTTTGCGTGACGAGTTTTACGTTAATCTTACGATTTGCGGTACTGTCGTAACTCTTTGGTCATAGTTACAGGAAGCGGAATTTCTTGTTTTTTTTCTGGGTACAGACCAAAATCAATGCGCGCGCGGACGTCATCCATAAAAATTACTTGGTGCAGCCTAATGGCAAAATAATGGGGCGATCTATAACTAAGGCTTAGAGCTGTGTACCTAAACAAATTTTAGGTACAGGTACACAGGTTAAGGTACAGGTCCAGACCTGAACCGGTACCTAAACTACTTGTTCGAAAAATGCTAGATTTTCAATAAGGACAAAGGCATGTTTGACTAGGTAAAAATATAATATTTCATTGTGCTAGGTATTATTTTTATGAAAACACAGATGAAAATTTGACTCCAGCCATGCAAATGTGTTTTCTGTGCTTTAGAGTGGCTTTAGTACACTGCCACGGTAATTTCATAGTAATTTTATCTGTCAAAGTGGCCATCCCCTGAGTCAGGTCCAGTACCCGATACAGCAGGGTCAGGTATTTTGGACCTGTACCTAATGGATTGTACCCGGTACTGTATCGGTACAGTGTACTGGTACACAGCTCTACTAAGGCTTAGGAAAAAAATGGAACGCATCACAGTAGGGGACAATACACCAACATCAATGCAACATGTGTCATGTGCTGGCTTCAAAACCACTAGCCTGTCAAAATAACAGGGAAACTTTCAGGCTTGACAATAGCAAAATAATGGATTGATTCTAACTATGGCTTAGAATTTGTTTTCTAGAATATCGCTGAAGGGGGAAAAAAGCGTCATCATATGACATCAAATTTGTCAAAACCACAACATGTCAAATAAACAGGTCAACTTTGGAAATTGATAATAGCAAAATAATGAATCGATCCGTAACAAGGGCTTAGGAAAAATGGAACACATCACAGATGCTGACAAAACACCGACATCAAGGGAAAATGTGACCCGGTCTCAAAACCACAGACCGTCAAAATAACAGGCAAACACTCAGGATTGATAATAGCAAAATAATGGAGCGATTCATAACTAGGGCTTAGAACACCGACAACACTGAATGTGACAGAAAAATGTGTCCTGATCTGGCATCAAAACCACAACCTGTCAAAATAACAAGCCAACTCTCATTATTGATTAAAGTAAAGAAATTGATTGATCCATAACTAGGGATTAGGACGTATCACAGTTGCTGACAACGCACCGAACATCAAGAAAAAAAATGTGTCAATCTGGCTTCAAAACCAGGCCACCTTTCATGATTGATAAAAGCAAATAATGGAACAATCCATAACTAGAACTTATAACGTATCACCGTCACTGACAATGCTACGTACATGAAGGGAAAAAATGTGTCACGATCTGACGTCAAATTTGTCAAAACCATAGCCTGTCAAAATAAAAGACCAACTTTGGAGATTTATAAAACCAAAATAATGAACCAATCTATAACTGTTATCATCATGCTGGCAACCTATCGCTGATGTTCCACACATGAGGGAATGAATGTGTATAATTCCTGCGGGGATAATACCACCAGCATGACATATGTAACAATTTTCCTACTGTATATTGTGCGGCGACAACCGGACTCACACGCACACCCATCACCGTCTAAGCTACCTGGCAAAAGCTATCATTTTTAATACCATTCTCCAAGAAGGATCGGAGAAGCAGTTCTAGGACGCGGAGCTAGAACTCTAGGGTGCCAGGCAACGCAGCTATTAATTCTTCCACACTTTCTTCTCCGACAGCAAACAGGCATATCTCAAGATCTCCAAGGTTGGGTGGGAATAAATCATCTTAAGACGCGACGCCAAGTTAATTTGCTGGTTCTTAGGTTTTGAAAACCAATTCAAAATACGTATTTTCCGAGAACCATACTAGAGTGGAACTCGTTGTCTCAAGTACTGTAGGAGCAGCCTCACTAAATAGCTTTAAGGGAACGGCTGCAGTCAGATGTGCAAAAGTTAGGTGTGACAAGCCGTTCAGTGTACTATAGCTGGTGTGTGTTACGCCGAATGGCGATTATACCGGCTACATACAGCTGAGGGGATCCCATGAACTGAATTGACCTTACAAAGTGCAGTCCCCAGCTAAGAGACAAGTTTTGATATCTGTCCAAATCAAATACAACTTATGTAGCACAAAGGACTTTAACTTAAGAGGATGTACAGTCATATGTTACAATATAATAACGCTTTTAAAAAGTCAAATATCTCTATAAATACAAACATTAGACAGACACAAACATACCACAAAATACAGAGGGAATTTCTTTTTTCCTAATGGCATAAGCAAATAAACTGAACAACCACCATTTTGTCCACCAACAGTGACAAGTTAATAAATGTACATGTAGGTTGGGCTTCCAACTTTAAGCAGAAATGTGTAAAATGTCTTTCCAACATTAGATGATGACTAGCAGTTTCCTGAAAGGGGGGGGGGGGGTAACTGCTGACTTTGAGCAGACAGGAAGGTCTGAGTGGAGGACAAACACTGCTGGTGCCGTGGAGTGGAGGGCCTTTCATATCACCTGTGGTAGACTAACACACCCTACTCTTATCTACAGCCTGTGGGGCCACTGTATGGTGTAAACTACAGGAGGGGAGGGGTTGTGTCTTGTTGTTGTGGTCTGACTTCAGACTTCTTCAAGGCTCAACTATCGGATTACCTGAAGTCGAATCTACCTCAAAGTTGGACAGATTCTTCCTTAGGATAAGGAGTAACTACCTTGCGAAAATTGTTGAAATTCGTTTCTTACTTTAAGAGGTATTCTGTTTGTAAACACACGGTGTTGAAACCTCAGCTCCATGAAGTTAAAACGGTGGAAGTCTGTTGACCAGTTGACACTATTTTGTGTAAGTTTTTATATTATGCCATAAATGGTGTAACCTCGAGATAAAAGAAAAGAAAGTCTTCTCAAGGAAGCGTACACTTCTTAGATTGTTCTTTAAGATAAGATGTTACTTGTCTTACACTGCTTCTTTCTTATGATCACACACACCTTAGGAAAATCAATCTGTAGTGTTTGAAAAGGTTATGCTCTGCATATCTGAAATGTTCTAATGTGCATTGTGCAGAATTACAAGAAGCTGCCAAAGACGCAACAGTCAGTTTTCCCACCCAAAATACAGCAAATCTAAGACAAAGAGGCAACCCTAACTGTCCCCCTAGTCTTGAATGGGCGGGCCCAGAATCTCAAGTAGCTGATAAGAATCTCCTGTGTTATTCAAGATGGCTGCCTGGACAGTTGGGTTGACAGACCACTGACTTTCCCCCCCTAATTGACAAAATTAGGGCCCTGCAGCCCAGAGAAGCAGCCATTCCCTCCATCTGTCTGTGGTTTTGGGGGAGATAAATTTTGTTATAAATAGGAGGCTATTGCTGTGACTAGAAGAATCACTCTGAATTTAAGAAGCCTGTCTCAGACACCGAACGGAGGAGGCAAAAAGGGGCTTAAGGTGCGCCTAATTGCATCTCAGTGCTATCAGCATAACATCAGTTAGTGGCATAAAATGATGTAAATTTGTCCTGAGTTGAGGATTTCTTGTCATCAATTCGTGCTGCCCCACAGAAAAACCAGGGGAGCGCACCACAAAGCAAAGTGCTGTCCCGGTGGTCATGGTTCGCACACACAATAACATTACTAAGACCAATGAAGGGGCTGTTCCGGCAGTCGCGCCCCCTCCCCCTGCCCTTAAGTCACATGCACCTTGTCTTACCCTCTCGAGCACCCAAGGCATATCCGCTTTCTCCGATGGTAAAGCTATGTTGATTTGGGAATCAAACACTCCCATACCCCTTTCTGTCTCTTACAGATTCTATTGGGGGGGGGGGGTCATGGGGGGAGGGGTCGAATATACCCCCCCTATTGTAACCCCTGAGGGGTAATAGGTGAGGAGAATAGAGAGGGGATGCAGTGGTCTGACCCCAGCATGCCTTACTGACCCTTTAACAAAGAGCTCCGAAATAGCTCTGAGATTGCTCCGAGCCAGCCCGTTTTCCATCTGCTTTCTGAACGCCTTGCTTCCTTAATTCCTAGCGCAACGTCCGACCCACAAAAACCTTGAAGAACCCTCCCAAACACTCGAGACTTACCCTGACTTGTGTTATGTCTAAGAGGTCGCGTTTCTTTACCTTAAAGGATGTGGAAGCGAGATGGAAATAGGTAAGGAGGTGTATCATTATAGAGTTGTGTGTGGTAAGGGTTGCGCAGGAGAACGTGGCATGGACAGCATAGTCATTAGGGTACAACAGGGCTGTCCCAGGACGGAAATTTTCTTGTTGGGACAGAAAAAAATTCAACCCTATTCGTCCAAAAAATATGTATTTCATGACCTAAAACTGATAAAAATGTATTTTTGTAAGCTTAGAATGACAGATTCAACATTGAAAATCAAAAACATGGGCTCCCAAACAGTGAGTGGGACAGAAATAAATTTAAAGCTGGAGACAGCCCTTGGGAAGATTACCGTAGAGGCTTTCCAGCAGTCCCTATGGGATATCTTGCATAGAGAGGGGCTAGAGAAGGCTGTGTACCTGAACAATTTTCAGGTTTAGGTATATCACCAAAACATAGATGATGTTAATTCTTATTTTAACACTGGTCACTTCAGACATGGAAACAAGTTAATGATATTTCACGGACTTTGGTTGTCAGAAATCTTATCATTTACACATAATAGCCATAAAGGGTACCATAAGAAAGCATGTTCGTTTCACTTGTACATGGTTGTAAAAACATCCTACTACCTCTGTATAGAAACGATAATCAATATGCTAAAAGTTACACAAAACTTTGCATACTCAACTAACGCTGTGACACATCTAGACAAACACATCCAGACAAACGTCAATAAAGACATCCAGGTATGATATCACATAACAACACAAAATAAATCAAGCTACTGGATAAATCATATCAAAAGTCAGACATTTCAGATAACATCCAACGTCTTTCACCAATGACTGAGAATTAGAGAGAGCATAGACACGAAGAAAAGGAGGAAAAAAACACCTCCAGAGTAAGACATGACACAGCATCTTGCCTTCCTTTCCAAGATCCAACCAGCCCGTCTCCCTTACAACAAAGAAGCAGAGACAAGAAAATCTCTGTCCCCTTCTCCAATCTTCCTCCCGGCATTGAAGTGATTTGGCCCTGAAAGCTTCGGGTAATTGGCTTAGTCTCCGAGCCGCCCCGGTCACAAGGCGGCCCAGAATCCCCTGTTCCCTCCCTATCCGCCCATCCATCAATCCAGCAACCAATGGGACCGATCGATGACTAGTCGCCAAAACCTAATTCTTCCAAGACTCTGTCCTAGGAGGAGTGTCAAGAGGCTTACTTGTCCAAGTTGGCAATATGTTCTAGATCCCTTTGGATTCGATGTTGAGTTCTTGTGTTGCTTTAATTTCAGTACCAGCGTCAAGTTAAAAAGTTAAGGTTCAAAACATAACGACTTCCAAGAAAAAACATAACTCATAACTTCTTACATACTTAGACATCCCTCAAACAATCCCTGGTTCACGAAATCTAATCTATTAAAAAGTATTGTTTTTGACAGTAACATATAGACTTTCAAGTAGCCTTCAGGCAAGAACTTGGATCTAACTCCCAATCTGCGCACAGCTAAGTAGAAACAAACTTGTCTTGCTTAAGACATTACAGGACGAAATGACGCTTCCCCTCCTCAAGTTGAGCACCAGGCAGACACAAAGTCTGTGCCTACCAGTTACAGACGACGTTACGGCCAGGCTGGGGTCTTAAAGATTGTCTCCAAGAGCTCCTTGGAACCAAGGGGAAGAAACAAACGACCATCATGGAAGACGAACGACTTCCACTCTCCGTCCGGTTTCTTTCGAAACAATCTCTGGAAGGGAAAGGTTTGCAGGGCAATGTGGGAGGTGGGCTGTTGTTGTCATAGCAACAGGTGCCGTTGCCATGGCAAGGGACGTTGTTCTGACAATTGGTAGTGAGCTGTCAAGGCATAAAATGTATGTGCACATTTTGGTTTGTGACTGTTTTTTCCTGGCAGGTACTGCTGGCAATACATTTGTATGCTGCGTTTTAAACACACAAAAAGAATTCACTTGCTTGTTCCTAAGCCCATGGGCTAACTTGGTTAGAAATCTACAACCCCACCAGCTATTAAAAACTTGCTCAAGTTTGAGAACCGAGAAAATAGATTGGTGGGGCTTAACGTAAAATTTTCTGATAGCTTTGTTTTGGGGATGGTGACAATAAACATAAACGCACGTCTACATTAGAACAGGCTTTTCCACTTGTAGGCGTGAAGCCCATGCTAATTTAAGCTGCAGGAGTAATTACCAGTAATTATTCATAGTTCATTTGCGAGGGGTGCGAGTCACATTGATTCCAACAATGGGATCAATCCGGCAACACTGCGCCGATGATGAAATTTATTGGACTCGAGCGGGAGGGGTCAGGCGGTGCGACCTTGACCAAGTCGGGCATAACAGGCGCCGACGGCGGAACATGGGACGCTATCACGTATTTATGGCGATTTCATTGTTTTGGCGAGATAAACGCCTGTTCTTTCGCCCCTCTGACGACTGGGGTTGTGAGCGTAGGGTGGCAACCGGTGTTGATTTAGGGCTCGGTGGCTTTCAAATATGAGGTAAAAACAAGGTGGGAGATACGTGGTGACACTGGTGGTGTTTAATCATTTAAAAACACTAAAATTTGGAACTTTTATTGTCAAATATTTCTATCCATAAAGACATCATAATTTGAAGGGAAACATGCTGTTAAAATGACAATAAAAAAAATAAAGAACTACTTTTTGACTCAGGGTAGATTATAAGTATTAAATAATTGAAGAAAAAAGTTAATTTTGTTTTTGCCTGTTAACTCTTTTTGTTCTTTTATAATGTTTTAGAAAGGCCATTGCTTCTATTTTTAGTTCAATTATACTTCTATTTCTGTCACAATGTACATCAGCAAATTGAGTCATTTCAAAACTTCTATCTAGCACTTTTCAAAATGTTCAGTGTTTTGACTATATTTTTAGCTTGTTTGAAGTTTCCGATGCTTTGATGACGCACAAACCTACGCCTGACCTACTCCCATAAGGATCCTTGCAGGTTGAGGGAAAAAATAACAACTGCTGTAAGCTTTGTTTACACCTTTATCTCTTAAGTCAACATTTGGGTACCAGAAAAGATCACGAAACTTGACACCGCCTTCCTCCTTGAAATCTAAACACTCCTGTCTTCAACACAATTGTAACCTACATCTTTACTACTTTAAGGCCACCCAAATCCATTTCATTGGTTCTTGTCCATTTCAAAATTAATATTAGGCATGAAGACAACATAAAACCAACTACATTCACTCAAATACATCTCGAGAGTGAGTGTAATGTATTGTGACATTTGATAACAAATAAATATATTCACTCCCTGAAACTTTATGCATCAAGGTATGGACTTACCCCTCAGGCTCTGTTTCTATTCCAGCATTTTCTCTCATCAAAGGAACAACATATCAAATTGCTGTGGCCTTGAAACATAAAAAAAACCTACATTCCATCCAACCTGAATGTTAATTAATGAAAGGGAAGAAGCACACGCCATCTTTCCCACAACCTTCCAAGGAAACCCTATCTCCCTAGAGTGTCTTGGCTGGCTGCCTCTTGGTCTGTGGGCCAGCGTCTTTGCCAGCACACCCTCTAGAGTTCCCCGACTCCTTCTTAACTTTGTATACACTTGAAACTGGGGACCCAGCCTTTCGTGACAGGGTGGGATTGAGGGGATTTGGTGGGCAGAAGCGGGTTGGCCTTCGTTGTTTTCCTCGGAGGTTTTTCCACCTAGTTAGGAGAAACCTCGGGAGTGACCCCTTGCCCTCTTAGGCCACGCTTGGCCGACCCTAGAAGAGAGAGCTGCCTTTGTGCCCCCAAAGTCCCTCTGGTTGTGTGGAATTCCGCTGCTTGGCAAAACTTGGGAGAAAATCCTCACAAACTTTCCTGGCCGAAAACTTGGCGTAGCGCCCGGAACTGAGATATCTTCTGAGCTGAAAAATTCCCTGATCCCATTGTCAATAAAGGATGGGCCGCCACTATTACGTTCTATTGTGCCTCGCCACAAAAGAGAGAATATCCCGTGCCTGATAAAGGCCTTTGTCGCCCAAACTCCGCTGAGCCACACTACACAATGCACGAGTCAAATGAATATCACCGCAAAAAATCCCATGAATTTCCACGAAATCCTGTCCGACTTACCTTGGAACATCCCTCCACTTACTTACTTTACATCCCTCTACGAAGCAGGTAATGAAGGTACAGTACACAGGTTTGCGCAACGTTCTCAAAAACCTTGTACCAAACCTGTACACAACAGACAATGAGAAAGAAACACTTGCAAACCGAGAGCAACACTTCTTTTCACCATCGCTGCAAGACAGCCTAATAATTCCATCAAACGCCAAACCCTGACAACAAAGGAATGCCCTGGTTGTGCCCCCAATTTAGGAGGGGGGACCCTCGCTCTATTCTTCTCTACCGTGACATCATCCCTGCGCCCTTTCAGCGCAACAGTTGGCGACGTGATTTGCCCCTTTTGGATCTGGCGGATACCCGGCGAACGCTAAATACAGGGTTTTGACGCCCTCTGAAAGCCGTAGCCCCTTTGCTACCAAATTGCCTACAGTGAAGCTTTGCCCCGACTACCCCCATACAAAGTGGCGATTGTAAACGTGACCAAACACCATGTAGAAGCCGGGCACAAAGGATGTATTTGCAGTGCCCCGACTGGCTTGTATCCGCAGTCAAGGACACAACTTCTAACTACATAAACCATTCGCCCAACCAGGCTGTCTCCAGGACCCGTCCTTCCGTCCCAGGACAGAAATTTGCTTCTTTGGATGGGAAAAAAATTTAACCCCAAAAATATCAATTTCATGAGATAAAACTGATGAAAATGTCTTTTTTCAAGCTTAAAATGACAGATTCAACAATGAAAAAGTTATAAAAAAAACGGCACCCAAACTACTAGACACTCGCACACGCGCACACAGAGAAACATAGATACAACAACTTAAACTATGTGTTAAGTTAAACCAATTCATTTTTTTCGTTCTCAATTTCAGACATTTTTGAGCAAAACAGTTCGTTCAAGTCAAGACAAAAAAACAGAAGGCTAGGAGGAAAAATTGAATTTGACTACGTTCACTCCCTGATACACATCGTTCCCCTAAGATTTTTTTCGAAGTGTGAGAACCAACAAATAAAACTAGTATGGCCTGAGCGAGTGACAACAACAGTTCCCAACAGACTGGAAGGCAGTTCCTCCCAGGTTTGGAAGAAAACTCCCCCAGGCAGTGTGCCTGGCCCATTACACCACCACCACAATAGCAGGGTCAAGAGGTCGGGGCGTAGACACTGCGACGGGAAATCGTTAGGAGGAGACAGAGCAGTTGACTCTGCCCGGAGCACGATAGCATCGCCGTGGTAACGATAGCATCGTTTTTTTGTCGCCAGTATTGTCGGCGCACAACAGGATGCCAGATATTTCTGACAGTTGTCCCTTGATAAGAAACACTGGTAACTGCGAACTATGACACACACGCCAGTTGTTTTATCGCAAAGTTGCCATAATTGTAGCTTGTTGTACACGATTTTTAAAAGTTAGAATACAAAACAAGGCGAAATCACTGGTAACCGCGAACTATGACACCGACGGCAGTTGTTATATCGCAAAGTTGTCTGTGATTTCCATAATTGTGGCTTCTTGGAGGTAGGAATACAAAATAAGCCAAAATTTTCATGAATGCATGGCTAGAAACACCCACCTGTGACTGTAGTCTGCAGAAAGATTTTCTAGATTGCAGGAAAACTTGCAAGTTTGCAGTGTAAAATATTTCAAGCTCGTTATTATCATGAATCACAGTGAGTTTGTTAATCAACACGTTATTAAGGCTTGTGTTGAGGTAGAGTAAGAAGAAAGCCTTGGGTATTTGCAGAAATTTTCTCGAAAATACAGCTTAATTCTCTGACAATTTGCATTATCAAAGCAAAGAGGAAAAAACAATCATTTGAGCTAGACCCTTGTGAATGGCAGAGTTGAAATCCACAAGAAGTTGTTTAAGGTGACATTTTCTGGAAAGTTTTTTGTTTTTGTTTAAACCAGACTGCGAAATAAACTGCTTATTTCATATTCCCAAGGCCGAAAGGTCCCCACAGAATGTGGAAGAAAAATACAATCATCATAAAAACAGGCCAAACAACTGCAAGGGTTTTAAGAAAGACATTCGGGAAGTGAAAACTGCTCTCTTAAGACGTTTGTCGGCGCGAGACACACTCTCCAAGCCCTTTATCATCGTATCAAAGCTCTCAACAGTTTCAACCCTGGCGCCAACCCATTCCTAGGATCTATCCCCCAATTTTCACAAATGTTCCCCGGAACAATCAGTAAAACAGTTGGCTAACGCCTCCGCGTTTCTGCGCTATTTTGGAAATATGAGGGGTCAACTAAGGTAATACACAATGTAGATGTAAAAATAGATAAAGAATGTATTTCCCATTTCTCTATATGGTGAATTGGGGGACAAATATAATGATCTAAATCCAATATAACAACAGTATAGATGGTTACAGCGTTTCAAAAGGGGGCTACCAACCTGTTTAGACAGCCAAATTAATGTGAGGCAATTGGATTTAATTCAAGGAAACCTAATTATACATTTCTTGTGTTGCACTGTTGAATATTCGTAGTTACTAGGAAGATTTTAGAAACATACTCAGAGAAAAATCTGATTGGAAGATTTCGGGATGGAGTTGCAGATAAGCTTTGGTTGCTCAATTAGACTTGGTAGTCCTTTTTCAAACACTGAAATCTAAGAAGTTCACCAAAGCATGAAATTATAGAGTTTCGCCCAGAGCAGCGGCATCATCACTTCTTTCAATCACAAAAATTGCTAAAATGAAAGATTTAACAATGAAAATTAACAACATGGGCTACCATCACCAAAGACTGGGACAAAAAAAGTTTAAGATTTAAAATCTTTGATTTGAGATCTTAAATAAAACTGGAGACAGCCTTGCAACCACTACAAGCTTTACTTCACCTCTTTCTTGTCCCAATAACTAGACAAGAGGACGGACAATCTACCGATAGAGCCTCCTCCAAAGGATAGGATTGTCGGGATCAGGGGACTTTCCTCCCGAGTTATGAAAACACGCAAGCCCAATTTCGCCCTGAGCGTTGGGCATTGTTCTCTGGACACTTCGGTAATGACTTACTGACTCCGAACGCTGGTTCCGCCACGCAGCTTTGACAGGAGACTAGCCGAGGTGAAATTGAACCATTCCACACAATTAAGCTAATGCCTCGCTAGGAATTCCTTTCTGCTAACTGTACAGGCTTGTAGAAGTACCAAACATACAACAAGTCTGTGCCTTAGACTAGTATGTACTAGCATAGTGAAGAAGAACGAACAGTGACTACTACAAGTTGTATCTATCCAAGTTCTTAATACAAATTTTGGGTAGCCTACCTGCTACCTTCTTCAGTAATCCTTAGGGTTTGTCAATCAATATAGTTAGGATATACAATAGACACAAGGTCTTTCCCTTCATACTACTGTAGTTCTACCTTGCTAGGATTCAGAGACCACTTTTTCTTCAAAAGACCACTTCTTTGGTCTAAGAACAAACCGTCAAATCTTGTCACTTCGATCTTCAACAGTCCCCTGCCGTGGCAAGAGTCAAGGGCGGCGATATTAAGTAATTACGCTTCAATACCGTCTCCGTGACCTCTTCCGATAATATCAGCCCCGATACGTTAAGTCCCTGTCCCGCATCCGTAAGTAGATTATCTCAAAGACATGTCTGACGATCGTCTCTTGAAAACGCAATAAAGACTTCTGCTAGCGCCATGCCTGGATGGAGTAGTGTACATGATAAGACTGGAATTCACATCAATTGTCCCTGTCCACTGTCGCAATTTCCTAGCACTTATCGATCTTTCTGCACCCAAATTTTGACCATATGATATAACTTGCAATGTTTGCAAGATGCATAAAAGATATCTAATAACTATAAGGTCCTCTTTACTCCCTTTAGATTATGTCTACATAAATCTCTGGCATAAGGCAAGAAAACAGTTGAGCAAGGCTTAGGGATAGTTATACCAGCTTAATCATTGATAGAAATGGGTAAGCAGTAAGACACTGTTTTAAGGTTGGTAACCCCGTCTGTCCAAAAAATCTGAAGTTTATGACATGAAACTGATAAAAAATTTACAAATGACAGATTTAACAACAAAAAATTATCAAACTTGCTTTAGAAAATATCCCAAACAATGAGAGGGACAGCAAAAATGTCGAAGCTGCTTTAGAAACAAATTTTAGCTACCCAAACAGGCTGGCAAGTTCTATTTCAAACCCTGAAAGTATGATCTAAAGGTGTTGGCCTGTGCCCCCCTCCCCCAAAGTAGAAGTGAGACCAGATGTGGCTGGTACTCAGAACTTTGGGCCTTGTGTAAGCACTGGAGCTGCCAAAGGTCAGAGGACAAGAACATGTTTCATTTGTACCCACATGGGAAGGGGATGAACTTTTCACTCCAGAACTTTACAAGACTTCAGTCGCGTCTTGGAAGACATACAAGTTATACTGCTATTCCTTGTTGCCTTTTAGTCAGTTAAGACACCTTTTTTTCACTCCAGAACATCACAAGACTTTTGAAAAACATGTTTCATTTGTAACCACATGTAAAGAGGATGAACTTTTCAACTTCACTAAACTTCTGGAAGACGTGCAAGTTCTACTGTTTATTCTTGGTGCCTTTTGGTCAGTTAAGACAATTTTTTCACTCCAGAACTTAACAAGACTTCTGGAAAACATTCAAGTTCTACTACTATTCTCTCCAGAACTTTACAAGACATCAGTTGCATATGGTTACAAAGTTAGGCAGCAGGGAGAAGGTTAACCAATCTGAGAACTAACATATCCCATTGGAACGGCCCTAATAGTATCAAATTAAGGATCTATTTTCCTTTCCACTCACAGTAAGAAAACGGACTTCCTAACTTTTCTGGGTCATATCCGGCTAACCCTGCTCAAACAAAAGACGACCAAAACATAACAGAACACACTATTTATGAGCAGAGAAAGGCTGCAAATTCCTGAGGTTTTCCTCGGAATCTAAACTCCCACGAAAAATCACACGGCTCCCAAACCGCAAGCTTTTAGCTGGAAATTCCACCGTAACCACTGCGCCTTTGTTACTGTTATGTTATACAAACTTCCGTGAAATTTGGGGGGCGAAAGTTGACGAGACTGGAAGGTTATTCCGGGATACAGACAATGTCCATGTTAGAACAATAAACCTCCGAAACTTCCTCTTGATTTGTGACGAGTTTCCAACGTGGAGTGACTACTTCCTTTTTTAAAAAGAAATCTGTAACTTAATACAAAAAAAAACACAGTCAAACTTGACATTTGAATAAGATCTATGTTTCAATTTGTAGCTACAGTAGAACATCAAAAAGAAATAAAATCCTCTTAATATGATGACTTAAATCATAATTGTATGATGACCATAACTACATGTAGTACAAAAGTTTCACATGCGAACACTGAGACAAAAGTTGAATTTGACTATATACACTCCCTGAAACAAAGTAAAGACTTTCTCCTCTGACTCATGTTGTTTTTGAGTTGATCTTCCAGTTCTGTATTCTTCTATCTGTACGAAAACTACCAAACTAACTTCATTTTTCCATGACTTGCACAAAAGAAGGACTACTTTTTTCTGTGGGCTCCAAACTTCCCACCCTGGGCCCCTGCCTCAGTCTTCAGTCTCCCCTGTTGTCTAGCCAGCAGTCCACTGGTTATGATCAACACAATTTATCCTGACAGAGGGTGTGAGGAACACTGGGCAGGCATCGCGGGGAGAGTCTCTCCAGCCTTCACCGTCTCCCCACAGTCCACACAAACTTCCTCTGTTCCTAGAAACACCTTTCACACGCCTTCAGGGATCTCCCCAGAAATATAGAGCAGGATGGGCGAAGGGTGCCAAGCACAGGATACCTGTTGCGAGAGGGGAGGTCTGGAGGGGGGCGCACACCCTCCAAAAGGAGAGCAGCTTAAAAGTTAAACGCAATTTGCCTTTTTCTGACATTCCTGCAACTTCAGCTTTACTTCTGAAATTTCCAGTTTTGAACAAAATTACAGGCTTAGCTGGGGAAATATTGGAAGAAATACCCTAACTTTGAAAATCAACAGGATGGAGCTGAGATTAGAACAGGATGGAGGAGTGTCACTGTTCCATTCTTTAGAGGGAGATCTCTGGCCTTGATGCTAAGTTTTGTGACAAGAAGTCGTCTACAGAAGTTGTAGCCCTGGCCCTTTCCCCACAGTCCACACAAACTTCCGCTGTTCCTAGAAACACCTTTCACACGCCCTTGATGCAAAGTTTTGTGAGATATCTGGCCTTGACGCTAAGTCTTGTGACAAGAAGTTATCTGCAGAAGTTGTGACCCTATTAGCGACCAGACTAACTACCGGGTACGCCAGCTATAGGGTGAATATTTGCCAGGGTTTCATTTGCAGACTCCTACACGGGCGAAATGTGATCTTCACCGTGGACTGACTCTACTGGCTAATTACTCCTTTTTCTGACGAATACTACGATCCATACCCCCGTAGGAAGGCCTGGTGGAGGCTAGAGCCTGACCTAGCCAATGGAATCCAGGGTTGCGCTGAAGGCAGCAGCTGACAAGTTACATTACCCCCAGTGTTTATCTAGCCACTGTTAGAGAAATTCCAACGGGCTGCTCAGTTGGCCCTCAGCTCGGAAGTGACATCATCGCGTCTCTTACAGTTATAAACATTAACGGGAGAAAATACTGTCCCCAGAGGAAAATACCAGGCAGGGAAAATCTCTCTCTCTCTATCCATTCTAAAATATTTTATTCCCCATCATATGGGGGATGGACGTGCTTGCACAAGGATGGGGGAGCCCCAGGACTCCTCATCAAGTGCAAGTCTTTTTTGGAGCAAGAGTTTTTACAGCTGGATGTACTGAAAAAAATTAATGAACTGCTCCACAATTATATTTGCTACTGTTAATTAATAAAATACTTGACACTACAAAATATCACCTTCTCTTCCACATAAAGCAGAAAATATCAGATTTCCAAAATCTAGCTTCTAAGCTTTCCACTCAGTCAGATCAATGCATTATAATTTCTTACTGTTCCTTTATAAAATACTGAACACTGCAAAATACCATCCTCTCTTCCACAATGATTGAAGAATTTCTATAGCATGCAAAAATTATTAGATTCCCAAAATCTAGCTTCTAATTTTTTCCACTCAGTCAGATCAATGCATTATAATTATATTTCTTACTGTTCCTTTATAAAATGCTGGACACTGCAAAATATCCTCCTCTCTTCCACAATGACTGAGGATTTTCTACAGAAAAAATATTATCAAAATTTAAATTCCAAAAATCTAGTTCCTAATTTTTCCACACAGTTGGCTCAATGCATGTACAGTGTACCTTCACCTAATGATTGATCTTTCTGCTGAAAGGGGGCAAGTGCAAAGGCATGCCGGGCTTGTGTAGCACTTTTCAGTCTGCAGGTTAAAGGTTAGGGGTCAAACAAACATAACACCCGCTTGTGAATGGACTGGTTTGTTCTGTGGGTGACCCGCCATTTTTCCAGCATGCCTGAAATCCAACGCCACTTGATTGACACCACTCAATCAACCTGACCGCTCTTTCAGACAATTTCTTGAAGGAAAGGGGTGTAGACTTTCTTAGGAAAGCACAGGGTGGCCCACTGTCTTAAGAATTTCATCAAGGAAGCATATCAAATCCTGGTACCACCTAAGATGCTGAACGAATGCTAATATCAATGCTTATAAAATGGCATTACTGTACCTACATACTCTTAAATAGTTTGTAGGCTATATATACATGAAACTAGTACTGTTTTTACAATATATGCTTTAATGTGATGCTACATTCTCGTTTATATAGCTATGTATACTTAGGCCCAATTTATACAGAGTTTTTTCAGATATCTAAAAATCCGCCGACATCTGAGCCTTAGATATCTGGACGCATTTATACACACCGACAGGAAGTACCGCAGGACTCACGCAGCGCGCTGATTGCACTCGTGACCCTATTTAACCTTTTGCACGCGTTTCAAAATGGCGTGAGAACCGCCTGTGTTTTTCGTCATGATGAATATGGTATTCTTTCTTTATCTGACTCGCGTGTGGCTAAACATGAGGCAGCAAGCAAGGGTTGAGCGTAAGAGGCGTTTGAGGTACCGGGGAAGACGACAGCGACCGGTCAGAATCAACGCTTCGTTCCTACTCGCTGCCCTTGTCGTGGCGGAGGGGGGAGGGCCGATCCACCGAACAATCTGGCATCACGAAAGAAGTCCGTCGTCCGTTTGGGAACAAATGGTCCTTGATGCTAAGAAGTTTTCCCGCTTTATCGCCCGCCAAATATGCAAACTAGCGTGAACCCCTACCTCCAGATGTCTACTACGCGACACATTCTGTTTAGATGTCCGGCTGGAGCGGTCGGGGACTCCCGCTGAGTTGTCGGGCGAATGCTTCAGAGTGGTCGGCTGAAATTTTCCCGACATCTAAAAAAACTCTCATTAAGACCATAAAATTCCTGTTTAGACACAGAAAAAAGCTGTCGCCTGGCAGATATCTGCAGTCCAGATATCTAGACAAGCTGTGTGTAAATTGGCCCTTACATTGTATTCAGTACGATGCACAGTTGCAGCATTGTCCTAAATACACAATCATTGAATCATCAATAAAATAAAGCAGTTGACTTTGCTGTATTGCCAGAAATTGCTGTTCTATTTTCTCCTCTAAGTGTACATTCTTCATATACGGATATTAATGCTTCGGTATGATATAGACATATGCTCATACGCACCCAAACATACCTCTACACACGGTCACGCATCTATCATAACCTTCCAACACTCAGTTGTTGATGCCAAACCGATTCGTTTCACACTGAGGGTTGTGAGTGAACAATTCTCATTCACCGTTTAATACCCTGAACAATGGGAGATTACCCGACAATTGTACCGGTACTGACAACATTGTTACCTCCCATTCAGGATTTAATCCCTTCCAGTCCTCCACTATCACAAGGTCTATTATTCAAAGTGTTGCACTGTGAATAATATAACGGCTGTTACATGACTTGACAGTGCAGCAATAGGGGAATACACTAATAAAAGGTAAGGGTAGTCCCATAGCCTTTTTGAAGCCGTAGGGGCAGTGGGCTGTTATCCACTGTGTCTAGGGCACGGTACTGGAAGGCAGAGCCCAACCCTATCCTTCCACCGCCTTTTACCTCCCCAACCAAAGTCAGGTACCCATTTTACACCTGGATGGAGTGGGGAAAGCAGTGTAAGGTGTCTTTGCCAAGGACAACATCTAGCCGGGATTTAGAATGTGACCTCTCTCATGAAAATCTCTGAACACAGACATTTGCATCTTCTTCAGTCTACAAGGGGCTTGACGTTTTGTATGCATGGTGGCAAAACAATGTGACATCAAAGAAAATGTATCAAGGCAGACATGTATGTACCCTCCTCTGACTACAAGGAGATTTGTATGCAGTAGATGCCAAACAATACCCAAGAGAACAGCAAAGACATAAAACGGTATACTGCCACGTGAAATGCAAATCCTGGCTTTCTCCCATCCCAGGTTTACGAGAAACCCTAACCCCCGAGTATCACTGTATATCTCCCAAGCTGCTTTGCTTCTGCATAATGTTCTGTTCGCAGCAAGGTCACGCATCTTGACCTTGGGGGAGAATTCTGTGCGGTGTTGTGTGTTGTTCTGGAAGGAACAAGCTATGAATACCAAAAAGATAATTCCTTTACAAGTCTGATCTTAAATGTGTATAAGTTGAGTGGTAAGCTTTCTGTCAAATCATCGTAATAAAGGCTTATGGAATTCATTTTTATGCAGATCCAAAAATTTGGCTCTGTGTTGTCGTTTTCCAAGGCACAAGCTCAGCATACGAACTAGATCATTCCTTTATGAGTCTGATTACTAATGTGTACAAGTTCAGTGTCCTATCAGTTTGATAAGCTTACTGTCGAATCATTGGAATAAAATCTTATGGAATACATTTTGGAGCAGCTCTAACATACCAGGGCTTACCACAATGCAGAATAGACTTTGCAAATTATATCTATGAAAATCTACCTAAAATATATGGAACATTTCATGAAGTTCAAACTGTTTTGATACAAATTCCAACATCATCATTAAAAAAAACATAGCAATTTGGGAACTCAACATGCATCGTTTGCATTCGCTAATGTCGCCTGTGACGCGCTCTTATTCGCTTTTTACAACTCTCACGAGGGTCCTAACACACAGCATGTAGCGATTCTAAGTGTAGCAACAACTCATATCTGTTACAACTGCATCGGCGCCGAAGGCTACAAAAGTGCTGTGCTACACGACACTGAGATATATGAATTACAAATATAGCAAAGCTGGGGCTACCAGTTAGATCCTACTTTTGACAAGAAAATAACGTTTTTTATGCTTGCTTCACCATTGGTTAATGTGTATCTTGAGTGCATCAAAAGCCTTCATTGACGAAAATTCAGACTCTAGATATACTGTTGATACCCTGAGCATATCTATGTATCTTTCAAAAAGCAGTAATTTAACCAAAAGTGCCATTTGAGCCCCGCGTAAATCAAGCATTCCGCAAACGTCGCATAATAACATAATTCTTATAGATAAGTAATGCCTACGATAGTTCTTTTAGGCTGTATGAGGGCAACAAATTATGGGTAATGTTGTTTTCCGCGTCTCTCGTGGCACAGTAATAGAATTTGGTTGTCGAATATTATTACTGCGGTCGACTGACATTCCTAAATACACACCAGATGATTTCAACCTTTGAGTCTTTCCTGCGACGTTGTTATGTGGTTTATACATAATAAGTCGCTCTGAAATGCAAACTTTAGAGGACAACCTTTGACGATTAAAATTAGGTGTTCCTTGCAGCAGCTTACATGTAAACTTCTTTTTTTCGACAGGATCTAAAATGCAATTGTGCAAGTTTGTGAACAAACACCTTCCCAGTACATGGACTAGTGCAGATTACATGCAGGTAGACATCAGAAATACCTGCACAGCTCCAATTTTACCTGCACTAACCTGTATACACAGGTAGCATTTCAAGCCCTGTATACATATTTATATATATCATGTATAGAATATTTTCTGAAACATTGTTGTGAGATTCTTGGAGGAATATGACACTCTCTGAAATGCATAGTTATTATGCTGTAAGAGTAACATACATGTACGCTCTTCAATATAGATCCGAGCACCAAAATACACAAAGGAAACAACTATCAACCTTAAATATATGTAGAATCTTTCCTGTAGCATTGTCGTCACATTATTCCACAGAATATGACACACAGAAACACAGAATTCTGGGACAACCTAAGCTGATGGTATATCATATACTCCTTTTAGAAGATCAGGGTGCCATCATGGGTTGGGAAATTGTTCACATCAACCATTAGTATACAGTATAGAATCTTTCCTGCGACATTGTCTTCAAAACAAAATATAACTCTATGAAACATATATTTTCAGGGACAGCCTAGTATCATCACTACTCCATAAACATCAGGGTCCCGTCATGGGTTGGAAAATTGTTGACATCAACCTTAAGAATATATAGGATAACGTTGTCTTCAACACAGAATATAACATTTATTTCCAGGGCAGCACTACTCCATAAACATCAGGGTGCCATCATGGGTTAGAAAATTGTTACTCTTCGCTAGAAATTCCATCCCTGCCTGTCATTTCGATCAATTTTGGGGCGGTCGGGTCAGAGACGGGGCGAGAGGTGCTGTCTGAGCAGGGCACTCCATATTCATCACTGAATGGAATCAGGGAATTCAGGGCAACGCTCCGAACTCATGCCTGCCGCCTGTAATTATCAAAATCCTATTAATTGCATTTTGGAGAACAGGCGATTGCTTGAAAGCCTAAAATTGTTGTCACTTTTGATAAGTAGATCGTCTGAAGGTAGTGGGATAATAACTGTGAATCTCAAACACATTCAAAATATTCAACTAGAAATTAGAGTTGCCCCAAATAAATGGACAGAATAACTTTGGAAATTTGAAAAATAATACTTCCTTGGTGCATCTGATGTAATGGAAAGAATTTATCTGCCAACTATCAAACAATGTGCTAACCTAATGAAACTATTCACTAACTTACACCTACACAGAAGACAAGTATCTACCTATCTTGCAAAATGATGTTAAATTTAGGTATCATATCATCACAGTATCAAAACAACAAAAGGAACCTGTTAAAATTCCTTCCCAATCCCCAAGGTCAACTTTTTTCCGATAAAACTGGACAATTTGCATTTCAAAACATTGCCATTATTTCCACCCCAATCCCCTCTCTTTAACAGCCCCTAATTCACTCCGTTGTTTTACAAGTCTTTCCCTGAAGGAAACGCGTCCACAGGTTTATCGCACTATAATATAAGGATTATCGACAGAAGAACGACAAAAGAACGCTTTCTCACTTCAGTCGCCATCTGGGAACAGATTGTTCGCCCACTAGGGCTCATGTCAATACTCTTAGCAACGTCTATCTTTCAATTTTAACAACTCAGAAAATATGTGATACCCTACTAAATCGTACTCCACTAAGGAATCGTTCGCCCACTAGGACTCTTGTCAATACTCTTAGCAACCTCTATCTTTCAATTTTTAACAACTTAGACAATATGTGATACCATACTAAATCGTACCCTACTAAGGAATGCACAGTATAGCACTTGTAACATGTTTATATAGTGCAGATTCACTTCAAATAGAGTTAAAATACTAAGGTATTTGGAATCGAGCCAACTCAACTTGGCTGTATATAACCTGCACATCAGTTCGTTTACAACACTGAATTTTTATTGTAATGAGTAGCAATTAAGTCTAGGTGGAAATACAATTCCATAAAGTAGCAATTATCAAAACATGAAAGGCTGCGAATTATAAATATTGCATTGTGAAAAAGATTTACGTCAAAATCCAAAGTCCGATGTCTAAGAAATATTACGACTGGAGTTACTTTGCCAACTCCATGCTATTCTAGGCATGAGCCTTGCTTGTTGTCAAACAATTTGAACCAGGGGTCGAAATGCTCGGTTGCCCAGTACAGCGGAATTTTTCATGCCAACTACCAACATACAGGACTACCAACACACTCAGTGCATCATCTGCAACTATCTTGGATTGGGGCCAATTACTAGGTTAGTGTAACAAAAGTAAGTCTTATTTCTGGATCCTCCTGGCGAGAAAACTTTGCGTTTAAGTTTCGATGTGTAAGATATGATAAGTGTTTGAAATACAGATTCTTCAGGTAACTAGCTTTTGTTTGACACAACAAGGTGATAAATACATATTGAGTGATTGTAAAACTCTTAAATCTGAAACTTGCCTGGCAGGCATTTTGACAGTTATAGCACCATAGCTTTAAATTTGCAAGGTAATAGGATCCCCTTACAACATATGGGTATTATATCATGTAGGTCTACAAAAACATAAAAAATAATAAATATCTCAATCCAGGTTGCTTTAAAAATGTTTTAAAAAAGGACTTCAGACCGAAAAAGTTGGTTCTCAATCAGCAATCTCTAAAGCAATGGCGTTACACCAACTTTATATGTTACAAATCTCTACACCAACTTGTAAATTTTCAAGTTTTAATCCATCAAAATTTTCTTGGTTTGACCTTGTTTCACCTCCCTTGAGTTATAACTTATATGGTTACACCACCATACTCCAAATTTCTGTGGAGCTCTCCTGAGATTCATATTTTCAAGTTTACTTTCATTTAAATTTGCATCTTTTGACCAGTTTCATCCTCCCTAGAGTTATACAGTAACACCGCCGTGCTCTAAATTTCCGCAGAACGTTCCTGAGATTTATATTTCGCAGCTTTCCCCTCCAGCTAACCCTAACCCTGTTCCTAACCCGGCTTCTGCTGAGGGCATGTCACGGACCACCCCTCATCCACCTCTGCAAAGTGGCAACGTGCACTTCCCATTAACAACAAAGCCCTACTTTCGCCTCCGCATGCGTTACACCAGTTGCACGATAGCGCTGCCGCCCCCAATTCATAAACCTTGTGCGCAAAACGGACGCTTTTATCTGCTCATTCTGCAAAGAAATTCGCCGCTCACATGCGATCTTGAAAGAGATAGGGACCCAACGTGCCGTTTCTTTAACATGTATGTATGCTGGAACACCACCACAGGGGCAATACAAGACAATCTTGATAAATAGGCACACCGTAGGTTATCTAGATAGGCTGAGCGAGAACTAGTATGCTGCCGCCTTCCTGGTTTAAATCCCGGCCAGCGATTTCGCCATGACTTTGTCCCCCCACGATGCTGACTGAATTGCTTTTGAAACCGGGTGAGCCGCGTACAAACGATAACGCATCTCTCCATTTTGCACTGAGATCCTGAGTTCAGGAGTCGCATCGCTTCTTGTCAAGAATCTGGCGCAAAGATCGGGCAGATGTCTGCCCCCGCTAGCTCGCCGGTCAATAGTGGAAACGAGTTGCAAACGATTCCGGCCTCGCGTTGCTTTATTGCGAGGTTGTTCGGCCGGGGAAACCTGTGATCTCCAAAAGATTGGCAAATCAGCAGTGACAAGGTAATTGACACAAAATGCAGTTTGGAATCTCGGGGGAGGGGCGGACGTTACGAGTGGATTTTCCCCATTTGTGCAACTAAGTGGTGGCTAAGACGTTCCATTTCAGCTTGCCAAACAACAAAAAGAACGACCTCTTGTCATATGTTTAAGAAATTAAAGTACAGTCAACCAATAATAGTGACCACATCTACATAAAGAGTACCTGGTCATTGATATACAGTGACTAAAACTTGTACAGGTGACCATCTCTACATAAGGACCACCTTGTTATTGAAATACAGTGAAACCTGTACAAGTGACCACCTCTATATAAGGACCACCTGGCCATTATGACCACTTGCTGATGGTCCCTTACATGAATCCTGTCTATAGTGACCACTACTCTACTTTAACCATTTTCTTCAAATCCGTTGATTATATCTTTGACGGTAACAATCTTGTGGTAGATTCCTCAGAAACATTAAGTTTTAGAGTTCACTACCTTACAAGTGTCCTTATCTAATTCCCTTGTATCCTAGTGTCTTCACGAGTGGTATGTGCTGGCCCTTAACTGTTTAAACAAGATAAATTGCATCTCCGATTGCAAAAAAGATATTGGCCCTCAGCTAACAAACTGCAAGCAAATTGTATATCAAACTGGACATCTCGAATAAGGTGAAGGCATTCCCTGTAAATTCCTGTAAAATATTAATGCACAGGGCTTGAAATGCCTGGTTGCTTGTAACAATCTCTTCTCTCTTCTCTCTTTGGCAGTCCAGTCTCGGAAGACTATCTGTGCGCCTCTGGAGTTCTCTTGTGACTTCTGATGTGGCTTATAACAATGCAAGTTGTAAATTATGGAAAACTCTCTGCAAAAACTCATTCCCTACAAGCTTAAACATTTTTTACCAGCAAAATTGCAAATCTACGGTCAGTGAGTGACTACATGTACATAAGGTCCACCTGGCCAATCTGACCACCTTTAGATAATACTTCCCATCGACACAAGCATTAAGAATCCTGTCCACATAGACCAAATTTTAACTCTCCCCTGAGCGGTCTTCTTGGGCAGGTTAGGCTGTATTTCCAGCCTTGTGATCACAAGACGTCGTCTACAGGTGCAGGAGTAGGGCTAGCTTCTTTAAGAAACGAGCTTGGTGCCGTAAATCAAGTCGGTCTTAAGTGTTTGCCAAGGAATGTTCTCCGTATTTATGGCCGTGCCTCTGACGCAGGCTCCAGGTCGTCGAGGGGCCTGCAAGATTTTTGCTGACTGCAAATGGAGTTTTCCTGGAGGCCTGTAGACTGCAGACAAATTACAACGCCAGTTCACCCAGAGAGGCATTAGGGGCTCGTAATTATAACTATTGACAAGAGTCTGCGAAGATATACTCCTAGACGCCACCCCTAATGCCGAGTGCCAATTATACTAGCTCAAGAAGAAGGGGAGCCGACAAGGTAAACTTGTCATCTGGAGAGTTCCTTTGAAAAAGAATATACAAGAGCCTAATAGGGAGATAGGATGGATTTGCAGGGCTATAATATGGGATTGGACAACTTCAGTGCTGCAAGAACAAGGAAAAAGTGATGTCTTGCACTAAAACAAGATTTGAACCATACTGATACAACTTATCTCCTGAACAAAAAGCTTCAAGATTATATTACACTTTCCATGAAAGGAAACTTTTTTTAGTTACTCTCTTCTAGATCTAATACCTAAAAAAAAACAATGAAAATATGGTAAAAATGCCCTGAAAACGAGTCACTAAAGCGCAGGGCTGTCTCCAGGACGGAAATTTGCTTCTTGGGACTGACAGAACTTTCACCCCATCCATCCAAAAATTCTGAACTTCATAACACGAAACTGATTCAATTGTATTTCCATCACCTTTAACGGCAGATATAACAATGAAATTAAACAGCATGGGCTCCCAAACAATGAGTGGGACAGAAAGAAAATTTCAAGCTGGAGACAGCCCTGCTACAGGCCAGGGTAATGTCTTATTTTCAAGCACACTCCTAACACACAACCGTGCAAGACAAACGCAAGACAAACGACGCGCCGAGGACACATGTCCTTTCCGCCAGATAAAAGCGGCAGCATAATTGAGGACCCATCTTCGCTCCAGGTAGAGTCATGTCCTATCTGCGTTCTACTAGAAACATCAACATACGTCTTCCCAACGTACGCAGGTAACTCACGAGAAGTGGTGCCTCGGAGCGGGGGTAAACGTAACGGCGGCAACGCTCGTCTCTGGGCTGCCCCCCACATTATCGAGCGCCCGGTATAACAGCCCTGCTTAACCATGACAAATTGCGTCTACGCTTGAGTTGGAAGGGAAGAAGACGGGGTTTGTTTGCCGTTAATATTCGTGAATACAACAGAGACTAAGGGATGCACACTAGCCATTGTTTTACGAGCAAGTATAATTGTGTTATAAGCATGTACTTTTAGTTCATTCAAAGTTTTGACAAGGCTATTTATAAGAGCATATACTAATTGCGACTATGCTTCATTTGGAAGGGAAAAAGACATGTAATGAAGTGGTTTATTTGCTGTAAATAGTCGTGAATGGTAGAATCACATGACTGGAATCAAAGGGACATGCTCTAACCATTGTCTAACAATGGCATATTTTAGCTCATTGAAAGTTTTGACAAGGCTATTTTTAGCAGCATATACAGATTCTGTCCATGCTTGATTTGGAAAGGAAAAAGACTTGTTTGCTGGCTTTGTTTGTTGTTAATGTTACAGACTAAGGGACACATTCTACCTGTTCTGTTATATAATATGAGCACACAATTTAGTTCATTGAAAGTTTGACAAGGCTACTTATCAGTACTCAATTACTACATAATATACAGTGTTCTCACCAGAATTTTTTCACAGCATAGGGGTCAGGTACAGAAGGCCAACTTTACGCGGTGCAAGTCACGCATGGAGTGCTGAAGACAAGACCAGAGTAGGGAGTCTGGCATGTTCCCCCGGAAAATTTGTAAATTCATAACCCAATGAGACATTATTTCATGCTTTTTGAGGGATAAATTTTGTGAAGTAGACTTTTTCCTCTGTCACAGCCTCATTCTAAAGCCAAATATGAACTTTTTATAAGATTTATGAAGGGTCACAAGGTTTGTCCCAGAAAGAAACACCCCTATGCTGGTTGAAACACAGCATAGGGGTCCAAATCACAGCATAGGGGGCCCCTATGCTGAAAAGGCCTGGCGAGAACACTGATATATTACTGATAATATTTTCATACTACATTCTATTTGTTACCTTCAAAAGGTCTACCCCTCCCCCTACCTATACACAAACACAAAAATGTAGAAAGATCATTCAATACTTCAACCAATTTTAAATGACATCAAACCACTATAAATCTTTCTACAAGGTAAGTGAACCAGTTTTGATGATGAGTAATTTGAACTCAATCAGTACGAGGATTTATACCCTAGGTGTCATCTATACTAGTTATGTACAGACAGGACAGTAGAACTGATTGCCCCAGTGTACCCCAACCTCTCCCTCTTCCATCAATAACCTTCTCATGCACAAGTCTGGAGGTCTGGACTTTAAATTTTCTTTTCTTCTGTTACTGTTAATGCAGAAATGTTCGCAGTGGTTATATGTTTGCAGTGAACCCTTTACCATGAACTTAAAACCACCACGAAAAGCCGTTCCATTGTGTGACTGTAGAAATGTCTCTCGTATACTCAAATTTAAAACAATGACATTTCCTTGATTATAGCAAATCTTTAGCGATGTCTTTCAGTGCAAGCATCTCCCTAAAGACGAAAACCCTTCTTGAGCGTTCCTCTGACACTTTGGACACAGCCAGTCACCATAATTGAATATATGAGTGGAGGCTCTGGGTTCTCCCCAGGGGCCTGCTGGCATATCCATCCCCTTTCTGTACAGTAATTCATCCACCGGTCGGACTGGGCTTCTTGCAAACTCACCATCTTCAACTGACAACCGTTCCATCCTTCACTGTACTTATCCAATGGAAAAACGTGTGGCGATTCTTTTAGAGTCGGTGGCTTGGAGAATAAGATTAACTGGACATTCCCACTGTATTGGTATTTTCCTGATCAATATTCAGGTAGATTTTCAGGAAATAGCACGTCTATTGAGGAAAAGAATAAAGAATCTGCACCTCTGTCAATATATTTGGTATCACTACAATGAATATCCCTTAAAATTGGTTGTGTTTTTGCCCCAACATACAATCTGATTGACAATAATCGGATTTATCTTCTAAGAAAAAAAGTTGGCTGCCAGTTATCATAGGAGGGGGGATTGACCGGTTTGATAAATGACATCCCCTAAGTCCTAACCACAAACATAAACATACACAACACTCCCTCCCCCTTAAACCACAACTTCTAACCAAGTATCTAAAACCCTAGCCTCTACCAGGCTCCATAGGAAAAATACTAAAAATCTAGTTAGCCGGCCTGAGAATATAATCACAAACTATACTCCCTGGCTGGCTAACTCTGGCATGTTATCTGTCAATTTGGTCGATTTCTACTATTTTTCCAGCGACCCAAGGAGCCTGGTGGAGGCTACTAAACGCCAACTGAGGTGATGAGAGTTGGGTGTAACTTTCCCACACCCCCATGATCCTCGTGGGTTACTCAGAGAACCTCCTGCCCAGTGGAGTCCCAGTGTATGCCCTCTCTGACTCCTGGATGCCTACATCCCTCGCTAACTTTCTACTCACAACCAGGGTAAGAATAGCCTGGATGCCAAACCCCGAATCTCTAAAATATATATCTTATAAAAATAATAAGCAGGTCTTCCAAAGTCAAAGAAGATGTGAAAGAACAAAAATAAAAAATCTATTGTTTGGTATACCATGTTCAGTTATTTCTTTCCCCATAGACTTTGTTTACAAGTTAATCTCACAGTTAAGCATGTTCCTATAAACCAACAGATCAAATTAGAACGGTCTCACACGCCCACCCTACCAATAACCCAACAGACAACCTTTAGAACTGACGCAAAATCCGTTCCCACCCCAAAACTAACCAGCAAGGCGCTTTCCCCGAAATCCCTGTTCAATCTCATCAATTTCGACAGAAAATTGGCGGCGGCTCAACAATGAGTTGGTCGGAAAGGGGTGTCTCCACATCGGAGACCTCTAGTCTGTAGAATGTTGGCCTATTGTCAAGAGTGCTCCCTTCTACTGATCCCCAAATCCCTGTACTCAAGAATTTCACCTTTAACGTTTCTCAAGAACACAACATGCAGGGAGAGAAGCTGTGGTCTGTTCGCAGAGTTGTGGACAACAACATTCCGTTCGGAAGATTCTCCTACGAAAATTGTGGGTTTGGAGGTGCAGTGAAAAACACTGCTTTGTCAATTGTGAAAAGAGATCAGTTCAGTACATTTTTCCAACAGCATTCTGTTAGGGAAGACTCTTTTCTGCCATGTTAATGTTTTGAGAGTTAAATTAGCGGGTTTGAAAGATTAGGCGAGAAACGTTGTGCTCTTATTCAGAAAATGTAAAGGCTTGAGATTCAAGTTTTCCTTCAAGCCCTATTTTTATCTTGCCCTGGAACTGAATTGGAACTGAAACAGTAAGTAACCCATGTGTACTTTGTGTAAATTTGACTAAAAAATGTCTAAATTTGACTTAAAAAATGTCTAATTTTCACTCAAAAATGTCTGAGAAACAAGGAGATGCCAAAAAGAAGTTCCCAGTGAGAAACCCATGTGTACTAACTCAAAAATGTCTAAATTTCACTAAAAAATGTCTAGATTTTACTCTAAAATGTCTAGATTTCACTCAAAATGTCTGAAATTTACTCCAAAATGTCTGGAAACCAAGTAAACAAATTGCAGTGGCCAAAAAGATGCCTGAGTTCCCCCCAGAGGTTCCCAGTGAGAAGCCCATGCAGCCTGATTAGTGGGAAATGTTTTCTGTCTGCTGTTCGGAGCCAGTCAGTCTGCCCAACTAGCTCAACTCATCCAGGGAACTGGCCAGTTCGCCAGATTCACATCTCGGCCTAAACGCTGTGGAGTCCGCCAGTCAGACGTTAATAAAGCCCCGCTTCAAGTTCCGCCTACACTTATTTAGAGGGAAGTATCATCGGCAAAATTAGCTGACCCCTATCAGTTTGAAAACAACCGTCAGGGAAGTCAGCATAATACAGACTCTAACAGAGATTCTACTTTGATTCTTGTGGACTGGTGTGTTCAGTTCCATGTCATGAAGTTCTGATTTTTTGATGGATGGGGTGAGATTTTTCTCCTTCCCACGAAGGAAATTTCCGTCCCTGGACGGAGAAACAGTCCTGGAGACAGTTCTACTTTACAGTTAAACCCACTCCTAATATCTGAAACCTGAAGAGAGAGGCACAACTTTGCAAAAATCATATCCTAGGCAAACTCCCCCCACAAACATGCTATAAGAACAGTACCCAAGGGAGACCAGGCATGCTAGCAATGGCAGAGTTTTCCCCAAAGGTTTGATCCATGCTGGTATAAAGGGAAGGGCCTGGGGCTAGGCGCTACTAATGAGGATGGAACTGGTAGGGAAGGAGGAGAAAACAAGGTGCCGTTGTCATGGCAACCCGTATTTCACACAACCTCAGATGACCTTGAGTTGGGTAGAAGAACCAAGGGGACACCTTGTGGAAAATACAAGCTTTTCTCTCTTCTTGTTCAAGTAATCTTTGACTAAATGTTCATTAGATCGTGTAACATCAAGCTTCCTGGATTGAGAAGTCGTGGGTTCCATTCTCAGGCTATTCAAACAGTCCTTGAGTTACTAGATATGTACATATAGGTGTTGTGTACTCTTTTATAGGGGACATAGAGTACTCAGTTGTTGCCACGGTATGCACGAAGGACATAGGTTACTTATTTACCACATTCCTATACTGCAAAAACTACAGCTAGCATTTGTCTTCAGATTTAATCCTACAAAAAAGACAAAACTTGCAAACGCTTTCTGAAATAGATCTACTTGGAAACTACAGCTAGCATTTGAGTGCAAAGGGATTCAGAAGAAGAAAAATTGTCATCTTTTTCTACAATGGAGGTTACTGACCTACAGTTCCCGTCAACCTAGTAAAATGGTCACATAGGTAACTTATTTATCCTGTACATCACACTAATAAGAAAAACATGGCTAGTATCACTATTAGTCTGAAAGTAGCCCTTGAAGGACAAAACTGCACCCTCAGAACTACCAATTTTCAAATCTAGGTAAATTTACTTACATTTAACAAAATTTGCTTGTTTTGTCAATTTGTGCGAATTCCCACCCTCCCCAGACTTAACATCTACTAACATAATTCCACTGTCCAGGGTACATAATTCTGTCACCCTGAAAAAATATATCCAAACAGATCTCCAACCCGACGTCCCCCAGTATAATGCACTCCAGTATATCTGGACCATGCATACTTGGGATGTGCTGCACTAGAGATCTCTCAAACCCACGGTTTTTCAAAATGGCAGATCTATGTAACCTTGTGGATTAATGTTAGTGGAGGTAACACCTAGAGTTCTGAACTTTTAGAAAGGGTCCTGGAAATAAAACGAAACTTGCAAACACTTTCCAACACGCAGCTCTTTACCCCAGAGTTCTGTCCAACGGAACAAAAGCCTGAGGTCAGTGTACATTGTGCCTCGGGCGATGCTTTCTCCGACGGCACAAAAACAAACAAGACGGTTGAATTCGCCCCTTTTCAACCTCCGTTTGACCTACTTAAAGCGTCTCTCCTTGAAAAATGGAAGCTTCATTTGAGATACTATAATTAGCACAAAGTGCATTTAACTTGTCTTGTACTGTTTTAATTATCTAAAAATGAAATTACAGCTTGGAAAATTCCCTTTCCACCCCGCACTAGACCTGAGAAAGGAATATTTGTGTTCCTACAATAAAGTTAGTTTGACCTCCGCCCTCTGGAGACCAAATTGACAGGTATGTAGACCCAGAACCAGTCTCAGCCTCCCTGCCTTTTCTTCCACAAATAAATAAAACCCTGGACAAACCACATCAAGACAGAACACAAGGAAAGACACTTTCTTTTTGCACAAGAAGTTACTTGAATATTTTTACAAATTGATATTTTCAAACTAGGGACAGCAGTTGTCTAAAGGTTAGCAAAGTTGTTTGCTATTGCCACAGTTATTCCTTGCTTAACCTTTTGTATGCTGTGGTAGCTGGTTGTTTGGTACTAAATCTGTATTGGTTATGGGGTTAGGCATCAGGGAGAAGGTTAAAGAAGTCTTGAAATTGTGTCCTACTTTCTTTTATTCATAACTCGAGAAAAGGGAAGTGCAGGAGATTACATCTTCCACCGCTTCTAGAGAAAACTTTAAAATCTACAAACCCATTCTTTGTTAGTCACCTTTCCCATGAAATAACAACACGTGTTTCTTCATTACAAAATGTACCTTGTTCCTTGCAATTTGAATTAGCTTTCAGGTAAGAACTTGAATTAAACGTCCTCGTCAACTAGAGGAAGATTGAAAACATCTCTGTCCTAAACAGACAACAGGTTTCTTTAACTTAAGACTCTATAATCTTAAATCATGGCAAACTGTCAATCAAAATAACCTCGGCTCATGTTAGCATGCCAAACATGTGCTGGAATCTCAGGGAAAATATGTTTTTCTGACGACCACAAAACACTCTTCTACAAAGGTCCACAGTCAAAAATTAGGTGCACATGCACCCACTATTTCGAGCCCTGTATGGCCTACAAAGCATATCAAGGTGCACCGGTGCAGGCACAGTAAAAATTTAGGTGCACAGCTCAAATTTTGGGTGTACAAAATTGCACATGCACCCAGTATTTCCTGCCCTTACAAAACCCTCTTCCAGAAACTCGCCCTCAATTCTGCAGGCTCTCTCTGCGAGCTACCACTTTTGAGGCACTTGACATTCCAGAGCCTTTTCCACTCCACCAGTTTTGACAAATGTAAATGACAATAGTGCTACGGGAAGAGGGATGACATATTTGGGCACGCAGGGCGGCGAAAACCTGCCGCAGCACGTGTTACAACACCTTAAATGCCTAGAAGCGGTTCTGATAATTTGGTTAGGTCGGGATTGATCGAGCAATCCCGGTGATTGAGTTCTCTCTTACAACTAGAGCTACGGAAGTCTGCCAAGGAATTTGTAATATAGTCTTCGAGGAGCAAGTCTGATGAGAATGAAAACCTCCTTGCTACAACTAGAGCTAAGGAAGTTTGCCAAGACATTTATAATACAGTTTAAAAGAAGCAATTCCTTAACTTTAATTCCTTCAAATGAGACCTACAAGACTGCGAAAACTGGCTGAAAATCTCATTCTTACAATTAAAGCTAAGGAATTCTGCTAAGACATTTATAATACAATTTAATTGGAGCAATTTCTTAACTTCAATTTCTCACGAGAGCTATGCATATCCAAGAAAGCTGGCTGAAAATCTCATTCTTACAATTAGACCAAAGCAATTCTGCTAAGACATTTATAATTCAGTCTTTGAGGAGCAATTCTGATGACAATTCCTTAGCAATACCTCCTTCTGAGAGCTACAAATCCAAGAAAACTGGTAAAAGATCTCCTTGTTACAAATAGAGTTCATGAAAGAACATAGCTGACTACCTATCCAAGATCCTGGGCTACAAATCCAAGAAAACTATCTGAAATCTTTCCAACTTTACTTCACATCACTCTAGAAATATAATCTTTGATAGGCAAGAAACTATACTTCAAATCACTGTTAGAAACAATCTTTGACAGGCAGGGAGTAAAATCTTGGGATGGTTGCTTGACAGAAGCAGTGGTTGTTGGCACAATGGTGTAAAATGTTGAACAGTTGGTTGGTATGTTGTATGTGTGTTATATGTGTCTGTGGTAGGGGTGCAGACCACAATGTTAGTTCTAGCACTGGTCGTTTGAACTCAAACGAAAGACACTTCTTATCCTTAGTCTAACAATTACTGTAGGCGAATCATGTATATGACTGTGTACGATAAAAATAGAGACACTGTAATACGGTGGAAGCAAGCTGTTCCAAATGGGGTTATACTTCACTGCATATTCAGTACCAAGCTGACTGTAAGGCTTCCAAAACTATACCCTTACATTTAAGAAATCACTTTCTACCTGTTTGCTTGTAGGGACTATTTGATATACCATGAAAAGAAACGGAATCTTACAGAATAAGGTACAAAGCTGGGGTCACCACCTAAATGATGATCTCCTTTGGACAAGAGTAAAAACTTGGTTATCTAGAACTCCTTCCAAGAAACAATTGTAAAAACTTAGACAACAACCAAGCTCAACCCAAACCTGACTTACACGATATTGTAGAACAGCGAGAGATACCAGATATATATATCTTAGTAAAGACCAAAATACTACGTCTACAACCTAAAAAACTATTTTAGAAACTTCACCACTGACTTGAAGCATGTGTAACTTCAAGAAAAGCTTTACACCATCTTGGTAGACACACAGAACTTCAGAGAAGAAGTTACTCAATGAGAGCAAATGCCACTCTCAAAAACTAAGTTTCTTAAAGATTTTGGGAAGAAAACGTGAACTTACCGGAAGTTGAAGGGGGAGGGGGGTAGAGGGAAGGCGAGGCACCAGTTTCTGTACTAGAACTAACAGATTCTGCAGAAACAGAAGAAAAACATGTCATCAAATAACGTCAACACAACGGCCACACAAGTTAATTGTCTTACTTCTTGGAAAGGACATGCAAAAACAAAATTAAGAGAGAGTATAATAAAATGCCCTAGCTTTAGACAAATCGTTTCTTTGTGTGAGTTTAGCTAGAAAATTAATATATATAGACCCCAGGGGTAGCATTGGGAGTAGGATAAACCTAAGACACTCATCTGTTTCGGTAAGAAACGAGCAAAAGAGCGCTCCTCAGACAGGCAGCGTTTGCAGACAACAAGTTAATGTCTGTGTCTAGAGTATAACTATAAGATGAACACAGAGTCCTAGGAGGAAACCTTGAATCTGAGTGACTGTGTTTTCTCCCCAAAACTGTGTGTACCATTCCCAAGGTCCAGACTTTCCCCCCAGATTCTGTTTTCATGTTGATCTGTAAGTTCAGCATTACATTTTCCAAATCCAAGAACAAACAAATTAAACTGCAGTGACAAAACTTTGAAGTGTATGACCAAAAAATCTAAATTGGAGCGGCCCAAACCTCCAAGTGCAACACAAGTTTGTAGAATATGTGACTAGAGTACAGCCTACATTTTCCATGGTTCGTCGAGCCTAACGATTAGCATACACATTAACTCACTAAGTAGTTCAAAGGTCGCTTGCCAATGTAACAAACCCTGACCCCCAAACCAAGGTCTTCCAGCAAGACTCCATGGTTGTTAAGGTGCTTCAAGACGTTCTCACCTCTGCCAAGTTGTCTAGGAGGGTGTCTATGTTTAAGCTGTGTTTGTGGGTGAGTTAGTAGGTTTGTGCACAAGTTGACACAAGGAAACTTACAAACAATACTGGACTGATTTTTTTGGGAAGACCGGTTGAAAGATGTTGCATTTTTGGCAACCTTGCATAACTCTAAAACTATAGCTTATTGTTAATAATAAACTGTTAATAACTTTGTATAGGAGAAACTAATTTGTAAGCTACATTGATAGACATTTCTACTTTTAGCTGTTTTGAAAGTAATCTACATGTATGGTGCATTATTTTTGTCAAACACAAATTGGATAAATTATTAATTTTACAACATACTTTTGATACAGATTTTTTTAAAGTATCAAAACAATCTCAACATACGTTTGTGAAGGTTAGACATCCAGGTAACAAATATATAAAGAGAATTCAAACTCTACAACTGGATACGAATTCGGAGATTTATTTCCGGACGTTTCGAGTGACATCCATCATTCTTCTTCAGCGTCACTAAAATGTACAGCGTCAACATACTGATAGTATGCTTTTGCAGTATCCCTAAAGATTGTATCATAACAGTTCTTGTTTTAACTGTCTTCAAATCTTTCTTATTGTTGGTATTTTGTTGCTTTTAGTCTTGGCATGACAGACTACAAAAGTTTTGCCAATACACATCTGAAAAACTGGTGTTATGGTTTCATGAATGGGTTGTGACAGACAAAGTTTTCGCAGAGTCCGGATTAATCGTTTTGCGCACGCAACAATTGGTTTTGTTTTTCTTGCACTTGTTCAAGTTTTCTTGCCCTCCCTGCCAAGCCAAATGTTGGCACTCTACCAAAAGTTTAACACACACAAAGTTCACGCAAGTCCAACTTGTTACAGCTACCACATACTTTCTTCTCGCAAAACATCTATTTAGAAAATGAGTTTGCAAAATTCTTTTGTTTGAGTTTTGGCTCCAACCTGGAATACACATGGTTGTTTGGAAAACCTCAGACAGTCGAGATTATCTAATTGATAAAGCCATCTTTGTTTAATCAAGGATTTGATGTCATGCTTAACTGTCTGTAGCTTTCCCTGCATTTTTTTTCTTCTTCACATTTTTCTTAACTTCAGTTGATGATAAACAAGAGTAGATTTTAGACAGGCCGACAAGTCAAGTATTCCAAGTATTAGCGTTTGGTTAGATCGTCTGGACTCTGTCGCTCGCACTCTCCTCTCTCTCGACAATTTAAAAACCTGCAAATTCTTTTCTCCTACGAACCTTCGGGACTTAGTCTCCTGAGTCTGTCCAGCGGGTATCTGGAATACGGCGGCGGCGGACTTTCTGGAATAAAAAACAAAAGAAGAAGAAGTTTGTGAGGATAGTAGGATGTGAAGGGGCGCAGACTGGCCGTTTTTTCTTGTGTAGCATGGCGGGGCGCGTTAATTGCTAGCTGTCGCTGTGCCATGATAAGAAGCGGGCTCCATGGCGCCATGACTGGCCCGGCCATCACCAATTCAGATCTCAGACGCCGCTTTCATATTCTAATTACCCGCCCGGCCCGGAAAAACAACGCACAACCACACAAACTACCGCAAAATAGGCCTGCTAAAGCCCTTCCTTCGATCAATTTCTGCTCGCTTTGAGGGTGGATTGGGTCGTTTTGGGTCTGGAAGAGTTTGAGAAATTGTAAAGGAATCGGCAATGTTTTGCCTAATCTAATCAGCATGGTATGATAGCACTGCACGCGAAAATGGGGCCGCCAAGATTCAGTTACAGTCGGGGGAGGAGCCCATTTCCAACTTTCCTCATTTCTTTCTCTCTGCAAGGCCACAACTTTTCCCGATTGCGACATATGAAAACGCTAATTTTCTTACCGTGTGGCGAAATGAGATAATCAATGCCGGTGTGGCAAAGTACAAATCCGCGTTAAGTAGTGGCGATATTTCCATATTCAGATCAATAGGTTGGCTAGGGTTCAGTGAGGCTTGTGCCCCCAGCGTGTCCCAGAATGTTTTGGCTGGGCCCCATCCATCATTTTCAACTTGTAGCAAACTTCCAAAAAGTACGCCAAAACTGTGGCAAACTTCGGCAACAAAAGTGGCAACACGTTTGGGAATGCTACAACTGTAAACAGTCGTTTGTGGCATGAAGACGTGAGGTTTTGAATGAAGGTAAAGTAAAGTAAATGATTCTAGAGTGTTGTTTTGAAAAACGAACCTGGTCCACAGAGCCTTGTGTAGTGGTAGGGGTTACAGCAGACGGTAGGTCCGCTATCCGGGTCCTGTTGTCCATAACTTTGGCAGCACATGAGGGTTTTAAGTTGGTGAGGCTGTTGTACGTCTGCCCACCTCCATAAGAGACAGGTAAGCACGTGTGGGGCGACCGTCCTGCGCCCGATCCGAACGTCGGGCCGGGGAAAGTGCACACACCCCGACTCCAGCCCTCCGCGAGACTCGACGGCCTGGACCAACAGCTCCAACTGCCGCTCCTTCAGCCTCTTCAGGACCGAGAAAGTCACCGACTTGAGCTCGGGGTCGTCCTCGGGCTTGCCTCCGCCGCAGGGCCTGGCGGGGTCCGAGTCGGAGGCCTGGCAAGATGAGGAGCCGCCGACTTCGGAGCCGGAGCCGCTGGACTCGTCCTCGCCCTCCCCATCCACCCCGGACCTGCGGGCCACCCGCGCTCGCCACAACCGCCGGACTAGGCCCGATCTTCGCGACCGGAACATGCGGTCAGGAGGGCCACAGCACCCCGAGCAACACGCATAGGGACATCCGAGGCACGATTGCGGCCACACGGCGACGCCGAAGCCGAGGAAACCGCCGCCGAACCTTCCCAGTCGCAGGAGTAAGACCGCTTCCACGGTGGGTGCCCACCCAGGCAGGGACGACTCGCGCTCTGTCTCCGCAAGGTTCCCCGCACTAACACGGCTCGCGCGCGCGATCGGCAACTCCAATCCTCCGGACAGCCACAGACCCGTGTAGGCAACTTCCTAAGGCATCGATGGGTGCCAAAATCCAGGGATGTTGGGCTCGAATCCGACTGTAGGAGGCACGAAAGCCTCAAGGTGCAGCGCTCGATTCCCGTTCCACTGCTGTTGAGTGTCTAGACACCGAAAACACGGCCCCAATTTGCAGCAGTCCTGCTGGCGGCTTGCTGCGCGCTGATTGGTCCGCGCGGCGGCACGGCGTCTAGACGTTTTGGCGCGCTCCGCCGATGGTTGCGCAAATAACAGATCACATTACCGGGCTGCGGGCTGTGCCAGGAACCACGCAGCACTCCCTCCGGACGGGAAAAACCTTCAAGAAAGCTCTAAAATCGTGAAAACTCGGATTTTTAGCATTTTCAGTTGCTAGAAGCGGAAAACATCAAATCATGTTGTCAGCATAAGGGCTGGTGTATTAATCGCACACACACCCTACGTCAAGTAATGCATATAGGAAAGCCCCATACGCAGAAATATTGCGAAAAGTTGAGTTTTTAACATTAAGGATCACTGAAAGCGTTTATTTACGCCAGACGATGGCGTGATATTACAAAAATTTTCACCTTGTCGAATTTTTGTAATGCGCAAACGCTGGAATTGTGTTGTTCGAATAAAAAAAAACGAACTTTGCAATCTCTCACTCCTAACATCTGCTTGGAGATAACCACCAAACATAAGTCTCAAAACTGTTCGATTTTTAAGATCATCGGAAACGCGTATTTTTACCAGTTCACTTCACATATTCCTGACCCCTATCCAAGTATGACGACGATTTGATGAAATACTTCAATACCATTCTCCCTTTCGCACGATAGTTTGCGTTTCGTTACCATGGCAACGGCGCATACGGCATTTCTCAGCATTTCCAATACTAGTACCTGAGTAAGACAGAAAAGTGCAACGCCACACAAAAATGAAGAAAGAAAAAGCGTTTTGCCGACGTTGGTGAAAAATAAATGTGAAAGTGAAGAAATTTAGACAAATTGGTCCCCGGTTCCAAACTGATCGCTTTGGCGGGAAACTGTCGCCTAGAGAGCGATTGTCGTCTGCAAACGCCGCCTGAGGAGCGCTCTTCGCGCGCGTATGACAAATTTATCCAAACAGATGAACGTCTTAGGTTTATCATACTCCCGACGCTCCCCCTGGGGTCTATATATATTAATTTTCTAGCTAAACTCATACAAAGAAACGATTTGTCTGAAGCTAGGGCATTTCATTTCCCACTTGTCTCTGTAAGATTATTTTGTTTAACTTTTAGCTACAAAGTAGAGGTAATTTTAGATGATTTGCCGACGGAGCTGAAGAATTTTCTACTACTTATCTCTGGCGCCTCTAGGCAGGCTTCACCAAGGGCAGGTATAACTACTGAAATAACGTAAACCAAAAAAAAACATTTTCAATACGGCATAGAGCTAACGTTTATTCTATCATCTTTCAATGTAAACTTTCCGTTAGAATACAGAGTCAATGTATGTGTCTAGCATCGGACCATAAAAAGATGTGAAAATTGGACAATGGAGCATGTATCTTTTCGGCAAAGATTGAAATACTTTTTTAGATAAGTCATTTTTTGTCAGTTATTTTGACAATAAAGTTACTGATCGCGCTGTTTTATGGCCAATTTCAGAGCTGAACACAAAATTACACTTGTTTTCATATCAATTCTAATATCACTTCCTTTGGCATCATTTACTTTATCGAAATAACCCTTACCACCTACTCTCCAAGCAGAGGAATGACTTCAGCTGGGTTTTTAATGTGTTTTTAGGCGTTTTTGTCGGGCATTTTATCCCCTTTTCTTTATGTCACCAAGCCATACAAAAAATGGACAGTTCTTCCCACCCCCATCCGTACTTCTAGTGGACTATCCTTAATTCTGACGTCGGGGCAGTCGGACCGACGCTGCGAGGTTGACTTTGATGGCAAATTCGATACTTGTAAGAGACAAGGCGATCTTTCCCCGGCTGTGTCGGCCTTACCCTGACACTGGAGACGACAGTGCGACAATTTGTCTGCGCGTGTGTCTCCACTTCGCCTCTGTTTCCTGTTCAGTTATCGACAATGCTGTAATTATACAGACGTGATGGCGGCTTGGGAGGGAAGACTTATATCAGTTCTTCCTGGACTCAACAGCTAGATCTATCTGCCATTCAAACATCCTGACATCGGCATGTTGAGAAACATACAGATCATACAGTGACACTCGCGCGCGCGCGCGCGCACACACACACACGCGCGCACACACCCACCCACACTCACGGAGAGAGAGAGAGAGAGAGAGAGAGTCATGACAAACACAAACAGGTATGCACACACATGCGCGCGCACGACACACACACATACATACGCAAGCACACAAACACACAGAGGGAGAGAGAGAGAGAGAGAGGGTGAATGCAAACAGGCATACACACACACGCGCGCATACATATAATACACACACACACACACTTTGGCAGATACGCGTGTCACCGTGTGCGCGCATACCTCCTTGCACTACCGAATAAAAGCTGAATGTAAAATGCGCCAAAGATTTAATATCATCATGTTAAACCTTCAAAATCCACTCATCAATCGACTAATCAATCAACCAATAAATAGATCGATCAATCCCTTTATTTATCAATATCAGCCTCGTTTGTCATAGGGGTAATTCTAGGATAGTGGTAAGCCCAGTACCTTTGATTCGTGAACTTGGGAGTACAAAATAGCGACACCTAGCGGATGCAACTTTTCCATTTACACTGCATAGCCTGGGCGCTCTCTTACAATTTGCATTGCGCGATACAGCAAATACAAAATCGAAAAGATAAGAACCAACTGGTCTAGACTATTACGCGAGCAAAATGAAATTTACCTTGGTGCCCAGCCAAATTGTAAGTCTACACAAATTCTGTGACATCACCCGCCCTTGTGCGACATAAGTGCACTTGCCACTATTTGCTACTCCGACAAGACGGCGTCATAACGTTGACTGTGTCTAGATACCGTTTTATTTCATACACTAAGGAACTCCGGTGTAATGGCCAAGTGGGTAGAGTGTTCGCCGTGCATACGGTAGGTCGTGAGTTCGATCCCCGGCCGAGTCAGTTGCAACTTTAAAGATGGTACATACTCTCAAGTACTAATAAGTCAAGTCAAGTCAAGTCAAGTCAAGTCAATGCTGCTTTCTCTGCTTAGCACTAAGCATTTGGAGAAAGAGTGTGGTAGTTAAACACACACATCACTACCAGTGGACTAGCCCCCTACTGTACATAGTGACTGCACAAAGTTGTGTGGCCCAAGGGCTACTGAAACGGAGATGGGCGCCGCCCTATGCACCATCAGGTGCGGGAGGGAACTTCAAACTTTTACTTAAGAATGGAACTCCACAGGCCATTTCGTCTTATCAGAATTTTGTGTCGCTTACATTAATTGTTTTCGCATTACTGTGCCGCTGCAAAAGAGTTGCTGTAATCTCCAAGCAGACGTTATGTTTGAACAATCTTGCTGCCAAGTACTGGCCATGGTATGTCAGAAAAAAATGGAAACCTAGAAAACAATTGCTTTGAAAAACTAAAATAAAGTGGCCTTCTGACGGAAAAAACGCCAGAAAGTTTTTGCCGCCGAATTGTCTATGTCCTGTGGAAAGGGTGCTTAAACAATATAGAGCCCTGTCAAAACGGCAGCGCACTTTGCACAACCCGAGAAAACACTACTCGGTATTTTGAAGTTACATGCTATAAAAAATCCAGTTTTGGTCGCTGAACTGCCCATATCCAATGGAAAGGAGCCTTATAACAATTAGTAGCTAATGCGGTTCCCCTATCAAAACGGCAGCGCAATGTGCACAACTCGATAAAACAGGTACTCGGTATCTTGAAGTTGTACATGCTATAAAAATCCAGTTTTTGTCGCTGAACTGCCCATATCCAATGGAAAGGGGCCTTACAACAATCATCGGTCCCCCTATCAAAACGGTGACGCTCTTTGCACAACTCGAGAACACAATGCTCGGTGGTTTTACATCGTGCATTATATTCATAAAGTCCAATTTTGGTCGCTGTACTGCCAATAACAGTACAGGCGCCCCCTCCCTTAAAGAATTAAAGCGGCCCCCTATCCAAACGGTGGCGCACTTTGCGCAACTCCAGAAACAATGCTGGGCGGGTTGAAGATAACGCTGACGCCGTGGAGTGGTTACTGAGTACATCGGCCGGCACTCGTGACGCGGTCCCGACTGACCTTCGGCTCCAGAACCAGACAAGTGCCGCCCCTCTGATTGGTCGATTCTAAAGGCCAACTTTTCAACTGGATGAAAAGACCGTTCTACTACAATTGAGTGTAGTTAGTCTCTACCAGACTAACTATGCCAGCTATAGGGAGAAATTTTGCCACGGAAGTATAGCAACCAGAGGGTTTCATTTACAAGCGAAATATTGATACTCACTGTCCGGGACTGACTCTACGTATACTGGCCAATCATTCCTTTTTTTCCGAATTCTCCGATCCACACGACCGTAGGAAGGCCTGGTAGAGGCTAGAATGTAGTATCCACGGTACCAGACTAGTAGATCGCAATGAGAAATTGGACAAACAAACGAAATGATACGCCAGAGGAGTTACACGGCTCCTAAACCAGACAAGTGCCTCCCCTCTGATTGGTCGATTCTGAAGGCCAACTTTTCAACTGGATGTATAGACCGTTCTACTGCAATTGAGTGTAGTTAGTCTCTACCAGACTACTGACTATGCCAGCTATAGGGAGAAATTTTGCCACGGAAGTTTAGCTTAGATGGTTTCATTTGCAAGCGAAATATTGGCCCTCACCGTGGACTGACTCCGTGACTGGCCAATTATTCCTTTTTTGCCGAATTCCACGATCCATATCCCCGTAGAAAGGCCTGGTGGAGGCTAAGTCAGTCGGGCGGGAGAACAGCTTGCGACCCGTGGAGCCTGGTAGAGGCTACATCCAACTACCGTTTAGTGTAGCCTCTACTAGACTCCGTAGGCTAACTGCTGGAAAATAGCAGACATTGGCCAAATAGATCAAACGGCATAATATGCCAAAAGAGTTAGCCGGCCATAGAGGTATGTTGGCTGGCTAACTACCCTGGCATATTACAGTCTTTTTGGCCAATTTTTTCCATCAACCTGTTTTAAGTTTGGTAGTGTCTACGATGAGCGAGAAAAGAATGCCCTTGAATGACCTACGACTTTATATATTGAATATGATGCATGATGTAATTCGTGATTTGAAAGACAACAAAACACACAGAAAATTAGGGAACGTGAATCAAGAAGTAGGAAGTATTACGCAACACAACAACCGCAAATCGATAAAGTATAAAGAGAAACACTTCTATTTGTTGGCATACCGTTGATAAGATAAAGGTATGACGTACTTAACTTACAAGATGTAGGTGGTGAAAGTTTGCTTCAAATGTTGGTATCACAGTTCCTTCCGGAAGTTTTTACCAGGAAACGCGCTCAATATAGTAGCGCCACCAAGACTGCTTTCTTTAGCCTCCATAGCAGGGCATTTTTGTGGCTTATAATACTCTTTTTGCTGCTGACTTCTTTTTGGACTGGTTCGTTTGTGCAGCCAGCCCGTAACCTACTGGACCTGATTGTTACGGGTTGGCTGCAAAAACGACCCAGCACAAAAAGAAGTCATCAGCAAAAAGAGTATTATAGTCCAGAGAGCCTGCTATGGAGGCTAGCCTTCTTCATGTTTACATCTTATACACAAGCCTTGAAGAAAGGCGTGTAGTTTCAAGGTCTCTTCATGCCTTCCGCTCAGAACATCAACAAAGGCGGCGTGAGGCGATTGAGACTAGGAACAGAGGTGACTGGGGAGGGGGGCGCGACAAGTGGCCCACTCGACATTCCAGGTTTCACCTCCGCCGCGCTAGCCTCTACCAGGATCCAGACGTGAGTTAAGTTATGACGCAGAAAAACTTAGTCGGCTCTAGCAGACGCGGTGCTTGAAAAACAGTAGAAACTGGCGGAACAAAGACAAATGAGCTTCACTATCACTATAAAGTGCATGTCCTAAGGGCACAACATCGGTGGCATGTCAGGGGTTCAGACTTCTGGGTTCTGGGCCAAAACCCTACATAACCGTTAACCTAACACGACAATTTTTACTCTTTTTAGTCTGCCAGGCTCCAGACGTGGCTGGAAAGAGTAGAAATTGTACTCTCCAAGCAGAGGTGAGGCCCGGGGTATTTTCGACGCATTTTCGCGTTATTTTATGCGTCTTTCTACTTGTGCGATTTCTGTTGGGTCTTTCTCCCCTTACAGAAACCGTCGAAATACGTCGAAAATACCTAGAACCGTACCTCTGCTTGGAGGGTATAGAAATCCGTCAAATACAGGAGTTGATACAGTCGGGACGTGGCAAACTGTATCTATCGGCTGGCCAACTCCTCTATTTGACCGATTTCTCCTCTTTCCAGCCACGTCTGGAGCCGTGTAGTCTCGCCCATGGGTAGCTGGAAAAAGCGCAAAAATTGTCGTGTTGGGTTAACGGTTATATAGGGTGTTTGGCGCAGAACCCAGAGGTCTGAACCCCTGACATGCCACCGATGTTGTGCCCTTGGGGAATGCACTTCATTTACCTTCGTTTAGCCGATTTCTACTGTTTTTTAACCACCGTCTGGTAGAGACTAAGTTTTTCTTGCTAAACGAAGAAAGAGAAGAAAACTGAACGAACTGCACCACGAAGCAAGAAGACATTGAAAGAATACATACATCTGCTACATGTAGATCTATCAGATAAGTGCATTCCAACTAGCACGTTATGTTTGTTTACGTTTGTAAATAGATCTCGGTTTGCGGTTACGTGGGTCTGTACTTTGCCCATTGACGTAGTCTTCGCCTAACTTAATTTGTTGCTGGTTAAGAGGAGAGATGTGGACATTTAGGGTAACTAATTTTGTTGAGGAGTCAGTTAGTTGCAGTTAAAGATCCGTCTTCATACAGAAAGTTTGATCTCTATTATTTTATTCCTGGATTGAGGTTGCTATGTTTATGAGAGTGGCTCAGCCCTGGAGTATTGGTACATGAACTTTTCAAATCATTCACTCAAATTAGGAAAATTTCTCTTTTTTCCAGCCCAAAACGAGTCTATTGGAGACAAGCGTTGTGTTCAGACGTCTTTTTAATTCCTTGGAGTGATCTAACTTGATTATTAGATCATTTCTGGCCATGGAGTGCAGAGTTCGTGTTTGTGAACTTGTGTGAAATCATTGACCCAAACTGGCCAATTTCAGCCTTATTTTTCAGCAAAAAAGACCAGTCCAGTGGTCCTTTAAGTTCGAATTCTTGGAGTGATCTAACTTGATTATGCGAGAATTTCAGGCCTGCGTAGGTTGTGTTTTATAATACGCGAGCCGAACTCGGTCCAGAGGCTGGCGTGTGTGCACATGAACTTGTTTGAAATCATCGGCCCATGTTAGCCAATTTTCCATTTTTTAAAGCACAAAGAAGACGAAACTAGCAGACCCTTTTCAGTCGTCTTTTACTTTCTCTGAGTGATCTTGCTTGATTATGTGAGAATTTCGGTCCTGCGTAGGTTGTGTTTACGCTAGTGAACTCGGCCCCTGAGCGCTGCGTACGTGTACGTGAACTTGTGCGGAGGCTGGTTTAGCTCGGCGCTCCTGTTGTTGTGACAACTTTGCACGCGAAGGCTGGCTGGGACGGCGATACTGTGAGAGAGAGAGCCGGGGACAGACCGTCTTTGATGTTGACGGAGGGCTCCACAGATTTAAGAAAAGTCTGTTTCAACGCACGCCATTCTAAAGAAAGAACAAGTATTTCTTGTTGAGTATAAACTCCCTAAATGTATAATATTTGACGTACTAATTTTCTACAATTGAAATTTTGTACCATTGTCATCATAATGTTCGATTATCAAGGACATTTTGTTAGGTTCAAGATGGTTTGACTTTGATGTTTGTATTTGCAATTTTATTGAATTCTTTGTTGTTTGTGTTTATTGAACATACAACAGAAATATTAGCAATTTCCGAACTTAAAACCGTAATCAAATTCCAGCATCAGCATCCATGCAAAACATTTCAACAAACTTTGTATATTTTTGGTCGTTTTTACGGAGAAAAGTGTGTTTCGAAAGTGTGGGGTATGTGTGTGTGCCGCAAAGTGGACATACAAAAGGTCGTAAACTCGACAAAAACGATGAAGTCTACATCATTAATCATAGAGAAAGATAACACTTTCACATTAAGTCGTTAATCCGTAACACTTCGCTAATGCACACCCAGGAAACAGCGTTTGCGGCCTCTTTCCCGAGTGATCTTTCTCACCCATCTCCGTATGATTTGATTCCGAAACTATGAAAATATGACAAACGATGCTGTTTCTCATGTTTATCAAGTTTCCATGTAGCGGCACCTCGCCTGACGCCTCCGCCGGTTCGACTAACGCGATTAACGCTAATTGTCACCTCGGTGAAGCACGCATAACGATTATAAATCGCTCATTTTTGCCAAATACTGGCAGGAGACAAACTTTATAATCCAGTTGTTGTTGTCGAGTTTTCTCTCTCATTTCCTCTTCGGAAAATATAAGTAGAAAAATATGATTGATGACTCTTTTTTTCTTTTTCCTTATCAAGTTTATCTAAAAAGCGGCGCGTATCTTTCCTCGCATGCTCCATTTTTGTGTAATTAGATTTTGTTATTAATATCTATGTACGCAGCCATTAGAATACTGCGATGTGAATTGACAAGTTGCTAATTTCATTGTCGCCGAAAGGCGTTCATTCGTCGTACGTATACATTTAAAGTACTGCTGTACTGTTGGGCAACTTCAGATAGAAACTTTTTGTCGTAAGTCATGTTGTATTCATCCTAGCTGCTCATCATTTAACATGTTAAAAGCTCACTCATACTGTTTCAAATCCTTGCTGCATCAGTAACAGGGTATAATTCCACAAGGAGGTGTTACTAGCCCTTGCCCTTTAACGTGCTTGACACGCACCCTCGAACACGTCCCTTCCGTTAGACGGGTGCAGCTCCAACCTAGAAGTCCTGTACCAGGATTTGAACCGTAGTCTCTCAGTTACCAACTAATTGGAACCAGGAGCTCAACGGTGAGTCTGCTACCAGTTGAGCTGCGTGGACATCCCTAGATATTGGAGGGGAAAATTATTTTTTTCTAAAAGGACAGCAAGTTTCATGCAGCGGAAAAGCTAGCCTGAATTCAATCAAGCCTCATGTGACCGCTCGCCGCCCTGTAACCGTCTCACAACCCGCGGGGAGGGGAGAGAAACCCCCGGACAGCTGGAGTTTGCGTTATACAGACTATGGAAAAGCGAGCCAGCCAGAAAAACAAAACGTTAGTTCCTCCTCACATCTGCTTGGAGCTCGAGATAGCCAGTGTTGACTTTGCGGTGTTTTCCACCACTTCAGTGGGGAGGATTATCTGACAACGTCTCTGTTGTGACAACAGGATTTAACGGATACGATTTTACCGTGCATCAGTCAATGTACATCCCTATGGGGAGCTGGAAATGGCTTTCTGTAGTATCTAACCGAATCCATAGGTTGCTGGAAAATGGTTGGAACTGGTCAGAAGAGATGGTCAGCTAGAGTAGACTAGGGCAGAGCAGTAGAGTAGAGTAGAGTAGAGTAGAGTAGAGTAGAGTAGAGTAGAGTAGAGTAGAGTAGAGTAGAGTAGAGTAGAGTAGAGTAGAGTAGAGTAGAGTAGAGTAGAGTAGAGTAGAGTAGAGTAGAGTAGAGTTGCCTGGAATCCAAACCTATTATAGCTCCCGAGTCTCTCTCCGCAGACTCGGGAGCTATAATAGGTTTGGATTCCATGCTAGGTAGAGTACAGTAGAGTGGGTGACTGAATCTCCAACCAGATCTACCAGTGGCAAAAAAGGCTGTGACAGCATCCAAAGGACCAACCAGTAGATTCCAAGTGGCCGTCGGATACTGTTTGGGGTCTTTTGGCCCCTGAAATACTGTCTTTTGCCACCAGTACTGCTTGGAGTAGGGGTGAGTCGTAGCCGTGGCGACTGTTGGAGGGCTTACTTTTATTTGCTGTCTTTTATATAAAAAACTAGCCTCTACCAAGCTCCACAGGTCGATCCTTCGGTCGCAAACTGTACTCCCTGGCCAGCTAACTCCTCTGTTATCTTATCTGTCTATTTGGCGAATTTCTACTATTTTTCCAGCGACCTGTGGAGCCTGGTAGAGGCTAATAGAAGATAGCTAGTGGCCCGGTGTGCATGGCAAAACGCGAGCCGTAGTGAAGTAACAATGACATCATGACCGACTAGAATAGACCATACCGACATTTCTACTAGCTACTTGAAACGACGTAATGCTTCATCACAATTGAGGATGACACAGAAGTCACGTTATGCTTTTCTCACGGGAGTACTTTTTGCCCCTGTTCACCTGGTCATGGGACGCACAAATCGACATACACAAAACGACGGTGAACCACGTATCTGCTTGAAGATAAGCGTTTCCTCTTAGCCTCTAACGGGCTCCGCATATCGTTAGAAAAATGTAATCTCCAAGCAGATCTAACGGTGGCAAAGAACGTATCTACGTACTAGTATCCAACTGGCAAAAGGAGTTTTCAAAGCCACCAGCTTCGCGTTTTGCCACCGTTAATTAGATCTGCTTGGAGATTACGAAAAAATAGTGGGTCGCCTATTGTCCCTATCTCCGTAGCCGACTCCCTTAGTATACCAATCATTCTATTTGGCCAATTTCTACTACTAGTACTGTAAATGCAAAAATGTTCGCGGGGATATAATTTCACGGTAGAGAGAAAATAGAGTGTTCGCGGTGGTTTTGAGTTCGCGTTTGAAACAATAGTAGCGCAATGTCACACACTAGGAACTGCCTTTTGTGGTGATTTTAAGTTCGCTGTGAAGAGTTCACCTGGAAAACCGCGAACATGAAAACCACCGCAAACATTTCTGCATTTACATTATCATTCCATTTTTCCAGCGATCGGCGGAGCCTGGTAGAGACTAGTTTCCTCTGTCTTTGCAGTTGTGGAAGAGGGGCAGTAGGGCCAGCCAAAAGTCAGCCACCGTCGCTGGTGGTCCCAACAGCCGGATGTTTTGAAGGTTATCCGCCCGACTCCATATTTGCACTGACACCCGGCCCGACAGGATCCGAACCCGTGATCGCCGATCCTGTTTCCCTCTTAAGAGCTCCGGGGTCGCGACGTTTGCTTTAGGCGCGTGCTCCCCGCACACATGCCTGTGGGACCGGGTGCGGCCTTGGTACTAGTGACACACTTTGTAGAAAGGCGATCTGAAGCGTCGACTGTAAATTGCTTTTGTCGAGACAACACTGGTATGGAGTCATCGAGACAAACTGGAGTCCGTTGGATATAACTTGTCGGCGTTAGGATTTAGAACCAAGCTTTTGGCAAGTACTGCTAGTGTTGGTCGCCCCTCGGCAAAGTTTGTTCCCAAAATAGAAAATGCAGTATATAATGTCATCTTCTTTCAAAAATCATGAGCCGTCAGGGTGGCAAACTTACTCCACTCCATTGTAATAAAAAAAGCTAACTACCACCCTAAATTGTAGCATCTTCAGAACTGAGGACACAAAGAACTACACAGTCACTGCACAATCAAAGAAAGTCGCTAGGGGGTTCGAGGATGTGACCGTGGTGCTACTGACACACTTCGTAGAAAGGCGATCTGAAGCGATGGCCGTAAATCGCATCTGTCGAGACAACACTGGTATGGAGTCATCTGGAGTCCGGAGGATTCAAATTGTCGGCTTTGGGACGTTTTTGGCACGTACTGCAAGCATTGGGCGCCGCTCGGCTTATGCTAGAGTCACATTTCCTAACCGGGGCCCGGCCGGGCTGTTTACGGAAACGAAAAATCAAAGTGTATATCAATAGATATGCACAAGCTATACTCTTAAATACTGTTGGTACGTTTTGTAGTTTTTGTTGTCTTTTATATCATACTTTTCGTTCCCAAAGACTGCCCGGCCGGGCCCCGGATTGGATTGGAAATGTGACCCTAGCATAAGTCAGTTCCCAAAATAAAAATACGAGGAGCTGCAAGAGTTCACAAACTCGTATTGATTTCTTTCTGAGCAGAAAAGCTACCTGCTACCCAACAGCGTGCTGCCACCCAAGACCATTGCATTTTCGGAACAGAAGATGCAAACAACTTCAATTTCACTGCACAGTCCCAGAAAGTCGCCAGGGAGGGGGCTGTGGCCTTGGCTTTACTGACACACTTCGTAGAAAGATGATCTGTGGCGACGACCGTAATTTTCATCTGTCGATACGACATTGGTATGGAACCATCTAGACGAACTGGAGTCCAGAGGATACAAGTTGTCGGCGTTGGGATTTAGACCGACGGTTTTTGGCACGTACTGCTAGTGGTGGGCGCCCCCCGGTAAAGTTTGTTCCCAAAATAAAAACGTTTAAAAACTAGGAGCTACTAGCAGTTAGGGTTCCCAAACTTTCTTCACTTCCTTTCGAGCAAAGAAGCCAGCTGCCACCCCAAAATCGTGACATCTTCATCATAGAAGATATAAACAACTACACAGTCACTGCACAACCAGAGAAAGTCGCTTGGGGTCGGGGTGTGACCTTGGTCTTAGTGACACACTTCGTAGAAAGATGATCTGTGGCGACGACCGTAATTTTCATCTGTCGATACGACATTGGTATGGAACCATCTAGACGAACTGGAGTCCAGAGGATACAAGTTGTCGGCGTTGGGATTTAGACCAACGATTTTTGGCACGTACTGCTAGTGGTGGGCGCCCCCCCGTAAAGTTTGTTCCCAAAATAAAAACGTTTAAAAACTAGGAGCTACTAACAGTTAGGGTTCCCAAACTTTCTTCACTTCTTTTCGAGCAAAAAACATCCAAAATCATTGCATTTTCGGAACAGAAGATACAAACAACTTCAATTTCACTGCACAACCAAAGAAAGTCGCTGGGGAGTTGGAATATGGCCTTGGTGCTACTGACACACTCGGTAGAAAGGCGATCTGAAGCGACGGCCGTAACTTTCATCCGTCGAGACAAGAAGGCTGGTATGGAACCATCGAGACAAACTGGAGTCCAGAGGATACAAGTTATCGGCGCTGGGATTTAAACCGACGGTTTTTGGCACGTACTGCTAGCGCTGGGCGCCCATCGGCTAAGTTTGTTCCCAAAATAAAAATGGGGGGTGACGCCAAAAAAGCACACATCACTGCAGAGATACGTGGGGAAGGTCGAACAGATCAACAAAATACATTCATCTGCTTGGAGATTTGTGCTTAAGTTAGTTCACAAACGTACAGAAAAAAAAGAATCTGCCTAAAAGTCATAAGCCACAAGGGGTCAAGCTTAGGTTACTTCTTACTTATAACAGATCAAAAGCTGTGCCACTGGCCTCTACCAGACGTGGCAGGATAGAGTTGAAATCGGCCATATAGAGGAGTTGGCCAGCCGATAGATACAAGTTTGCCGCGTCAGCACGTCGGGACGTGGCAAAATGTATCTATCGGCTGACCAAGTTTCCAAGAAGACCACTCTGAGGGGACCAATAAAATCAGATCTAGCTATTATAGGTGGTCAGGTGGTCACTATTGACAGGATTCTTACTTTAATGCTTGTGTTAATGGGGACAATTATGATCACTTGTACAGGTTTGCCTGTAGTGTGTCCACGACAGAAGATACGACTGCACCACAAAAGAAAGTCGCCAGGGGGCAAAATCAAACGTATGTTTAGTTTGGGCTTTAGTAGGACATCTATGGCCGGTATCATTTCCTGTGACGTAGCACTACGCTATGACGTATCATCGCGCCACGCTAGCGTCATTGAAGTTCAAGTTCATCAGCTTCCCATCGGAACAGGTGGACCTTGATCTTAACTGTTTCCGCCTGTGCGTCCTCTCCAAGCAGATGTTTTGGTTCGACTTATTTTGTTCCGTATTTCCGCTTGTTGGTACGACGTCCTTACATGATCTGTGCCAAATCGGAGCGTTGGCCTATGATTAGGGTGTTTGCCTGAAGCTCCCTCATCCCTCATTTACGTCACCATCCGAAATGACGAATGCAGCATGACCGAGCTGGGGTCAACCCTAGGATCGAACTCAGGCCCGCGGATCATGGTTTTAGTTAGGGATGTTTTAGTGAACTGGGTGGGCGGGCAAAGCTCCCAACACCATATAGAATCCGGGGGCTCCTGGTGGTACGGTTACCATGCTACTCCTGCATGTCGTAAAGCGCGGTATGTTTTGAGAAATGTGCGACAGGAACAACCCACGTTCCGCCGAAACATCCGCGGCATATTTCCTCCCGGATCTGTTTTCACTCTGACAGATTATCGACGGGCTGTTCGACGGAGGAGGTACCTCAAAGCAGATGTGAGGCGCCTCGTAGGATGGTTTTACAGCTAATTGTTCGGTTGTATTTTGCCTTTCCTGACAGGGGCATATTCGTCCTTTCGGACAGGTAGCCTCTTATTATTGCCCCGTGGAGGAGAGTGCCGACAGAAAACGTGGCATATGATAAGAAGGTCACAATCTTCTCCATCAACCCCTGATTGGAAAGTAATAAAATGCCAGTCTCTATCGGACTCTCTATAGACTACTAGGCTGCTGGGAATAATAGAAATTTTGGGCAAACAGACTGAATAATACGCCGGAGGAGTGCCGGCCAGAGTTACAACCAACTCCTCTGGCGCATTATCCAGTCTCATTTGCCCAGTTTCTACTATTTTTCCAGCAACCTAAGGAGTCTGATAGAGACTAAGAAAATGCTAAAAAGAACCGCTTGTTGTCTACCGCATGTCTCTTCAATGGAATGCTACACGACACGACAGCTATTGAATGAAATTTGATTTCTTTTAATTCTGTATTCTACGGTTATGTATGTTATGTTGATTTTGTAGTATCTGTATCTGTATTTATAAAGCTCAAACAACGTCAGGTCGAAAGGACAAATGAAAAACAAGCCGGAGCGTCCAACATCTGCTTGGAGATCAGTCCAAGAGGTCATTGTCCCCCGCTGCGACAGTTGTCGACGCCGCGTCGTCGCGTCAGAGCTACTGTTACAACTAAACGCGACATAACTACCACGGAGTCTGTGGTGGCCGTTAAAGTGTTCCATTCTATCCTCCTTTGAGAGCTATGGGAGGATATAGGAAGCACTTGAGCGCGGTTATAATGGCCGAGGTATATCGGGAGATGGCTTTGTCGGAGACGGAGTTATTTGCTGAATTGTTGAGGGTACGAATCACGCTGGCGCCAAGCGATGCCGGAACGGTTTGTTAGAGCGCAGACGGCACTCATGGCTCTTTCTACGGGAATGAATGGAAAATACACGGGGAAGGGCGGTTAAAAGGTGTTTAGCGATATTACAAAGTGATCACAATGTTCCATTAGATGCCCATTTTGGTTTGGCTATTACTAGTAGACAATAAACATAGAGCCAGCCAGGAAACGCCCTTTCTTTTACAAAAAGCGAAATCGTACTTGAAAAGGTTTTTCGTTTGGGATAGCAAAATATTTATATATTCCACGGACTGATGACTTCTTCTATCATTTGGAACAGTTACCACAAATCTAACAGAGCTTTCGAGAAAATCTCTCGAAAAAACACACTTTTACCCAGCAGTTTTTCCAAAGGGAATGAATGGAAAATACACGGGGAAAGGCGGTTAAAAGGTGTTTAGCGATATCACAAAGTGACTACAATGTTCCATTAGATAGCTTATTTGGTTTGGCTAATAGACAAACAGAAAACATAAAGCCAACCGGCCCTTTGTAGTACCACAAGGAAACGCCCCCTTCTTTTTACAAAGAGCGAAATCGTAGGTAAAAGGCCTTTCGTTTGGGATTGCAAAATGTTTATATATTCCACGGACTCGTTGCTGAAGACTGTATTATCACTACAGAAGCAAAAACAAGGAAACGCCACATTTTTTTTTCAAAACAAAGACTTCGTTCATGCAATGTGATATTTTGTCTGATCCTTACTTCTTTCCTAAAGATATCAACGAAAAACCGACTTGACTTTTTCATGAATGAATAAAGGTTGAATAAAACATAAAAACGATAAAAATAGAACACATATAAGAGTTCTACGATTTTTCTCTTCCCCATCTTCTAGATACTGGTGAACAGGTGGCAAAGATCATCAGTTCAAGATCGTAGGGAAAATGGCTTTCTTACTTTTTTCATACAATTTTACAGGGACAGTAAAAAAAAATTACATTTTTCATGGATTCCCTGCCGATAGTTGAATTCTTTCATTTTTTTAACCTTTTTATCAATGCTTTAAGAGTTCTACGATCCTTCCCTCCCTATATCTGCTTGGAGACGCTCGCGGACAGGTGAAAAGTTCAAAGGGAGCCCCGCCCGGCGGTGACCCCGTGACCCCCAAGGCGCGTCCGTTGGGAACGCTGGCGTCATCTCTTGATGACTGTAATCTTCCCCTGTTAACACGCATTGCGCCATTTGTCGTACACGGGCCCGGGCTGCAGAGAGGAGCAGAGGTAATGATTTATTCAGATCGTCCTTAGCTCTAGGCCGTCCTGGCGCCTTTCTTCCTCCGGCGATCTTCGCAGGTAGACAAAGGGAGTGGACAAGAGGGACCTGCAGTTTTGTAAAAAGTCGTAAGGTGTCGCTGCACCCAGCGTGTGTGCCAGTGCACTATGAAAGTAGAGGAAAGGGGAAATGTTCGTTGGGATTTCATTTCGCGGTAGGGAGAAAATAGAGTGTCTGTGCCACTTTGTGGTTCAAGTTCGCGATTGAAACAAGGGGGTAGGTGGGCAGAAGGTAGAACAAAATGTTCGCGGTGGTTTTTATTCGCGGTGAAGAAGTCACCAGGAAAACCGCGAACATAAAACCGCATCTCCCCTTTTACAGTTGTAGCAGGTGTCTGGCTTTGGCTTATTCTTCTTTTCTAAGACATTACGACTTAATCAAACAAAAATTGCGGGAAGTGAGAAATTATGACGGCGTCCCATCACTTCGCCCTGACGTCATGACAGAAACTGAAGAAAACATTTCTACCTACAATGATTGTGACAACTATGAAGTTTTGAAGTATCACAACATGATGACGAAACGTTATGAATAATAATCCATGCGTCGTGCATCGAAGCTACGGTCTAATTCTATTGAGATCTGATCTGCTACACATCTTATATATAGTGCTTTTATGAGTGAATGTATATCTTTAAAGCTGACAATATGATATATGAATTTTAGAATGAATTCAGTATAGATTTTTACATGCATTGACCTGTTTGTGATTAGTGTGTACTGAGCAGCATTGTAAATATCAACGTACTGTAAACGCAGAAATGTTCGCGGTGTTTGTTTGTTCGCGGTTTTCGCGGTTAACTCTTTAACGTTACCACGAACTAAAAACCACCGCGAAAAGCCGCTCTATTGTGTGACTGTAGCGATACGTTTGTTTCAAACGGGAACTTAACAACCACCGCGAACACTTCATTTTTTCCTACCGCGAAATTAAATCCCCGCGAACTTTTCTGCTTTTACAGTATTCCATGTACATGTGTTATGTCATGCAAGTTGATTTTCAATAAACGAAATACTGAGTGCTGATTAAAAACCTGCTGGAGGTGAGACAATATGACGGCGTCCCATCACCTTGCACTGACAGAAACTGAAAACGGAAGAAAACATTTCTTCCTAGAACGATTGTGACATCTATGAAGTTACAAAATATAACGACATAATTAAAAACATTGCTGGAAGTGAGAAAATATTACTGAAGAAAATATTTCTACCTCCAACGATTGTGACAACTGTTAAGTTACAAAATATTACGACATGATTAAAAACCCTGCTGGAAGTGAGAAAATATTACGATCGTACTTTAATACCCCGCCTGGCGCCAGTCCCGCCGCCACTCGGGACCGGTGCGGGCGCGTCGGGCAGTCACCTGGAAGTGATCTGTCTACCTGTCCGACTCACCAGGCCGGCTCACCTGTGGTGACCTCGCCAACTCACCTGGTGACTCACCTGACCCGTATGTACCTGTACCTGTCGTCCTTACCACCCTAAACGACCTGCCAGTAGCAATGAGTAATCTGTAAATACAAGCTAAGACTAAGAGGAAAAATCGTTTTTCTTTGACTTGTTTTTCATGATCATCATCTAGTCTCTACCAGACTAACTACGCCAGGGTTTCACTTGCTGGCTCCTAAACGGGCTAAATGTGATATTCACTGTGGACTGACTCTACCGGTTAATCATTCCTTTTTCTGCCGAATTCTACGATTCATACGCCCGTAAGAGGGCCTGGTGGAGGCAAATCATCATCATGTCGGGCGGCTCGCCATGCTCTCTCCCCCCAGACGACACTGTCCGCCATTAAGCGCTCTAGGTCTTCAGTCCTCACCCGTACGTCTCCAGCAAGTTGGTCAATGTTTATGTTTTTCAATAAAACGAAAGCAGTATGGCTTCCACAGTTCTATCCAGCTGTAGGGTCAGTGTCAGACTAGTGTAGCAATATGCACATACTACCTCACTTTAGTTTTGTTTTCATGCACCACTTTTTTTACCACCACCACCACCACCGACTGTACTTGGGCAAACCCTGCACTCCCCTAAGCGTTATGCCCCACGAGGGGTTTTCCTTAGCACTGTATAAAAGTACAAGTACGGAGCAATGTAGTAAAAAAATAGAGAAGAAAATGTTTCGATCTCGTTTATGATGTCGGTAGTCTCAATGCGAATGAAATTATTGCCTAGAAATTTAGAAAATGTACTCAACTTTCACCCTTTTCTTTCATCAAAAAGAGAACAAACAAAAAGGAAAAAGCAAGGAAGATAGAAACGTGTAGACAACTCCAACGACAGCCGACGCTGCTATGAATAAAGTCTGAAATTAGCAAATATTCGATCTATTATGACTGTTCGATCAGATATTCGGGGCGCTTGTTTTCATTTCCAATAGGATGTTTTGCTAAGCTTCCACTCGCGATTGGCTTTACTCCTTTTCTACCGTTCCGTACTTTTGATAAGAAATCCGCACGCAAATGTGGTAAACAGTGGCATTAAATGTCAATTTCATAAAAATTACAGCAACTGGAATATTTCCAGTTGTCAAGCCTCATAAAATGCTCTGGGTGGCTTTAATAGCTTTTGTAATGAACTTATTGTACATTTTGAAAGAAAGTTGCAAGCCAAGACCATCTTTTATAAAAGCACTTGTTTCTCTCGATATCAAATGTTCACAAGTCTTGCAAAACTTGACAAGTTGAAGTCAAACCACACAATAGATAGCCTGCAACGCTCTTTTCTAATCTTTTCCACTTAGGGCGAGAGGGACTTGTGTGATTGTCCTGTCTCCCTACCACCCTGCCACCCCGACATGTCGCCTACATGCGCCGGTTGATAAAGTTTATCTCATTTTCCGCATGTTTCACTTCCCTAAACAGGTCCAGGCTGTTCCGACAAACTTACACCCCCCTCCGTGTCTCCCCCAACCATCTGGCGAGGGAGGGAGAAAGTCGTGACGTCATGAGGAAACTCCCGCCGCTGAGTCGGACGACGTTTTGCGGTGGCGCCAGATTTTGGCGGGGGGTCGAGGCCGAACGTCTGAGTCTCCCTTCCCTCAATTTCCGAAATGAAATTATCGCCGCAAACATTAGCCAACAGATATGACACCGGTGACACACGCCAGAGCCGCGAGGCGTACACAAAATGATGATTATGCGTTATACGATATGGACTGGATGATGGTAGCCTCTACCAGGCTCCGCGGATGGCTGGAAAAATAGTAGAAATTGGCCAAATAGAGTGAGGGTGCAATATGCCATACTATTCACTCTATTTGGCCAATTTCTAATATTTTTCCAGCGATCCGCTGTTTGTTAAACGGAAAGCCCTATATTTCAGATTGTTACTGAATAGCATAATTTACAAGTCAAAATCAACCAATTCAGTTTTTAGGTGTTTTTGTCCGCCTTTCTTTCTTGTCCCGTTTTCTTTATCTTTGGTTTGGCGACATTGAGAAAATGGGACAAAACATAAAGCCTGACAAAAACGCCTAAAAACAGGTCAAAAACCAGCCGGAGCCTAACCTCTGCTTGGAGAGTACTTAGTGTATTAAAGCAGCATAATGTTGTCGAAAAAAATGGGAAAACTGTATCATTGACTTTGCAAAATGGTATCGTAAAGAATGACCGGTAACAAGGCCTTTGATCCAACATTAGAACACTCTCTTAAGATTCAATTGACAACGAAACAGTGTTTACGTTGAATTATGAAAGGGAGCTAGGAATCTAAAAATAAAATGTTGTTAAACGGAAAGCCCTATATTTTAGATTGTTACTGAATGATCAATGTGAAAAGGAACCAAGGAGCGAACGAAATGCTTTCTTGGATGTCTGAAGTTCTGTCATAATTTTCACGGTTAACTGCATACAATTTCAAATTTCATATCTATCAGATTCCTTTTTTGTTTCAAACGATGCGGCATGTACTTAACTCAGTGAAACCCTTGCTATCCTGATACCAACCTTCGCCCAGGTTTGGTCCGCTTATAACGGTCGCTACTTTGCTGTTACTAGTACATAAAGAAGGGGACACAATAAAAAAAAAAAGGATTCGGGTTGCTACCAGTGTGACTGCAAATATTCTCATCTCACAGGGCCTTTCTAACATCCAACCGTAACCCTCTGGCCAGCTCAACTCCACTGGGAAATTATTTCCCGTATTTAGGCCAATTTTCGCTGTTTTATCATCCCAGAGCGGAGACTGGCGGTGACTAAACCGGGGACACCTGCATAGACTGGCTCCGGCCCCCTACGGCCTCTTGCTGTGACCATCTGTACATAGAGCTCTCTTAACTCATCTCCGAGCAGATGCAGGGAGTCTCTAATCTCCAAACAGATCTAACGGTGGCAAAGACCGCATCCAACTGGCAAAAGGAGTTTTTATAGCCACCCAAGTAACTATAACTTTAACTTGGGTGGCTATAAAAACTCATGTCAGTTGGATACGGTCTTTGCCACCGTTAGATCTGCTTGGGGCATGGATCATAGAATTCGGCAAAAGGGGGAATAATTGACAAAGAGAGTCAGTCGAACTCCACGGTATTAAAGATTGCATTCCCCCTTCCGCCTACAAATGAAACCCTATGCTATGATGGTCAAACTCAGCTTGCGAATATTCTCCCTATAGCCGGCGTAGTTAGTCTGGTAGAAACCATGCAGGTAGTCTCTACCAGACTAGCTACGCTGGCTACAAGGAGAGTACTATTTTGCCCAGGGAATTTGGCCAGAATAGGATAATATTTGCCGCTTCCAATGTGGAAAAGCGAGCAGTAAGGAAGCCGCATTGCACTACTAGCTAACGAAAAAAGGGCCATGCTTTCTCCTCAGTCTGAGGTTAGACCGCTTTTCCTTTTTTAACAGGGAAATGATACCCTTTCTGTGGAACGACTCTCATGGCCAATTAGTCTACTACAATTAGTCCGAATTCTACTAACCATACGCCGTAGGAAGGCCTGGTGGAGGCTAGCGGAGACTTAGTAGCAAACCGGGGACACCTGCCTGATAAGCTGGCTCCAGACCCCCGCGGCTTCGTGCTGAGACCATCTGTAGAGCTATCTATACTGACCATCAAGCAGATGTGCGGTCAAGCTCAGTGTTTTTGGCTAAGAGTAGGAAAAGGGCCGATCCTAGCCTCTACCAGGCCCCGTGGATGGCTGAAAAAATAGTAGAAATTGGCCAAATAGAGTGAATAGTATGCCAAGGGAGTCGGCTATGGAGAGAGGGTTCAATATGTCATCCTAGACTAGTAGAGGGTAGAGCGGCAAACTGTACCCCTATAGCAAACTCCTCTTGCATGCATGTTATCTGTCTATTTGGCCAGTTTCTACTCTTTCCAGCCTCCTCTGGAGCCTGGTAGAGGCTATACTGATCCCGTATATCCGCCCTTCGGCGTAACCGACCAGCTTCGCAGGCACGCGGCGCGACAGCAGCTGGTTACATTACACTGACCGACCTGTCACACCTAACCTTTGTACATCGAACTGTAAGCGTTGTTTAAAGCTATCTAATGAGGAAACCACTACTGTTCTTGTAACCAAGGTTTGAACACCTCAGTCACTATGTCAGTCTAGTAGAAAGAGGCTAGTCCCCTGCAGTGTATCTAGTTTCATTTGTCTTTGTAGTGACCCAAGTCGAGTATACATAATGAATGAAAAGACCTTTATTGTGCATTCATGCCCCGAGGGGCTAGGTACAGGTCGTCTAACTTAACACATGGAGCATACAAGGACATAAATACAACAATACAAGCCGTAAACATATAGAGTAGACAAACGTGTTATTAAACTAAGATAGTCTAGTAGTGTCGACTTCTTCTCGCTTCTTCGTACATGTGTAAATGTATGAACAGACAATATTTCTTATACAAGGATTATCCAGGCTTGATAAAAATATGAATTTGTCTGTTGCATTAAGATGTTGGAAATATGGGAATTTTTCTTTGATAAAGTTAAAAAGTACACTTCTTTCGCTATCGTATAATTTACAATGTAGGACGAAATGTTGCTCATCTTCTACTCGATTTAAATTACAATGTTGACAAAGTCTACATTACATAGCTAAGTAGTTCAGTAGTTGGTCCCGTAATTTGATTGGGTATTAAATTTTCATGCCACTATGGAACCCTGTACACTTCCTGGTACAAGTAAGTTTCCATCCTAAACATCTAGTCAGAAAAAAATTACATTTTGCCGCCCTACATCTGCTTGGAGATGAGGAAAGGAAACCCGTTGGTAGCCAGTGCGCAGACTCCCTGGGGACGAGACAGGCGGCGACAAAATTAGCGCCATAAAGTGGCTTCCCAAATCTCGTTCCCCGACTAATGCGGTCGGCGCAATTTCGTTCCACGCCGCCGAAACGACGCGAAAATTGTAACCTCCACCAAGGATTCTACATAATGTCCTTGCCTCCACCAAGCCCTTCTACGGGCGTATGGATCGTAGAATTCGACAGAAAAAGGACTAATTAGCCAGTAGAGTCAGTCCACGGTGAAGATCACATTTAGCCCGCGTAACGGAGCCTGTAAATGAAACCCTGGCAAATATTCTCCCTATACTATAGGCTATAGCCGGCGTAGTTAGGCGCACTTTAGACCTACAATGTTATAAGGTCGTACGATCATCGTCGTAGGCGACGGTTTTCTTTAGACACACGGTCAGGAAATATCATGGGACCCCCCGGCGCAGAATTCCATTGATATGCGCGTGTGACTCAAAGTGAACTCTTGCGCTCAAATTCAAAATGGCGGGGGAACCGCTTGTTTTCGTCAAAAGATGACGCTTTTACTGACTTTGCAACAACTGTTGCCCTGCAGATGAGACGTTGAAAACGGTGCTCAGCAAAGAAAGAGATTGAGGCTGGTACAGAGACGGACGGGATTTAACCCGAGTTCGTGGCCGCCGCCGGGCCGGGATGTCCCGGGGATCGAGGAATAGGGGCATACTAGAGAAGTAGCCACTGGTAGCAGGGCGTCGCGCCGGAATAACTGGTTTCGGATGAGAAAAATATGTTTCCATTGCTAACTGCATGCATATTTACAAAGAAAACGATAGAAACTTTCCTTCCCGGACAGGAAACAGCACGCTGTAGGCTTATTAGCATATCACCCACTTCCGTCGCCGGCGACGATTCTTCTTTAGACGAGAAAAACACAGCCACAGGCCCCCCCGCTGAACGTCGTGCGACTGGGTCCGAGGTGGTCTGATAGAGACTACGAAAATTGGACGTCACGTCGCTTGGAGTCCCCTAATCGTGTTGTGACGTCATGAGCGGTCAAAATGCGGGATGCGGGGCCGACAGTTTAATTCACCAGGTTGTATTATTACAGCCAGTAGGTACCCATGTGAGTAATGAGGCTGTTGTAACGCACTCGAGGCACCTCCTCGAACACGGGACCCCCATTTTTCGTTTAGGATGGTTTATTGTCTCAAATGAACACTTTTTAAAGTCTGCACTGTAGCAGATCTGGTCTTGAAAAAAGCTATAAATCGGCTAAAAAGCGCGTTGATTAAGTTGCAGTAAAAAGACTTTTAATTTCTCAATAGCCGGAAAAGTCACGCTAAGTGACGTTCTAATTCAGGGATGTAGGAGCTGAGCTCCTGGTTCCAACCAGTTTTAAGTGGTAACTAGGAGACCCTGGTTCAATCCTGGGTCTGGGAAGAGCATCTTTGGGGTTGGGGCTGCACCCGTCTTTTGGAAGGGACGTAAAATTGGGGTCCCATGTTCGAGGAGGTGCCTCTAAGACCCCGTTCACACTCATTTTTTTCAATCGCGATTGAAGTATAATCGCGATTGTTCGATCCGATCGCGATTGAACGCAAAGAAACTTTTGCGTTCACACTGCTTTTCGCCAAGTGGATTAAAGTACGCCGTGATCCGATCGCGATTGAAGCACGATTGAAGCATGCTATCGGCGATCATCTGGTAGATGTTCTTGTTGTCCTTGTTGTCCTTGTTTTGTGTCTATTTTTCCGCTAGACATTGTCACTTGGTGCGGTAAATGTCCCTCTTTCGGTGACATTTCCCCAGTTTGGCCTGCACCTCCTCTCTCCCCCAGATTGCGATGAGGACCCTGGTCTCCTCATCGCGCCATCTGCCACCAGCTGAAGTTGCTGACGGAGTTTTATTCTTCTTCTTGGGCATTGTTGACGATGAAAAGTTGTTGTTGTTGTTGTAAAAGAGCGATCTGACGTGCGGATTGGGTTTGTTTTCCCGCGCGATGCGAACTATGACCCCACGTACCCGCATGTATGACCTCCCACCCCCGGAACCAGCCGAAATCTCCGCCGATCGCGATGGAATGAATCGTAGTTGTGTTCACACTCAAAATTTGATAGGATTGGATTGGATCCGATCGCGATTAATCCAATCAAACTACCTCCGGAGGTAGTTATAATCCAATCGCGATTGGATCGTTTTGGATCGTTCCAATCGCGATTGGGAGCGTTCACACTGAAAAAATCAATCGCGATCGGATCGATTCAATCGCGATTATACTTCAATCGCGATTGAAAAAAGTGAGTGTGAACGGGGTCTAAGGGCTAGCAACCCCTCATTGTAAAAAATATAGCCCTGCTACAGAAATACGTGCCGCTAGGCACTACAAGGGTCTGAGTGAACGAACGAGCGAGCATTAAATTTATCTAAGACGAAGCTTTGTTGCAGTTGGAAGACCTTCTTTCTCAAATACAGTCCTTACTACAGAAATATCTGCCGCTAGGCACTACAAGGGTCTTAACGAACGAGCGAGCATCAAATATATATAAAACGACGTCTTGATTAAGTTGCAGTTGGACGACCTTCTTTCTCAATATCAGAGAAGTCACACTAAGTGACGTTCTAATTCACCTCACCGAAGACTCTTCCAGACATGATGTAATCAAGTTGGAAACGATTGACTGCGGGGAACTCTTTATTCAATCTGTAACTATATTTACAGTGAATGAAAGAAATAAAGTTTGCGGGTCGATATAACAAAATGCTGCTTTGAAGTTGATGTGGAAAGTTTTTATGGCCACAAAAAGTTGAGAATATGGATTACATGTTAATCAAACGTGAGAATACTGTTAAAGTAAATTATGTCCAACAAGTAACGGCTACATTTATCTATCATGTATCACACAGCATAGCAGCTTGATGTGATGCTAGCTGTTAGGATTTCTCTATCGATTTATACACGTATTTGCTTTGGCTGTCAAGGGCATACAGTCAGGACTCTGCATCTGATTCTATACAGCCGGTATGACCACCCTTCGACGTAACACACCAGCTTCGCACTCACGCGGCGCGACAGCAGCTGGTTATATTACACCGAACGACCTGTCACGTCTAACCGTCGCATATCTAACTGCGTGCTTTGTTTAAAGCTGTCTAACGAGGATGCTTCCACTGTACCTGGTGGCAACGAGTTCCACTCTACGATCGTTCTAGGAAAATACGAATTTTTGAACACATCAATCCTAATCGCGTTTTCCCCAGCAGAACGAAATGTCCCCAATATATTGAAAATCGCGAGTCCGCGTCGGAAACGGAGGAGGCCACATTGTGCGTAGCCTGGGTGCCAGACCACCGCGCTCCAGGCGCTAATCCTTCGGTCGGGGAAGCAGCTTGCGCCGCCGCCACAGGTAGCACACGGGCCCCTCTCGCCATAGATACATGTATTAGAGATCGGCTGCCAAGAAAGACAGGCTGCTATTTCTATCCCCTACTAGGCCTTCCCCGGCAAAATGGTTTATCGTCCCGCATCGCGCGAAGGATCTGGTTTCCAGGCTAAGTTGTCCATGACTGACACTGGTCAAATACTGTGTACTCCATTCCAAATGTGCCACCGTGCGATGCATATACAAACTGCAGAGTGCTTCCTTGTGGCCACAGAAGTGCAATGAAATGAATTATAATATCCTGTAAAAATGTATTGTTTGCTAGGATGTCGATTCAAAGGGGAACTTGGATGGTCAAATAGTTTCCCTGGGAACATCCGACATCCCTTTGTGTTCAGTGGCCGGCATGATTAATATATTGGACCCAAAACTGAAGTCGTAAACCGGGTATGTCAAGCTCATCTCCTGTTGACGAGCCGATAAGGTCTCGTGCCTGTATTACTCTGAGTCTCAAAGAATCCGTGGTCCAAAATATGAACAGGCCCCAACAGGGTGTATTCATGTGGATGATAAATTGTCTTTAATCGTTCCACCTGATATATAAAGGATTTGGAATGAAAGCTTGTGTATTACTGCCAGGATTAGGTAGAAAAGTTTCGGCATCCGAGTGATTGTCGGACGTGTACGGCTTTTTCGTTCTGATGAGTGATGCGGTCAGGGGCTGGCGGCCGAGGATGGCCTCTTGCGAACGTAGTGGATAGTGCAGTTATGAATACCATAAATATCGATCGCCGGGTCAGATTTTTGTGACATTTTTTCAGTGGCTCACGAAGAAGTGTGCTCACAGTAGAAAGCAAAACATCTCTACAAACACTGTTTCTTTGTTGGATTTTCGGCCATAAAAGTTGCGCAATATAACATGTAAACCAATGGTACGGCCTAATAGCGATAGCCTCGGAGACCATAAGTTAATAAGCCCCTTTGGGTGGTCCTGACACCACCACAGACTCTTTATTCGTTCATTCTTGCCAAGGTTCTTTCCAAACATTTCGGACCCATCTCGTGGTTTAGAAACAAAGGGCCAAAGGGCCCTGCCAACGGCTTGAGTTTCGTCGTCAATCCCGAGTCTGTCTCAATTTCCTGTGATATGGATGTCCCTGTAGTTATCTCCATGAAAAATGGAGATATAGTTTTGGGTGTGTCTGTCTGTTTGTCTGTTTGTTTGTGTGTTCCGCACCACTCCAGTCAGCATAACTCAAGAGCCTCTTGATGGATTACAATGATATTTGGTATTTGGGCAGGTGTTGGGAAGTCGAAATTCAGGGCCGATTTTGGACCCCCTGGTATGTGACCTTGGTACTGCAGCAGAACTTCAATTTTTGTATCTTTTGACCCGGACGTGCTGTGGTCTTGATTTCTGGGTGGCAGCGGCTTCGCAGTTGAGCCTCCTGTTATGACTGTCAATAAAGAATTAACTAAGCCAAAAGACAATACAGAGTCTTGAAAGAAAGCTCAGCTACAAATGATTGGGAGATCACTGCCTGAGGAAAGCCACTTTCAGAAGTAGAGGAACTTAAGTTATCAGAAGAAATACATGTATAGAAGAACAAATGGTAACTGGATGTCCCTGTAGCTCAATTGGTAGCGGCTTCCTAGTTGAGCCTCCTGTTTTCCAATTAATTGGATCTGGGAGACCCCAGATCGAATCCCGGGAAGGGTATCCTTGTCGGAGCTGCACCGTCTTTCGGAAGAGACGAAAAATGGGGGTCCCGTGTTCGCCGTACCTACTGGCTGAAATAACACAACCTGGTGAACAACCTGATGAACATAATTGTCTGATTTTATCGTAACGTAAAAGCTGACAAAAACAGTCACGTGCGTTTTGGCAATCACTACCTACGTACCAGCCGAATTTGACCAATCACGCCCCTAGTTTCGATCACGTGAGATAGACGATCCCGAGTCAGTCTCATTTTCGAGTGGCTTGCGTTCCTTGTCGGTCACTGATTTTTCGCAGCGTTACTGATTTGATCGGGGCATAAAATCTGACCAAAAAAACCCTGTCACAAGATGAACCGACTTCTTGTGGGTGGTATCGGCATCTCTCTTCTCGGGGCCTTGTTGTACGTGGTGGGGATAGCGACTCCCGCATGGATGGAGACAGAAGAACAACAAGGGCTGAAAAAAGAAGAGTTTGGGCTGTGGCAGATCTGCGGTACATATCAGGGTGTCACAATCTGCGCAGCTTACTACTCAGGTAAGTCAGAGGATACATCTGTTCCATAGGTTCCTTTGATATGTTTTACCTTGGTTTTACTCAGATTGCTCTAAAAAAACAACAAGTAAAACGCTTGTTCCTCTGAAACCCAAGCCGCCATTGTCGTGATTGCCAGAGGCCTCAGTTGTAATTTATCTGTCGGTACAATTCATATTATTTGGCGAAGATATGAGGTCGTGGAACTCTAGTTATATATACTAGCCCTTCGCAGTCGTGGGGCAGTGCATACAAAATGTCCAGGTGGTGCCCGTCCTGCCGTTTTCCTTGCATGGCGGGCCCCGATGCTTGGTCCCTGAACTCCCAACACACTTACCGGCGATGGCGGGCCATTTAGCAACCCCAGAACCCCCAAGTTAATGTATACGAATATGTAATAACAAGCAAAAACGCCCTTCTGTAGTCGCCACGGCTAAGTCAAACCTGTACAAGCCACCACCTCGACATAAGGACCACCTGGCCATTGATATGCGCAGTCAGACCAAGAAGGTTGCCTATAACCTCCTTGTTCAAACCTATACAAGTCAGCACCTGGTAATGAACAGGGACCTCCCCAGAAATAAAGAGCAGGATGCGGAGAGGGTGCGTGTCGCAAGGGGGCGCACCTGTCAAGAGTAGCTGTTGCATTTTGCCTTTTGCAAACACAAATGGAAGTCATTTCCTGCAATTTCAGCTTTACATCTTGTCTGCAATTTACGAACTCTCGAGTTTTGTGCAAAATTATGGGTGTGCTTAGCTGGGGAAATATTGGAAGAAAACTCAAAATCAAGAGGATGGATCTGGGATTAGAACAGGATGGACGAGCACCACTGATCCATTTTTAGGGAGATCCCTGATGTGACCACTTTTGTTTGTCCTTAGATGATTTTTCTCATTCACACAAGCATTGAGGGTACTGTCTATAATGATCACCTGTTCACACAGACCTGGTTTTATCAGTCCCCCCTGTAGTCTGGGCATGTTTGACTATATTATCACCAGACTAGAAGAAGGTTCAAGATTAACCTTGCCGAAGATTTAACTTAACTGTGCATTTTCTGGTTCTTTCTCTATTACAAACGCATCTACTTGTAGTTGGCGTGTTCTTTTGTGATTTAAAGAATTTGTTAAAAATTTCATGTACTTTGAATAGCTTAACATTATTTTCTTGATTAAAAAGTAATGATGAAGTCTTCAAAGGTAGAATCATATCATACAATCATCATCGCCATCAATAAAATGAAAGGTTGAAAAAGTTGTTTCTAGTACCCAAATCACCCACTCTTTGCTACATAAAAAAGTGTTCTAAACATCGTAAGCCTTAACTTTTTTTCCAATGGGTTTGAAATATTCCTTAAAACACTTCGGACATTTTCTGCCTTCAACAAATAGGTGGAAACAGAACAAACATTCAATGAGACAAAAAGGGGCATCTACAGCAGAAACAAGCTGATTTTTAAACAAGTGGTACAACTTTGGTACAATGTAATGCAATATACAGACTGCACCTACCAATTTAATTATCATTCAATTTGTTTCAAATCGATTCCAAAAATTATATTTTTCAAACGATTTAAACGAGCACTAACTTCCGCAAGGGTTTTATTATATGAATATTCTCCATTTGAGAAAAAAACCCAGCCAGGGTGTTGCCGAGACCAATATGATACATGTATATGAATTACACACTATAATGAATATGTACTCTCAGAAATGGCGTATTTTCTTTCAATTCATTCTATTGTATATCAAATATAAGCAAATCAATTTCTATGTCAGTTTATGAGCACAAAAGTTGACAAAGTTATTTATGTTCGAAAATATAAATAAACTACTGAGAATCACATAATTTAATGGGATTTTTTTACGCACGCCTTTGCTATTGCCTAAACGGTAACGCTATTGCTTTAAACATGAAGAGAATCGATATGTTATTAACATTTAATGTTATTAACAGTGATGTAAGTTGTGTGAGTTAGATGGCCTCAACAAGCTGGTCTTGTATCGGTCTCAGTAGCGACTTTTCGATGTTGTTTTGTGCAATAAAAACTATCCTATATATTTCTGCTTACTGTGTCAATATTCCCTGTTGAATTATTGCTTTTGGGACCATTGCAAACTTATAAGTCTGTTTCCATCTGAGAGAAATAAAAAGAGCACAGCGTATGTACATCGTGTCGACCAGACCAATCCTACAATGGAATGAATATTTACTCGCTCCAAAAGAACACCCCCGCACCCACGAATTATTGGTTTTCCTGGAAAAGTTCTTTCAGAGTGTGCCATGCCCTGGAATAACAAAAAGGAGAAATTGTAGGTATAGGCTTTGAGGTCCTTGTTGTTTGCCATATAACATATGATATTTTCCAAAGATTGAGGGCAGAATTGTTATTTGTTGTAATTTTTTTACATCGATCGATATGGAAAGATAAACCAAACGTCGTAAAATTATAGTTCCCAAAGAAGTTGATATCATTTTAGACTATTCTACGAAGGGGACACCAAATTGAATGTTCATCAAAATCCAGATCCTAGGAAAAACTCACACGCCACAACATAGTTTTACCCTCCATATACAACAGGCTCAAGGTTGGATCGTGGCCATGTCAACAACATCATGAATAATCAATTCTTACGACCCAAAGGCTTAAAATATCCAGACAGGCGATTACTAGTCACTCTGGTGGTGAGCTTGAAATACAACAGAACACCACAACGAGAGAGGTCGTCCGATAGTTGACAGTTGCTGAGGAAAGATTTTCACACCAAACGAGAGGGATGTCGGACGGATACGAGGAACCCTGTCAGCCTTCGGGCGCCTCAGCGTGTCTTACCGGACACCACTACGAACAGGCCTGCGACGTTCGTCCTGACTTCGCGCCAGAAAAGGGTGAGTCTGGTGCGACTAAAGGCACCCAGAGCATTTTATGAGGCTTGAAAACTTGAAATATTCTAGTTGCTGTAATCTTTATGACATTGACATTTAATGCCATTGTTTACCGCATTTGCGTGCGGATTTCTTATCAAAAGTGCTCAAAAGCGGCACAAAAATAAGCTACATGGTGATCTTTTAGTTTCACGCGCCTAGTGTAAATAGACCGATACCATAGCCCCACTCACTTCCATCAAAACGTAGAAATGCAAAATTATACATAAAAATGCAAATATTTGACGGACATGCATTCACTCTCTCATTGGTCGAACCGCTAATTGTGATGGACAGTCAGGATAAGTCTATTAGGGCTTGTAGTTTCTATCAGCTCTCACCACACAACGGCATCGTATCTTTGCTTGTTTAATGTCGATATGTAATGGTTGAGTGTTACTGAAACTTACTATGTGTAGGAATGACTAGAAATTGGAGTTTTTCATTCAAGTTTCAAGCCTCATAAAATGCTCTGGATGCCTTTAATAACTGTCTAAGACAATGGTATTAGACAAAAAATGTGCAAAAATGCCAAAGCAGGATAGGACCTGATGTCATGTACGAATAAACATATAAAGGACAAAATATGTAATGTTTCCAATTGTTTCAAAAAAAAAGAAGAAACTGCTAGGTGACCAACATTTGAATCACAACAGTCCACAGCTTTGTGTGTTTTTACTTTTTTAAATCATGATGATAATGGTTTATTCGATTCAAACAATCAAACAGCTAAAACACCACATGGCAGCCAGAGGCTGAATTGCGTGGGATTCCATTACAATAGACAACATTCGTATTAAGATATACTATAACGTCTACGCATAGTCTGACGTCTTAATTAAATAGGAAAACATGACTTACATACAAATTACTAACATTTTCACAGGTTAAAATAGCTTCAATAAAAGCCTATGTTACTTACACGGTATATAGAACATTTCAAATTTGACGAACAGGAGTATTGACGAAAGTACGACAACAAATTAGCATCTTTTAATAATGTTTTACATTTTGCATCTTCTAGACCACGTGTGCATTTAGCCCATCTGGTCAGGAATATGCAATAAAGACTATCATTATTATTAGTATTATCATTTTTATCAGCGCAGTGGTGGATACTATTCTACCTAACAAACTATTGCTACATACCGTATATAAATGAAAGTTTTATTGCAAGTTCATGCCCGAGGGATAATTGCAAATACATGGTATAAACATAGGGAAAACATACATGTGTCAGTGAACTGTGACTGACTATGTTGTCCATGGTTGTAACAATAGGCTACTAATACTAAATACGACTGTTGGCTATATCTAGACAAGCTGGGTTTGACTTCTTTTTTAGAGATAATGGAAGACGAAAAGTCCCACTTTTTCTAGAATTTGTCTTAGAATACAATACATCTTCCACATCTGTTTATTGCTTTGCAAAGGCAATTGCTGAATTGTTTTCCTGTGCCTGAACAAGGTCAATAGGTTTATGACAGAAAACTGAGGAATTTCGTAGCACAGCCATCGATGTGTTGTACAAATGCTGTCTTGTGGCGGAAAATGTTATGATGTATTCTTGACGACTGTTGTAGCTTAGCAGAATCGGCGTAACGTTACATGATTGTGGTTTAAAATTCCATTGAAAAGAGCGTTTTTGAGCTAAGCTCGATCGATACACAAACAAGGTACTGGTTATAAACTTAGGTAAACAAATTGGATATTTGCCCATGTTTATAAATCATCAGACATCTAATTCAACTCACTTTTCGGTTGCAAATGTAAAATCACGTGTGACTTTTTCCGCAGCATTGACACTAAGCCTTGGGCACAGAGACCAACGTAACGATATCCGGGATATTCATATTCAGCTCTGCAACCGTAGATCAGTCTGCATGCACGAAGGAATGCTATGTTGCAGCCAATAGAACCGTCTCCTGTGGTTCATTCTAACCGGTACAATGGCCAAGTGGGTAGAGTGGTCGCCTGACATTCGGTAGGCCACGAGTTCAATCCCCGGCCGAGTCATAAGCAAAGACTTTAAAATGGTACATGCTGCTTTGCCTGCTTTAGCTAATGCCACACTTCCAAACCCGGGAACGAAACGTATAATATAAAAGACAACAAAACACGAAAAAGTTGCACAAAATGAATTGTTCAATTTTCGTTAACGCAAACAGCCCGACCGGGCCCCGGTTTTGAACTGTGACCTTAGCAGTAGCACTCAGCTTTGGGAAAGAGTATAAATCATTATGGTAGATGAATATACACCACTGCCAGTGCACTATTCCCCTGTTGTAGTGATTTGCACGACCAAGGGCTATTGAAACGGAGATGGGAGCCGCCCTATCCACCATCTGGTGTGGGAAGGATTTTGACCTGATGACTGCCTTTTAGCTAAAGCCCCCCTCTCATTGGATCCGCGGCACCCTGGCGGCGTTGCTGCGTCCTAAATTGGATTTGTGTTACCCTTGACTTTATAATTATGGGAATATCATTCAAAACGTACAAGTATGACCAAAAAGATAACAGAACATAAAAAGCTTAAAAAAGATGAAATTCGTTGAGTGCTTTGTCAATTCGATCCGCCGCAGCGACGCCGCTAGCGTGCCGCGGGTTCTAATGAGAGGGGGGCTTAACGATCATACCTGTGGTTCAACAGACACCGACGGCAAAGCGAACGACGCCGACGGTCGTCCGAGCACCAAGCCCCGCCGGGCCGCCTGGAGCATCACGGCGATCGGGCTGCTGTGCGCTCTCCTCGGTCTCACCATGGTCGCGCTGGCCTTGTGTTACAGGGGCGCTGGCAACGCTGAGCCAATACATGTCGCCATGAACGAGAAAGTAAGAAACCTCACCATAGTGTTAAAGATCACAACGAAGACATTTGACGAGTTGCAAGGGAATCGTCACACAATCACGTAATTTCGAAAATGTAGATCATCTATGAGCCCACCAAAACAGCATCTTTCGCCTACGGCTGAATCACGTCGAATATATGCACCTATTCGTTTGTATGTATGTATAGATACAACAGTTAACTTAAAAGTTTATGCACTGCTCAAAACTGCTCACTTTACTCAACTAAGTCAAGCAGGATCTTCATTCCATATTTGAAGCATTTGGATTCTTTTTTAATTCCATGCAGACTGTTACGTCAGTCTCCATGGTGACTAACATGAATGGCATATCTGTGGATGGCGTCATCACGGACATCCATGACGTCGTCACTGACATGCGAGGCAGCGTTCCAGTGCAAGTGTCTCCTGAGTTGACTGACAGTACTACAGACGACGTCATCACCCTAAAACTCGGAGCCACCACCGCTTTGTCTACCATAGCGCCACTAAACATCACCGAAGGTTAGGGGCGCTACCATTTGAACTTTGGCTTTATTTGGATCCACAATTAGCTTACAATGTGCAGTTATTCTTCCTGTGGTCCCTAAACAAATACAAATACACATAGATACAACATTACGCAAAACTCTCCCACACAATACATTAACGAAGTATAACTGAATAAAAAGTTCACAGAAGAGTATCAAGTTCATGCATCAACTGTCCTGTTCCAGAGGTGTGACATGCGGCACAGGAATCTTCTCTTCTCTGCAGTCGTTTTCGGTTTTGGAAGTCTGATTGAGTTTGAGGTTGCTGCACTTCAACTTGAACGTTGTTATCTAAGATAATGGTCATTTCCTGAATATATTACCAACTTTATTATATCACAGCATTTCGGCATTTCTAGCTTTGTCTAGATGGGTATGTTTTAGTAACGTTTGTATGTATGTTTAAATGTATGTATGCATGTTTGTGGTTCAGCAGCATGGATGAAGCTATGGATGGTTTGTCATAAAACTTGGTATGTGGTTACTAGTAAGTCATGTTCTATCGGAGGAATGATTATCAAAATTCTTTAACCTCTCATTTGAAGGAAGTGTGTATCATAGAATGTAGAGATAAGCAGTATGTTGAGTTCAAGTTCCTCTGCCTTTAAGCCACAATTAGATACGTTGGACGATTTTCGTCCCGTTTATCAAACAGTGCTTTGTGCAAGGCCATATCAATTCAAGCACAAGGCCAGTGGACCACCTCTGGGCATTGAAGTAATCGTTGGAAGATGTCGCTATTGGTGACTATTGCTAGGGTCACATTTCCAACCCGGGGCCCGGCCGGGCAGCTTGTGGGAACAAAAACTATGACATAAAAGACAACAAAACACACAAAACTTTTGAAAAATTATTCCTTACAATACGTTATGTATATCCTTGATATTCGTCTTTTATTATTTGTTTTCTCAAACAGCCCGGCCGGGCCCCGGCTTTGAAATGTGACCGAAGCATAAGCCAGGAGATGACGATATGAACGTTAGTTTGGAAGGCTTGTGGTTTGTATTCGGGAGGGAAACACTTGCCTCGATCACAAGGAGAGAGCTTCATAATTTTGCAGTCACAGGCGTGGAAAGAAGCTGTTGCTGTAAGATTTTTGAGAATGGTATTTTGTGAGCTGGAGGAGAACCTAGTGCGACCCTCCAGGATGGAATAAGTAGTCAGGGACTTCATCAAAACAATGACCGTACAGTTACAAGAACATTCGTCGAACAGTGACTTTAGAAAAGGGTAGCGAAATACGCACCTCCAAATTTTCGACGTCTCCTGTACGTCTTGTTCACGGAGTGGCCTAAGTCTCGCGAGAACACGAGACTAGGGCGAGACTTGTGACGATCTTGGAGTTGGAGGTGCGTATTTCGCTACCCTTTTCTAAAGTCACTGTTCGAAGAATGCTCTTGTAACTGTCATGAAACGTGACTGATGAATGTATTCAACAATGACCGTACATGTATAAATGCAGAAGCGAGACAAAGAGGCAGCGTTCTGTTTGTCTCTCCCTCACTCTCTCTTCTTCGTCGCAGATTCGGCAACAGCCAGTGGGCACCACCGCTAGTAACTCTTTTCTGTCCAGTGCCTGCTTTCTGATGTGACACAGCTCTTCCCAGTTCCGCATGTCGGTTTTCTTCCTGGTCCTGTGGTGTGCCCTCCCCTCTTTCCCTTTATTTCAACATTAGTCCAGCTCCCTCCACACATACTGTATGCCACAATTGCCAGCCAGCCAGTCAGCCACACAAACAGCCACAGTCAGTCAGACAGACGGACAGCCAAACAGACAGCCACAGTCAGACAGCCAGACAGATAGACATACATACAGTCAGACAGACAAAAACAGTCAGTCAGACAGACAGACAGACAGACAGACAGACAGACAGACAGACAGGATGATATACAGACATACAGCCACACAGACAGCCACAGCTAGACAGACAGTCTGTTCGCAGATGACTCTAAGTGCTATAGAGAGATATGTAACCCTGGTGATTGTTATAAGCTACAGAATGATATTTTCTCCATGTATGAGTGGAGCCTTCGATGGGGAATGTCTTTCCATCCATCGAAGTGCATGGTCCACCGTTTAACTCGTTCCAGGAGCCCAGTAACCTTTACCTACTATATGTCAGATATTGCCCTATCTACAGTCAATAGTATGAATGACCTGGGAGTTCTTGCCCAGTCTGACCTGCTGTGGAACAGCCATATTGTGAATATTGTGTCGAGAGCCAATTCTATTACTGGTTTCATAAGACGCACGGTCGGGTATGAATCCAGCCTTGTAGTACGTAAATCATTGTACATAACACTTGTTAGATCATTACTTGAATATTGTTGTCAGGTTTGGTCACCTCTGTCTCGCAATATGATGTCACTGTTGGAGGGCGTGCAGAGGCGGGCAACTAAGTTCATTATAAGTGCTAATGACGATGCCCGTGAACTAGACTACAAGGCTAGACTAACATTCCTCAACATGTTACCGCTTACGTACAGAAGGGAGATTGCTGACATGATGGTGTTTGTGAAGGCCATGGCAAATGTTTATGATCTAGACATGCACCAATATGTATCATTCTCCACTAGACCAACAAGAGGTAGCCGGTCTCACATGTTAATGCCAATTCGTTGTAAAACTTCAACATTTGCGTCGTCCTACATGCCCCGCCTTGTTACCGAGTGGAACAACCTCGGTGTCTCAGTTAGAAACATGGGGATGTTGGCCTCACAACAGTCAGAACTCTTGTCATTCAAACGGCTGCTTATCACGTCATTTACAGACAGGTTTAGAGAGCATTTTGTAACTGACAACCTCTGCACATGGACATCTGCCTGCAGATGTGCGACATGTCTGGCGTTAAGACCGCGGTAGTTAGTGATAGTGCCTCTCGGATGAAGTGCGATATGTTTAATTTTAGTCATGTTTTAACTAAGTTGTTGTGTAGTATTGTGCGATATGACTGAGTACGTTAAGCTATTGCTTATGTAATTGTATAATTGTATAGGTTTAAATGTTTGTTATACCTGATGTAAATATTTCTGTGGGGTGGGGGCTAGAAAAGGCATCATGCCTGTTCTCTCACCCCTTCCACATCTGTGGTAAATTTTAATAAACAAATAAACAAATAGACAGCCACAGACAGACAGACACACAGCCAGCCACAGCCAGCCAGACAGACAGATAGAATCTGAGACAGATATACAGCCAAACAGACAGCCGCAAGTCTCGATCAGAACTTTGTGTATTTTCAGAGCCTCCCGCGGCCAAACAAACAGCCCAACAGACAGTCACAGACAGCCAAAAAGACAGACGGACAGTTACATGACATTACAAGTCTCAGAAGTTTGTGTATTTTCAGAGCCCCCCGTGGACTGCCCTGCCTGGACCCGTTGGTACGACCGCGACGACCCGCACGACTACGGCGACTGGGAGTCGCTCGTGTCTATCCGCCGAGATCTAGAGAACCCCGCAGAGCTCTGCTTCGGACCCTCGGACATTCAGGCACGCGTCAAGGGATCCAACGTGTCCGCCTTGCAGACCGGACAGAAGTTCCTCTTTCTCAAACCGATCCTGGGGTTGGTGTGCAGAGGCAGGGACCAGGGAGGCCAGCGACTCTGCCATGACTACGAAGTACGCTTCTGCTGTCCGCCGTACTGACATGGTTTCCAACCACGCTGATTTAAAAATAATCATTTATGAATCTTGAAACCCTTCAGCTGCCAGTCCCGGTTTTATCAGGGGTGCAGAAACATGCGCTGTGTGCTGGGCCCGGTTATAACCGGGATAGGGTATTCCCCAGAATAAAACAGATTTGCGTGCGTGTAGTGCTCGAAGCCCGGAAGTTAAGGGAGTTAGGGCCGTCGGCTGTTTCGCGGGTTTCATGAGGGAGGTTAGGGGTCAAACATTTCTTTTAATTTTTACTTGGCTGAAAATCTGGCAACTTAAGGGTTAAGGGTAGTCCCTTCAGTTAGCTGAGTAACTGATTTCCAAAGGAGCCCGAAGTTGATTATGTTTTTAAAGAAAATTCAATCTTAGTAACTGAATAGAATTCAGAGATTTACTTCCGGACGCTTTGAGTGACAACTGTGACTCTCTTCTTTAGAGTCAGTAGAAAGACGCCGAAGAAGAGTGATGATGAAGAGGAGTGATAGAGTTCACACGAAACGTCCTTAAGTAATTTCCAAATTTCATCCAGTTACTAAAGCCTCTGTCACACTTGTGCGTATATACAAGCCCGCATGGGTTGGGTATTCACATGTTTTTGGTTCAGGTTAAGTTTGCAGCCGAAGAAGTAATTTCCTTGGTTTGATAACTAGACTGCTCATCAACGGTGGGTCAAAATACAACTTCCTCCCCGCAAAATCGACTTAAACCAAAAAATTGTTACTGCGGAACTCATGCGCACTTGAATATACGCACAAGTGTGTCAGGGCCCTAAGATTGAATTGTCTTTAAATACATATTTTTACCTAGATGTCTAACTTTCATAAACGAACGATGATAAGTGCACGTTGATGAAGCTTAAACATTCAGGAAGGTAAAGCAGCGGGATAGGTTTTCTCTATGAGATTATATCTCCTTGGTTCTCTAAAGAGTCGAAAGTTTCAGAGAGAGTCCGCTAGCTTTCATTAGTCTAAAGACAAGTGTAACCTGTGTATACATGAGTATCTGAATTTCTTTGTATTTGGGTTCTTTATTCTTTATTAGAAATTGTAAACCAGTACACTACACAGTGGAACCCCAGACAGACAGGCTGATGTTGCGGACAACTCAACATTACAATTACACTGAATAAGACAATAAGACACTTAGGCAATACGTAGCATGATATAATATGAAACAATGCATGATTAAATACAAAACAGTGCATCAAGTATTGAGTACGTAATTTAGAGGTGTCTCAGCTGGAAGCTACGGGCAGCAAACCTTTTTGTTGTTGTATGTGGGTTAACGTTACTGGAGAAATTCAAGCAGAATTCCAGACAGAATAAGTATATACTGTAAGTCCATATAATGTCCTTGATATGAGACGTGTCGGACAACAGGAGCTAGTTTGTTTTGTTCAAGACCTTAAGTTTTATCTATATGACTTAATTTGCCTACTTTATGTTTTGATCAAGACTTTAAGTTTTATTTTGTACGACTTAATTCACCTACATTATGTTTTGTTCGAGACTTTATGTTTTGTTTACACGACTTAATTTGCCTACTATCTTAAATCAAGCGACAGCATGTTCTTATACACGACCTTCTGTTATGACCTATACGGATATATCATTATCACCATTACTATGCTATTGTTATTATTTATTGTTTATACCCTAGCATAATAAGCGTACCTCTGTATTTATGATTGTCCATATTTGATTTGATTTGATTTGATATGTAACGCACACGTGACAGGAAGCGTTGTGCCACCGATTTTAAGGTGAAATAAAGTTCAAAGTTCAAAGTGTTGTGTGTATGAAACTGGATTACAATCATCCCCTGTAAAGCTACCAACGAGAAACATTTACAGCCAGGCCGCCATGTTGTTGTCTTTGTCTCTGGCCAGAATGATAGCGTGCCAAACAAGCTCCCCTGGAAAATATTCTCCCTTTAGCCGACGAAGTTGTATGGCAGAGGCTAGTGTCCCAGTGATTAAATTTCATGGTAGGGAGAAAATGGAGTGTTCGCGGTGGTTTTGAAACAATAATATCGCTATAATAAGTCTCGACATAAGCTAAAGCAAGCAAGCAATATCGCTACAGTCACATAATGGAAATACCGACGGCTTTACTGACAGATAATCAGAAACGCAGATAGATATTAAAGTGCACGGCCTCACATCTTGAGACGTCCTGATCCTGAATTGTTTGGACAATTACCCATATACATTTTGTATTACAGAAAAAGTGGGATCATTCGTCTTCCACTGTCTCGGAAAAAGAAGCCAAACCCAATATTAAAATTAGAACTTAGTGTCAGTCGTTAGTAGTCATATGTTATATTGTTCATCATTGTCTGTCCGCCCACTCCGTGTTACATGTACACGTACTTGGGCCTACGGGCAGGAATTTTCGTTATTATGGATGTTGTAAAAGCGCCTTCATACAATATTAGGTTGAACTGCAGTGCAATACAAAACGTTATCATACATGTTAATACTAATGTCAAGTTTCACTTGTCAAGAGAAAATAAGATTTCTTTTATACTTCTGAATAGCTTTATCCCCTCCATTCCTGAACAAAATCACACCCTGCACTGCATGCCACGGTTTTAGGTCTCGGGTCGTTATGACCCGGAAGTAGATTGTGACCCGGAAGTGTAGTTATACCTACGCGGTGAGACATCGGCTGCATTTAAAGCGGTCAACTTTGACGCCAAAGATCTCGTTAAGAAGTGCTCTAAAAATCTTAAGAGATATCTCACTAGTTTCTTAGACTTGTCAGGATCGTGAAGACACCTACAAGGGCCTGACTCGACTGATCGTAACCGTAAGAAATGACTTCTGCTGAGGCCTCATTTTGGACCGTCCAAGACGCGATTTTACAGCCAGTGCGTTCACCCTTCACAGATCCTCAGGTAACTTACGTTACTTTGCGTCTTCAGTGGGGGTTCCTACAGCGGTGTTGATTAGTGGGATTTGGTGTGTAGAAATTCGTTCTACCAAGGAGGTTAACCTCCTTGGTTCTACTGATAACTATATGGTGGGGTCTTTAAGACGGACCCATGCCAGTGGGCTGTTCCATATAGAGGAAGGGGAGGGGGGGGGGGGTGTGAAAGAGGTCCATACAAGATGTTTTAAAATGTTTTAAAATAAGCTTTTGTTCCTTGCTTAGTTCCTCTTCAGATTTTATCAAACCCTACCTTACTTCTAATTCAGATTTACTCAAACCTACCCAGTCCCTAGTTCCAATCCAGATTTGATGAAACCGTACTAGAGCTGTGTACCTTTAAACAAATTTTAGGTACATGTACAGGTACACGGGTTTAGGTACAGGTCCGGACCTGAACCTGTACCTAAACTACTCGTTTGGAAAATGCTACATTTTCGATAAGGACAAAAGTATGTTTGAACTGGTAAAAACATAATACACATGTATTTGATTGTGCTAGGTATTATTTCTATGAAAACACAGATGTAAATCTGACATGAGAATGTGTTTTCTGTGCTTTAGAGTGGCTTTAGAGCACTGCCACGGTAATTTCATAGTAATTTTATCTGTCAAAGTGGCCACCCCCTGAGTCAGGTCCAGTACCGATACAGCAGGGTCAGGTATTTTGGACCTGTACCTAATTGATTGTACCCGGTACTGTATCGGTACAGTGTACCGGTACACAGCTCTAAACCGTATCCTAGTTCCAATCCAGATTCACTCATTGTTGTTCCTAGTAATAAACTGTCCACCTGGTTTAAGTACTGTACATGTAAGTCTGTAGATCCTACTTAAAAGCCTGCACCTCCAGGCTCCACAAGTCATGTATTTTTTTAGAACAGACGCTTGTCTTAAAGCACTCTTAGTAATGGTCTGGCTATTATTGGACTGTCTAGTTTTGTGTAGTTTTCTAGGACTGTAAGATTTTGTTGAATCTAAAGCTGTCAAGGTACGTCCGCCAGGCATTGTGAAAAAATCGACCCCAATACGCTGTTAAGCAAGTCAGATTCATGGATTCTCAAAACCCTCATCGATTTTTATGCAAAAATAAACATTAAATCTTCATATCTGTTTTATTCCTCCAGGCTTCACATACTCGTAGTATTGAGATGGGGAACAAGATTGAAAACCCTGGGGATGCGTCCAACCATACTGCAGCCACACCGAAATCCAGTTTATACAAACATGCTGGTGAGAAACCCTACATGTGTGGGGAGTGTGGATACAGCACAATTATAAAGTCTCACTTTTCCCAACATATGAGAACCCACACAGGAGAAAAACCTTACAAGTGTGACCAGTGTGACTATTCTGCTGCTCAGAAATGCAATTTGGACTACCATATAAAAAAACACACTGGTGAGAAACCCTACAAGTGTGGGGAGTGTGGATACAGGACAGCTCAAAAGTCTAAGTTATCCCGACATATGAGAACCCACACAGGAGAAAAACCCTACAAGTGTGACCAGTGTGACTATTCTGCAGCAGAGAAAATTTCTTTGGACAAACATCTAACAAAACACACCGGGGAGAAACCCTACATGTGTAGGGAGTGCGGGTACAGGACAGCTTACAAGCCTAACTTATCCGATCACTTGAGAACCCACACAGGAGAAAAACCCTACAAATGTGACCAGTGTGACTATTCTGCAGCATTGAAATCCACTTTGGACAAACATCGAAGAAAACACACTGGTGAGAAACCCTACATGTGTGGGGAGTGTGGATACAGGACAACTCAAAAGTCTGCCTTAAACCTACATATGAGAACCCACACAGGAGAAAAACCCTACAAATGTGACCAGTGTGACTATTCTGCAGCACAGAAATGCTTTTTGGACATACATCTAAGAAAACACACTGGTGAGAAACCCTACATGTGTGGGGAGTGTGGATACAGAGCAAGTCATAAGTCTTATCTCTCCCGACATATGAGAACCCATACAGGAAGAAAACCCTACAAATGTGACCAGTGTGACTACTCTGCTGCACAGAAATCCTATTTGGACATACATCTAAGAAAACACACTGGTGAGAAACCCTACATGTGTGGGGAGTGTGGATACAGAGCAAGCCATAAGTCTTATCTCTCCCGACATATGAGAACCCATACAGGAGGAAAACCCTACAAGTGTGACCAGTGTGACTATTCTGCAGCACAGAAATCCGCTTTGGACTACCATATAACAAAACACACTGGTGAGAAACCCTACATGTGTGGGGAGTGTGGATACAGGACAGCTCAAAAGTCTAAGTTATCCCGACATATGAGAACCCACACAGGAGAAAAACCCTACAAATGTGACCAGTGTGACTACTCTGCTGCACGGAAATCCACTTTGGACATACATCTAACAAAACACACCCGGGAGAAACCCTACATGTGTGGGGAGTGTGGGTAAAGGGTAGACATCATCTAAGAAAACATGCTGCAGAGAAAACCTACATGTGTGGGGAGTGTGGGTACAGGGCAGCTCAAAAGTCTCAATTATCCAAACATGAGAACCCATACAGGACTCTGGAGAGAGACCGTACAAGTGTGACCATTCTGCAGCAGTAAAAGCCAGTTTGGACCAACATCATCTAGCAAAAACACTGGAGAAGAACCCTAAATCCATGAGGAGTGTGGATGCAGGACAGGTACAAAGTCTAATCTAAACTGACATAAGAAAACCCACACATTAGAAAGACCCTACAAGTGTGACCAGTCGACAGCGCTGAAGTCAAATTTGGAACAAACACAAAAAAAACAATGGAGATAACAAACCTGCGTGATATGGGAAGTGTGGGTACAGGACAGCTAAAAAGTCTAGCCTAATGAAACATAAGCCTGATTTAATTGCCCTTGTAGCAGCTGTCCAATACTGGCCAGGGAGGGGCCATAAAAGCCCTGGATAGCGGGAGTTTGCATTATACAGACCAACCAAACATATGAAAGACCCTACGTGTGTGACCATCATCATCATCATCACCGGTCTTCCTCTTACAAGTAAAGTTCGTTCTCCAGAATTTCTTGTCATTCATTGCAGAAAGGAGTTCCTGGCCTTCCAAATTAGTTTCAGTTTCTATGAGTTTCTTCAGAGTTGTGATTGGTCGACCAATCCTTCTGTTTGCGTCCGGGTTCCAAAGCGGCTTTCCCGCTGGTTCACTACTACGTACAACGTGGCCTGCGAGACTCAGCCGTCGACGTTTCACCACTGTGGTGACATATGGCAAAGGTCCATATAACTGTTTATTTGTAGAGTGCTTCCACCATGGTGTATTGTAGATCACACGGAGCATCTTCGTGTAAGTGCCATTGAGTTTGTGTGACCAGTGTGACTATTCTGCTGCAAGTAAAGCTGCTAAGGGAACTAAGACACTAAGATGGGGTGACTCAAGCATCTATGGTTCACGTTTACTTTTCTTCAATAGTTCACTCGTATTGGCAACCATTCCTGTCCAGTATTCTCTTCTCTACTCCTTGAACCAACAGTTCAACTTCATGCGGCCTGTGTGATATAGACTAACACATAGGATCTAAGTATAAAGCATAGCTTATGTATTTAATGAGATCTGATTTGTTAAAATGAATTTATTTCGATAAGAAAAAAAAAAATTAAGAAAAAGGAATGGAAGTTAAAATAGGCAAAATAAAACAACTGACAAGACAAGGTTGAAGTATTTTCGATATTTTAAGCACATGTATTGTTCATTCACTCAAACTATTCTGTACAATAAGAAAAGAAAATTAAGAACAAATATCAAACAACTAACATTAACAGAGTAAACTGGTACTACCAAGTTTGCTGAACTATTTAGTGCGTAGACTAACTATATTTGCCACTTTTTTGCCCTTCCTATGTTCAATAAACATTTAAAGAAATTACAATCTGTGTAATGTTTGATTATGTATCAGTCTACTATAGTGTTTGTTCCAAGAATTATATAAATAACTTGAAAAAAAGAAGACTTTCTTAGACAGAAGTTGGCAGTCTTGAGTCCTTGGGAGATTTCAGTCTTAAGACAAAATCTGCCTAAAGACAATTACATCTTAAAGACAGTTAAAAAGCATGTCTTGTAGAGCAGCATGTCGTGTTGTATACTGATCAGTTAAAGGCACACTTGCACCAAGTCTTCGTAAGTGTATGTGACGACAATAATGCTAACAGACTCTTATAAGTAGGACAAATGCAGCTTACATACGAATACAATTCCGTCCATAATTCTGTGCAGTTTTCTCTTCATCATTCTTAATCTTACAATGGCAGCTCTCTTATAACAATCACACCTATACATTGTCACTATTGACGTACATACAGTGTCATACATTACAATGTACATTACTGAATGAAGCTAGTTAAGACTTTCACCATTTATACAAAGATGTCCTATATGGAATTTCAAAACAGGACAGCGTAGGATTTTAAAAAGACAGCCCTGAAGACCAGCTAGGCTGTAGCATTGTGATAACAGTATAAACGTAGTATCCAATACAAAACAATCTGGACTGTCAAAATTATAGCCTTCTTTGGAAAGACTGATCCACATTCTTGTCACATGACCTGATAGACATGTGACTTTGGAGAAGGGTAAAAGGTGACTCGATGTCTGTATAAGCTACATCATGGTTTGAAATGCACATGCAGAGTGTGATGAATGTTTGTTACTAGAAATAGGTCAAAGTTGAAGGCCCCTGGCAATACATTAAGAATGGCCTGTGTTGTTTAACTTTGACCTAGAAATAGGTCAAAGTTGAAGGCCCCTGGCAATACATTAAGAATGGCCTGTGTTGTTTAACTTTGACCTAGAAATAGGTCAAAGTTGAAGGCCCCTGGCAATACATTAAGAATGGCCTGTATTGTTTAACTTTGACCTAGAAATATGTCAAAGTTGAAGGCCCCTGGCAATACATTAAGAATGACCTGTGTTGTTTAACTTTGACCTAGAAATAGGTCAAAGTTGAAGGCCCCTGGCAATACATTAAGACTGGCCTGTGTTGTTTAACTTTGACCTAGAAATAGGTCAAAGTTGAAGGCCCCTGGCAATACATTAAGAATGGCCTGTGTTGTTTAACTTTGACCTAGAAATAGGTCATTAAGAATGGCCTGTGTTGTTCAACTTTGACCTAGAAATAGGTCAAAGGTGAAGGCCCCTGGCAATACATTAAGAATGGCCTGTGTTGTTCAACTTTGACATAATAACTGCAATGCACCACACCGCGCATGCACACATCAAACAGTCAACTAGCTTATTGTCCCTTGTCTGCAGTCACATGTTTGTCAAGTTGTGGGTCATTCACACTGAAGAAGACTAGAATCGGCCCAAAATTCAGAGTCAGCATTATTTTGTATGCAAGGTAACAGGTACTCAAGAAACTAGATAAAATTTGGAAAAAGTCGTTTGAGGATTCGAATCCAGTTGCTTGAGTAACTGTTACCTTGCATATCATATTACCTGGTTGCCTAACGTTCATTTAAGCATCATTTTGTGTTGGAGAGCAAGTTTGAACTATTATCAAGTAAGCTACCAACGAGAAACATTTGACAGCTAGGCCGCCATGTTGTTGTCTTTGTCTCTGGCCAGAATGGCCGTGTGCTGACACCCCCCACCCCTGACGCAAGGACAACGTCTCTGCTTTCCAAAGAGAAACATTGAACAGCTAGGCTCCTATGTAGTTGTCTGCCCTCCCCCTGAGACAAGAACAACGTCCCTGCTTTCTAGCTGTTTCTCCGACATTTTCGTTGGCACCCAATGAGAAATATTTACAGCTAGGCCGCCGTGTTGTTGTCTTTGTCTCTGGCCAGAATAACCGTGTGCTGCCCTCCCCCAGAGACAAGGACAACGTCCCTGCTTTCCAGCTGTTTCCCCGACATTTTCGTTGGCTCCCAGACATCGTCATCGTCGCTGAGTCCCAGCTGCAAGTTGGTGCCCATTCCCCAGGAGTATGCCTCGCCTAGAAAACAAATAAAACACAAATTTGTCAGAATTCAATGTGCTGTAATTCTTGATTTGTTAACTGTAACTTAATTTTAGCGGATTTAATGGTCACTAGTCAACACTCAACAGCTAAAATTTTATCATCGCAAATATTGATCACTGATATTTGAGACTAATGTTTGTTCCCACTGCTAAGATTAAGTGCCGTGACCTACTCCATATTCCCCCAACCGCTGTATTTTTGCTATATTGAAGTGATTCACTGTACTCTTTCAACCTAGGTTCAAACTTAAGATTGGTTGTTGCTGACATCCAGGTAAATAAAATATGCCAAATAACAGTAACTGTTACTCAAGCAACTGGATAAAATTTCCAGATTTTATCCAGTTCCTTGAGTAACTGTCATTTGGTGTCAGCATTGGTATGTGTACAAAGAACATTTCAAAATGATATCATCATAAAGTGAGGATGCTACAAGGGGCAGCAATGAGGGACCAACAATTTGACAATTCATAAGCATATTTCAGCTGAACAGTTTCGACAAGCTTGGATTTAAACCAAATTGTAATAAAAATTCTGGGATCATACAGTGAAAAAACACATCTTGTGTCCTTCAATGAGGGTCAGACATCCAGGTAATAAGATACGCCAAATAGCAGTTACTCAAGCAACTGGGTAAAGTTTGGAAACAGACATTTCAGGTAGCATCCACTACCTTTTGTCAGTGACACTGAACAAGATCTGTCCAACAGAAGGTTTTTATCCAGAAACATGAATTGATATGCAAATAAGGTAGACTAGGGGTGGATACCGGTTTGGCTGGACCGGAAAAACATGCAAGACCGGGTAAAAAAACCTGAAAGTCATGAACCTTTTTTTTTGACCCGGAAGTCGGAACAAAGTAGAAATATTAGAATATTTAGACATCTCCTCAGTACTCTGACCACAGAAAGGGAAAAATAACCTTGAATCAAACAGGATTAGGCCACAATAAGTCCATACTCATCTCTTTCTGTAACTGTTGGTTTAGTTTAATACCGAACCGGTATCCACCCCTAATGCAGACAAATTTTTACCATTTTTAGTGACAGCGAACGACACCGACGAGCCTGTAGCGACACCACAGATGTCCCTGAGCGCGGTGAGCTGCGTGGGTTTGGTGACTTCCTTGTCCATGTCTTCCCCCAGGCCCAGTCTGCCGTACTCTCCCCTACCCAGCACATACACTTCGCCTGGAACACAACATCACGATTTAACATCACATTTTAATTTTTATCTCCAACCCTGGCCAAGTCTGCCGTACTCTCCCCTACCCAGCACATACCCTTCACCTGGAACACAACATCACCCTTTAACATCACATTGTCACTGATCTTGTGCCCTTAGGAGATGCACTTTACACGACTTTCCCAACATGCCAGAATGGTCGTCATCAAGATCGTGGGTATTAAAGGCAAGAAGAGAAGAAGAAGAACATCACACTTAATCTCCCCCTAGGCCCAGTCTGCCATACTCTCCCCTACCCAGCACATACACTTCACCTGAAACACAACATCACACTTTAGCATCACACTTTAACATTACACTTTAACATCACACTTTATCTCCCACTCAGGACCAGTCTGCCGTACTCTCCCCTACCCAGCACATACACTTCACCTGAAACACAACATCACACTTTAACATCACACTTTATCTCCCACCCAGGCCCAGTCTGCCATACTCTCCCCTACCCAGCACATACACTTCGCCTGGAACATAACATCACACTTTAACATCACACTTTAACATCACACTTAAGCATCACACTTTAGCATCACACTTAAGCATCACACTTTAGCATCACACTTTAACATCACACTTAATCTCCCATCCAGGCCCAGTCTGCCGTACTCTCCCCTACCCAGCACATACACTTCACCTGGAACAAAACATGACCCTTTAACATCACATTTTAATTTTTATCTCCCACCCAGGCCAAGTCTGCCATACTCTCCCCTACCCAGCACATACACTTCACCTGGAACACAACATCACACTTAGGCAGGAGCATTTAGGCCACACAAATCTAAATTGTTGACTCCCAGGTTGATTGTTCATAAGGTTTCTCTCGCACAGTTACACTACTGTAGAGTGGAACTTGTTAACATAGAAAAGACCTTTCTTATTAAACAAAACTTGCATTTTGATAGTTAGATGTGACAAACTACAGTAAATGCAGAAATGTTCGCGGTAGTTTCATGTTTGCGGTTTTTTGCGACTACCATTTCACCTCGAACATAAAACCACCGTGAACATTTTTGTCCAATACCATAGCAGTATGTGATTATAACACTGCCGCGAACTTAAAACCACCACGAGCACTCCCCTTAACGCAAAATAACGCGAACTTAAATGCATTTGCAGTATTTTGTTTGTTAGGGAAGATTTGACTGTGACCCTTACCATCTTGTGACAGTGCCACTGTGTGATGCTGTCCTCCCTCGATGTACTTCCATTGCTTGCCTGACATGGACTCCACATGTTCAGGCACATATCTCGCAGCCTCACCATCCAATCCTACATCCAGAAAAAGGCAGGCATCATTGTACTGTAAATCTATTCATGTTTACGGCATTTAAATTTCGTGACATAGTAACAATCTAGAGGTTGCAGTATCTGTCAGTTGGCAGTTGAAGTAATAGCAGAAACAACAGGAAACAAAACATGCATATGATTACTGTGTGATGAGTCACCACAAAATGTGCAAACTTAGAAAACCATAAAATCTACAGTAATCATACAGCTTTTTTGATCAACAGAAACAATTATCCCATCTGCATGCTATCTTGTTAGACTAAACAAGCTTAATTTTTTAGATCATAATAATAGAAAACAAGAAATATACCGTTTTCCTAGGTAACAATATATGGCTATCTGTATTTCACAGGTAACAAACACCTGTAAGTTACATGTAACAGCTTGCTATGAACAAAACAAGGTTAAAAGGGGGTTAAAACGATCGTATAAACTGTTAGCGGTTCACTCTTTTTTAAACAAAATACAAAACAAAAATATGGAAATCAAATCATTAACATGTGATCACAATAAATGCCTCACCCATCTGGTAGTAGTTGTTCAGTCCGAAAGCGTACACGTCTTCGTGGTCGTCTGAGATGACAAACGTGTTGTGGTTTCCGCAGAAGACGTCGGCAAACTTCATGTGGCTCTTCCCGGAGCCCCGCTTACCCCTCATCCTGACCAGAGCAGGGTCCACTAGCAGACCTGCAAAATAAAAGGGCAAAGGTCAGTAAAGCAGGGCTCGAAATAGTGGGTGCATGTGCACCTGTGTGCACCTAATTTTTTACTGTGATTGCACCAGTGCATCTAGATATTTTTGTACTCAATAGGGTAACGGTTCTCTTGTACACTAGCATAAGGAATATAATTCTTGAAATATAAGCATCAGAAAAAGCAATATAACCTTTTGTTGTACATTGTAATTTATTGGATGTATTGCTTGGTTGGTTGAAATTTGGATATAATTACAGAAGTTCTTAAGAGAGGCAGTAGCGTCAAACTTATGTTTTGCTGACATTCAACTTTATTTTATGTGGTGCATCTAAAATTCTTTCTGTGCACCTAATTTTTTGGGTTGGGTGCACCAGTGCACCTATTTCCAGAAATGAATTTCGAGCCCTGTCGTGCCAGTAGCTATGGATCAACAACATAAGGGATGCCTTCCACTCCCTCAACCTACACAGTGAAAACAGAGGCACCTGGCAGTCTGTCATCAAGCCACAACATCTATTTGTGAGCATGTCTTTTTGTGGCCTCATGAAACTAAGGGGATCATCATTAGGCAATAGACACGTTTTTGCCTGGTTTTAAAAGCTCAAAGTATTACACAGATATGCTTAACAGTGTTGGTAGATGTCACTACCATATAGATTTCAGCATTTATTTATTTCCACTTTTTTGGCCATAAAACTGCTTTACCTTCCTTTAACTGTGATTCATGATACCAACTTGACCAACTTGAAATTATGTACTCAATATGGAAGTGGAAGGGACTGAAGGAAGACTGAATGCGGCTGCAGGATGTTTCAACTACTGCAGCAGCAGAAAACAGTGGACTACTACTACTACTACTCAATATTGTGCAAGTTGCTTATATCTAAACCAACGACTGAGGTCCATAAACTGTACTTACCGAGTCCCTTGCGGCCCCCGCGGACCGTAAAACACTCGGCTATTCTCCCCAGTTGACCTTGCTCGCCGCAGCCGAAGGTGTACAGGTCTCCCTCCTCGGTTAGACAGGCCACATGGCTCACTCCACTGGAGATCTTCAGCACCGGGGCAGGGAGGGGGATCTCTACCGGTCTGGGCTGAGCCTTGCCATCACTGGTCAGACCAAACTGACCATTGTTGTCCTGTTGGGAGGAAAATTATAGTTTTAACTAGGGGTGGATACCGGTTCGGCTTAATAAGGTCCAAGTCCAAGTTTAGGTCCAGAGATTTAGGTTCAGGTCCGAACCTGAACCTGATCCTGTCCAGTTGATGTTTTGTTTTATTAGACCCAATATTAAGCATAGAGAATTAACACTGACACGCACGACTATAAAAGTTTCTTGGTGACCGTGAGAAAACTTTTCAGATAAACCAGTGTTTGATATTTGAATGTTGCACTTAACTATCTAAATACAATAAGGAATAAAATAGCCAGTCTTCAGAAGACAGATACCAGCATTGACGATGTATGGCAATGCTGCACTGCATATGTTTGGAATTGCAGAAACACAGACAGACATACAAGTCAACTACAACGAAAAGTGAACAAGACCTATCTACCACCCAAAAATCATTGAACATAGCATGTCCAGAACACAAGAAATCAAGACTGCCAGGGGCCCAACAATCGACTCATTTCTTCATTCTACCAACACTATCAACACAGTGTACACACTAAATATCATCAAGATCCCATTCAGTTAGGCTGTTCACAATCACAGACAAACACACAGACCCAAAAACATACCCTACTTGGCAAAGCTAATAAAAAGGTTTTTTTCTAGAAAAACTGAATAAGAGGGAGCACACACAGGCGAGGGAGCGAATTCTATATATTATGGATGAATCGATTGCTGAGTGAAAGCTGTATGCTGGATATTTAGCCAAAATCTGATTCTGAGGGCGACAAGGGGGCACTGGGCTGAAACAAAGAGCGCAGCACCCCTCTTTCCTGATTTAGATGAACCCCTGATAAACAACAGTAAACATCTGACCCTGAATGTCCCCCAGCACCAAACCCTGCCGTCCATAGTGAGTGCGATGGTGTGGGAGTCACCAGCGCCGAGCTGTACGATCTTGTCGCTCAGTTCCACCTTCCCTGGGACGGTTTCCGTGCCGATTTCTGAGGTGTCTCTTCCTAACGCTCCCTCATCGTTACAACCCCACGACCAGACCTGAAGACAACACAAATAGTGAACAAGACACTGAAGGAATCCACTTGCAAATACATGAAACATCCACGTATGAATTTAGAAAGCTACAATTATGTGTGCTAAAGACAAGGTTTTGGCTGAACTAAATACAGGAAGACTCAAGAATTATCAAACAGTTACAGTATCATGAATAAGTTGCCACTCTTTGATATCGATCTCTTCTGTGTACCCTTAAAAATCAATATTTTAGTTTAAAAAGTTTAAGATCAGCATTTTTCCTAAAAATTATGAACATCTATTTACTACTCCATGACACAAGTTACATTGTTCCCTTACCTCTCCTTTGACAGTGAGTGCGACCGTGTGCATGCCCCCCGCACACACGTCGATGACTTTGTCCTCGATAGCCACCAGTCCAGGCTTCTTCCTTTCCATGATGTCCTCCCCTAACCCCAGCTGACCAGTGTCCCCCTGACCCAGCGTCAAGACAACCCCTTCTACAGTACGGCAGGATGGTTGGACCTCTGGAATAAAAGATGAGGAGAATATTTAGTTCTTCCTCTCGATGGTGTCCTCCCCTAACCCCAGCTGACCCGTGTCGCCCTGACCCAGGGTCAAGACAACTCCTTCTACAGTACGGCAGGATGGTTGGACCTCTGGAATAAAAGACGAGGATAATATTTAGTTCTTCCTCTCGATGGTGTCCTCCCCTAACCCCAGCTGACCCAGCGTCAAGACAACCCCTTCTACAGTACGGCAGGAGGGTTGGACCTCTGGAATAAAAGACGAGGATAATGTTTAGTTCTTCCTCTCGATGGTGTCCTCCCCTAACCCCAGCTGACCTGTGTCCCCCTGACCCAGGATCAGGACAACTCCTTCAACAGTACGACAGGAGGGCTGGACTTCTGGAATAAAAGATGAGGATAATATTTAGTTCTTCCTCTCTATGGTGTCCTCCCCTAACCCCAGCTGACCTGTGTCCCCCTGACCCAGCGTCAAGACAACCCCTTCTACAGTACCGCAGTTGGGCTGGACTTCTGGAATAAAAGTCGAGGATAATGTTTAGTTCTTCCTCTCGATGGTGTCCTCCCCTAACCTCAGCTGACCCGTGTCACCCTGACCCAGCGTCAAGACAACTCCTTCTACGGTTCGGCAGGATGGTTGGACTTCTGCAATAAAAGATCTAAGATCTAAAGCACAATGCAAACAGTTTGTAATTTTTATTTTCAGAGGTGATGTTTGATATTAGCTACTGCTAGAGTGCATCACCTCTGTGTCCTGTATATTCTTCAGTTGTTTAATAAAAAAAAAAAAAAAAAAAAACAGTTTACCATAACAAAGGCAGAATCACAGGCATATTGGGAATTTCAAAAATATATACAGACAAACCGAGGTCAATACAGAATCATTCCTTTGAGGTAACAGTATACTCACCAAGCTTCCTTTTTATTTTAGGCGTGGCTGCCTCGGAGGTTTTTGATGGCCGCCCTCTTTTGGACTTGGCCTTGACGACATCATTAGTTGTGGAGTCCGCTGCTCTTTTCCGAGTCTTAGAGTTAGATGGGGCCATCTCCTTTTAAGGAAAATATAGAATTGTATGGACAAATGTTTTATACAACTTACAAGTAACCAAGACAACAAATTACAAAAATTACATGGGACATAGTTGTACTCCACTCTAGTGTATTCAAGACGATGGAATTTTTGAAATCGTTACAAAAAAGGTTACAAGGAAAAAATGTAGAGAACTTTATTGCGTGACAATAATTTTGTAACAGGTACAATGTATGGCAACTCGGGCATGCATGACATTTAAGAATTGCTAATACGTAACAATTTTAGATAACAAATCTAATTCACATAATTTATAGCAGACAAATTATCTAGTTATACCAGAATATGACCATCTCTACTTCCCAAGAAAGAAGATATTTACGTTATCATAAATTTCCTTCTACATACATGAATTATGCTCTCTTTATGGCCCATGAATGAGCTTCAAACGACGGTGTTCACCACTTCAAACGTTTGTAACGTCTAGCCGGTTACTCATTAAACACGACGTCAAACCCCAAGTGCGCACGTGAAGACATTCCAAGGGGCGTTTTTATCACAAGTCAAATTTGCCGCCATCTTTCATTCATTCCCTTGTCGAGTCGAGCGAGTGCGACGCACTTTTTTTGGTCAGAAAATTGACTAAAAACCCCTAAAATAACCCCAAAATCTTCCTGCAAGAAGAAAGAACTACATACCTTGATTCTATAACTAAAAGCAGCCGAAATAACTTGATTCTGAGCTAAAAACTAGTCGAAGTTTCGGAACACGTTGTTGGTCTCTTTCCGAGAAAAATGGAAGATACGTCAGTGCGCAGCGAGACTGCGCAGGTCTCGTCATTAAGTCTCGCGATGTTTGAGGAATTCTCGACCTTTGACCCAACCCGGAAGTGAATCAATTTTGACGTGTCAAATCGAACATGTCCGTCTGAAACCCTGGAAAATCACTCTGTTCTCGTTTTTGAGCGATTTTTACGAAAACAAACGCATATTTAAGGTAAGTCTTTGACTAGATATTATTTTGAACATGTATAGGTGCAAGGAGTGTATAAGAATTCCTTAGAATAGGCTTCTTGCTTTTGCCCATGTCTGGTTTTAGAGCGAATTTTAGAGCGAAATTTTCCAAGTTGAAAAATAGTTCCGTCAGTGTCATGTGTCAACCTGAAACGATGTTGAGTAAACGTTGCCAGATACACACCTGAGTCTTCTTACAGTGAGAAGAGCTACGGGCATTGGTTTCAGCTTTGGAAAATTGAACGCCTTTATTTCTGCAAGCCAAAGACATAGGGAAACTGAAGTATATTTGTATATGTTGACATATGTATGCAGATGGTATGTTTGTACTTCCAATTAACAATGATGGCTAACTGGCTATGGCAAAATTGGAAAGTAATTTCGAACATTTTGGAAACCCTAAATGTCAATTCAGTGCTTGATGTAAATAAATTTCACCAAGACTTTTGATGTGTGCATACCTCCCTTTGTACATGTGTTATGGTATGATGACTATCTATATTTTTGTCAAAACACATGAAGTGTTTGATTTATTCTTTTCTTTGTTACATTTTCAAACTGCTGTGCAGCTTCGTTCTGCTGTGACGTTTTTCAAGGGGCCCGGAGTCTCTAATGTCTCATCTAACGTCTCATCAATAAAAAGACTTGCTTCCTAAAAATCATAGTAGGATTGGTCTGGACCAATTGTAGGGAATTACGCTGGAGGAAGCGACCTCTGACCTCCGCTCGTGCTACAGTTATTCTTGCAACATCCGCCGTGCTGATCGGCAGGGATCGCCTCCCATGCAATGTTACCACCATCCCGCCCTTGCTGCAATTCCACTTCTTTTAAGAACTCAAAAAAATCAGCGTCTTTGTCCTCAGAGTCACCATGGGGGTCGGCAGTAGTTAGCATGACAGGACTTGCAAACAACGACTTCCTACTTAGACTAGCGAGGAAAGAGCCAGTCTCGGACAACTCAAGTCACATTTTAATCTTGCGCCTGATAAATCACCATGGGGGTTGGCAGTAGTAACATGACAATTGCAAAGCTCACAAAAAACGACTACAGCCAACGACTGGCCACGAAGGACAGCAACTTTCGCACAACGCTTGTTTTTATGTAACAGTGTTCCTTAGAGAACTCGCATTTTCCTCTAAAAATCAGCATTTTTGTCTTCAGAATCACCATGGGGGTCGGCAGCAGTAGCATGACAGAGTTTGTGAACAACGACTACCCGCTGAGAATGGCGGGGAAAGAGCCGATCTCGGACAAGTCTTTTGATCTTTAGAAACCTACATTTTCCCCTAAAAATCAATGTTTTTGTCTCCAGAATCACCATGGGGATCGGCAGGAGCAGCATGACGGAGCTTGCAAACAACGACTACTAACTGAGACTGGCGGGGAAAGAACCAATCTCGGACAACTCTTTTTATCTTTACTTTAGAAACCTACATTTCCCCCTTAAAAATCAGCGTTTTTGTCTCCAGAACCAACATGGGGGTCGGCAGCAGTAGCATGACGGAGCTTGCAAACAACGACTACCTGCTTAGACTGGCGGGGAAAGAGCCGATCTCGGACAACGACCCGTTCTGGAACCAGCTCCTGTCCTTCTCCCTGCCCACACCGCTCAGCACACCGGAGGCCAGGCAACTGGAGGACGCAACTAAACCTATCTGTAAATCTCTGGGTGAGTGCTTCCTGCAGTATGTGTAGTGTGAACTGTGAAAGGAGAGTAATCTTGATCCAGTTTTAGCTCACTGAGCTAATCTTCCACTGGTTGTGACAGAGAAGACAGACGCTATGTACAGTATTAACAGGTTCATTGTACCAGGGAAATTCCCCTAGCTCTTTTTGACAACCACAATGAACAGTGGGCCACGGCTTAACGTCCCTTTCTTTCAGAGTAATGCAATGTTGAGATGCATGTAGTTGTCTATTACATATAGCGCATAGGAAGCAAGAAAGAAAAATTTGAGTTGAAGATCTACTATCACAATGATTGAGACTGTATTTGTATCTTCGATACATAGCAGTCTCGCTACATGCTTGTCCCATAGATTTATGAGCTACATGCAGAACTGGATCAAAATACAATTGGAATCTTTTTAAGATCTTTTATTCTTATTGCTTTACTCTACAGACAATAGATGTCTTTTTTGTCACCCCAATTGATGGATATACTATCAAGACACAAAAAACAACATGTACAATATAAGTATATGATATAGTACTATATGATATAATACATGTTGTTTTTTGTGTCTTGATAGTACATGTTATTTCTGTCTTTCTGTCTGTGTTTGTGTGTCTGTCTGTGAAGTCTACCATCTCTGATTGCCTTATTTTTGGATATTTGGAGTTTCTTTTAACACAACCAGGTAATCTCACCTGCTGATAGACACCGAAACGTCAGCAGGTGAGATTACCTGGTTGTGTTAAAAGAATCTCCAAATATCCTATGTTCTACCCACCTGATGAAATTGTTTTCCGATGCCTTATTTTTGTTGCAGTTGAAAACAACCCCCAGACAGGGAACTTCTGTGCCCTGATCCGCGTCTTCCTGAGAAGAGCAGGAGAACTTAAGACGTCTACACAGTGTGAGAAGTAAGGAACTAGACACATAATCTTAAAGGAGAAGTATATACTATCTTCAAAATTGAATGCTTTGAAAATGTGTTCTATATCTGCCTGATTTGTGCCTATATGTTTTCATTATGATTGATAAAGTTGTGTGTATAGTAACAATTAAGAGCTTCCATTTGTTATTATTATGTCGAGACAAAGTAACATAAAACTTGCCTGCCATAAGGGTGATGCTATTCATTTGTAACCTCCAATCATATGATTTACTTGAGCCTTATTGTAGTTTGCAGGATTGGTACGTTTAAAAGAGGACAGTAGACATTATAATTGTACCATAACAATGAAGTATTGTAAATGCAGAAATGTGTGCGGTGGTCTTATGTTCGCGGTTTTTGCATTGACAGCTTCACCGCGAATTTTAAACCACCAGGAACATTTTTGTTGAATACTGTAGCAGTATGTGATTATAGCGCTGCCGCAAACTTAAAACCACTTTAGCGTGAAATAAAACCATACGAACTTATAATAAAATCATTTACAGTTTTCAGTGTTCTCGTTAGGCCTTTTCAGTATGGGGGCCCCCGATGCTGTGATCTGACCCCAATGCCGTGTTTCAATGAGCATAGGGGTGTTTCTTTCTGGGAAGAACCTTCATAAGTCTTATAAAAGTTCATATTTGGCTTTAGAATGAGGATATAACAGAGGAAAAACTTAACTTCATAAAATTTATCCCTCAAAATGCAGGAAATAGTGTCTTATTTGGTTATGAATTTCAAAATTCATTGCGATAAGATGCCAGACTCCCAACTGTTATCATGTCTTTGGTACTCCCCGAGTGACTTGCGCCGTGCAAAGTTGGCCTTCTGTACCTGACCCCTACACTGTGAAAAAATCCTGGTGAGAACACTGGTATTATAATGTTTTTCTTGTGTTTTTCCACAGTAACGTGTTTGTGTGGCAGTCCTACAACGCCCTGTTCATCATCAGATGTTTGTGTAAACATTTCATCGAGATCATGTCCGAAGAGAAGGTTCTGAAGCACTTCACCGTCACAGCTGCACAGAAAAAAGGTGAGTCAGCCTTTAGCATACTAAAGTAGCCGTTTGGTACCCGATTCCCTGTTGGTTACAGAGTTGGGCAGCAGGGAGAAGGTTAAGTGTAACTAACAGCTTTTAGGTCATACCTGGGCCACAAAAATATTTGATTCGCGTGTTCTGGACCGGGCAATAACTTGGCTTATTACACAGGGTTCTACTTTTATCACACACGCTTCCATAGAATGATTAAAATGCTTTTCGAGTTCGTCGGTTGTGCCGCTGTTGGCCGTAGGGTGATCCTACCCGCGGTCGGGCCGGTACCTCGGGCGATACGGAATATCCTGTTGTAATCTTTATTCATCAACTAGTAAAAGGATCCTTCATCATAGCAATTTGAGCTAATTTTATGATAGCTGCTTTGCATTTACCCAGCTCCACTATCACACCTCACTCCACACTAACTGCTGTAAAACATGTACAGAAACGGTTAAAACTTCAGAAATGAAACTGACCATGAAACATATACTATGATATAGAGACCTACAGTAACCAGAAGTGGGTCATGTGAAATTGTAATGAAAAGCCGTCATTCAGATGCAGATACATCAATGACCTGTCACACCTATATGATGTGTTTCTTTCAAGGTGTCTAACAAACTGACCCATACTCTATTTGATGACAATGTTACAATACTTAACTGGAATGGCAAATTTTGAAGCGTTTGTCGTTGTTTCTAGCTCCAGGGAACTCCAGTGAAAGCAGCGCTCCCCTGGCAGAGACTTTGATTGTTTCCATCATCCAACTCTTGTTACAGATTCCTGTTCTGTAAGTCAGGTTTTTCTTTGTTGATTCCCAGCTGACAGCCTTGAAACAATGTTTGTGGCACATTTTAAAACTGATTATATTGTACTGTTATGTTATACTGATTTGTTAACTGTAGCTTAATTTTAGCTGATTTAACGGTCACTAGTTAACAGCTAAAATTTCATCATCGGTAATATTTGATCACTGATACTTGAGACAGTGATGTTTGTTCCCACTGTTAAAATTAAGTGATGTGACCTACTCCATTTTCCCCAAACCGCTATATTTTCCTGTCGCTATATTAAAGTGATTTACAGTAGTTTAAACTAAAGAATTACAAGAATATTAAAATCCTTGCCATCTCAAAGTTGAAGTGACCACGGTTTAACATTATATGTAGTTATTTTTACTTCACACGATGTTAATGTTGGTGAAACAGGTGAACATATTTAGCAGTAAAGATATCTATAGACTGACCGTTTTGTTTTTTCCTGCCATTAGGAATTTTACCTACCTCCTACATCTAGAGGCGATCAACACGTTACTGGTGCTCCTGTCTGTGCAAATGTTCGTGGCTCGGGCAGCGTACAAGAGTGTGCTTCACGATTATCTCGCTGAGGGAAAATGGTGAGCATGATTTTTGTTATGAAGATTTTTTTTTTCCTAAAAATTATATTTCTGTTCTTAACATTTTGTCATACCGGTAGGTAATACTTCTGAAGAAGGCGACAGTGGTCGTTGAAAGTCCGTTAATACCTTAGTGTTGGAAGAAAGTTTAGCATTGTATTATGATTACTACTAACACAGATGAGCTTCCATGATATTTTGTCATTGGTGATGATGTTATAGATTGTACACTTTTCATTGAAAAATCTCCTGGAAATATTTGAAATTGTCATCTCACATGGATTATTAAAACAAATTGACATGTACTCAGAGTCATTTTGTCAACATTTCTATGGAAGAAATATCATGTCATTTGAAGTACAAAATTCATTTATTGTTGTACTGTACTTGAAATTTGTTATACTCAGCCATTGTCTTGGAAATGTAGTGACAAATGATTACACCTTCTTACAGTATGCTAATAGTACCATAGCAACAGGAATATGATAGACCAAACACAACTTTACAACTTTTGGCGAAACTAAAACTTATTCTGACTCCACAGTGCCAAGGCAGCTCCCCTCCTAGTTCGGCAGCTTCTGTATAACTTCACCACACAAGAGATGTGCCCCGCAAGCTTCGACCGAGCAGGGGGAGGGAGTCTACTGTACGGAATAGCTTCAGGAGTAGCTTGTAAGAAACTGTCTTTCCTTGCCTGCTTTCTTTAAGGAATTCACATTTGTATTATCTGTTTTCTTGGATTTTACTTCCATCAAAAATTGTTGGCACATTTCTAACAATTTTTCACTTTTTTTCCAGCTGGAATTTGGACAATTCTTACATTAGGTATAGGAGGGGGTGGACATCCAGAGGATGGAATAGCCAACACCCCAGCGTTAGCCAATCAGAGCATGTTGCTGCTGTTAGTTTTAGCCAATCACTGTGGGAATGACAAGGACACCCGAAACCCCTACAGAGAAGCACTCATCTCATTTGTAAATATTCCAGGTAAGAGTTACGTCGATCAAGAAACAAACAAACAATTGAATCAGTAAATGCACTAATGAATGAATGATGAAAGAATGGATGGATGAATGAATAGATGAATGGTTGAAGACGTTGATGAAGGTTAGACATCCAGGTAATAAGATACGTCATCTTAAATCTTAAATTTGCCAATTAAAAGCTTGGCTGTGTAGACTCAAGTTCTTTGTGTTGAACTTAACATTGTCTGCTTTGAAAAAATTGAAATCTAACACCTTTCCACCGGAATTAGATAATCCACAAACTCTGGTAATATGCTGTAAACCTGTTTTCAAGACTATTGTATTTACTTTTAGAATGTCATGAAACTGCCAAACTATCAGCACAATGTAATGTTGTGAAACATGATCAAAACATCCTATTGGAAAACGGACTCTAAAAACTTATTCCTTTCTTAAGGAATATAGCGTGGGATCGTGTGGCGCAACGGCAGAGCGTTTGACTCAGAACCAAGAGGTCCCGAGTTCGAATCCTGTCATGTCATCGATCTTGTGCCCTTGGGAAAGGCACTTAACACAACTTTCCTCACTCCACCCAGGTGTAAATGGGTACCTGACTTTGGTTGGGGAAATTCGTATTGAGGTCACCTGGTGGCGCCGAATGGCAGCCGCCCAGACCCTTGCGACAGTTCCACAAAATGCAAGCGTGGATAAGATATTATATATGTTGTGTATTGTGTGAAACCTATAATACCCTGCATCAATTCAGCGCTAGAAAGGCTGCCATTGCGGGTAATTTCTGACCAATAAAACCATTATTATTCTTATTTATTATTATTCCACAGAGACCAGTTCAGAGGCGCAGATTGACGCCTCTTTCAACATCAAGTTCGCCAGCTTGTACAACGCCATCTGCGGCCAGCTGAACAACGACTCCACTATCCTGCTGCTGTACATACTGCTGCATAGGAACCAGCACTTCAAGACCTTCATCTTGTCAAGATTAAATATAGAAGCCTTGGTAAGTATAAAAATGTCGTAGAGTTTCTTGTAGTCTCGTTTTCAGATGAACAGTATATCTTGTGAAATGAATTGAAAATTGCTTGGTGAACCAAATTATGAAGACTGTTGTCTTATCAACGTTAGATAAAGAAGCTTTGGCAAGTCTTTAGATGTTAGTTTTTGCTAGTAAACTTTGGTCTACTATTCATTGTTCTTTGTCAGAAAGAGTCATCTAAGTTGCATGTTTTAAGCATTATGCTTCAAGTTAGACTGAACAAGAAGGTCTATATTTTGTAAGATCTGCAGTACCCAACAAAAGTGCTAGATGGTGCTGCTGTATTGACTGTTCTATGTTTTACACATTCTCCCAGATACTCCCCATTCTTCAGACCCTGTACCACGTAGCAGATAGAAGTTCCCATCATATCTACATGGCTCTCATCATCATCCTCATCCTTAGTGAAGACGACGCTTTCAGCAAGTCTGTACATGAAATAGTGAGTATACACTATAAGGTAAAACTATATATAATCAATAGATAATGATTATACAGTCAAACTTGGTCTGACGACCACGTTCCAAGGACGACCATCGCCTCAAAATGCCCGCTTTGGGTTGGTCCCGATTTTCCCCCCATAGACACAAGCATTAAGCAATGTGTCCAAGACGACCACTTGTCTTGTGTGACCGCAACTAGCCCCAATCTGGACTTCGGGTGACCAAAATGTTACGAAGATGGCCGTGTCATTTTTGTGCAGCTTATTTTGCTGCCCCGTTATATATACATATACGTTTATCCGTTTGGGACCACATTCTTCCCATTGCAGCAGCGACACGTAGCAGCATTGCGATGTTGAACCAGTCAGTATGGCACTGAGAAAGGTGACAAACAGTCACACTGAAACATTAGATGTTGCCTTTGTTGTGAATAAAAGAGAGTTGGTATTCAGAATATCTTTTATGAGTATTCTTGTGTATATAATTTTATGTAAAGTAACATTTTCACATCAATTGATATTATAAGAGCAAGTTTGTTCCTAATACATGTACATATAAAACACATGTACATGTAAGCTTAATTTTTTATTCATTTTTTTTTTAAATCTGCAGCATCCTTTTGGATTGAGAATGATCAGTGTTTAAGCATTGCTATGGTTAATAGCTTACTGACATATACAGACTGTATCTTTTAATCTCAAATACAGACTGAGTATGATGTTTGTTTGACGTTGTGGACCATGGATTGCCTAAAAGTAACTGTTTCCCCTCCTGTTTCAGATCCTGAAGTCTGTCCCCTGGTACACCGAGAGAGCTCTCCACAAAATCAGCCTGGGGGGGCTGCTGATACTGGTGGTCATCAGGACTATACAGTTTAACATCACCAGGATGAGGGTAAGGATAAAATCTTTTGATAACTCCTAAGCTACTTTCCTTAGCGCATAATTGCCTATTACTGTAAATTCATTTACAATTAATGAAGTCTCGAGTTTTGAGCAAAATTACAGGCTTGGTAGGGGAAATATTGGAAAAAATACTCTACTTTGAAAATCAACAGGATGGAGCTGGGAATTAGAACAGGATGGAGGAGTGCCACTGTTCCATTCTTTGGGGAGATCTCTGGGTTTGTTTCGCAGTAGAAGGGAAAAGGAGGCTTTCACAGAGTTCTGCATTTGTGGTTGAAACAATTCTGTAGTACAGGTCATACAAGGGAGACATTTTCGCATTGTCATGAATTTATGGTGGAGAGGTCGCTGTGAAGACATGAAGATAAAACCACTATGAAAGTTTCAAGCTTTGCAGTACTCCTGTCAGCTTAGACTACGTAGTGGATGCCGTGTCAAACGTGACTGGACTCCTAGTAGATTTACTGAAACATCTGGTTAGTGGTTACCGTTGCTGCAGAGAGCTTAAACCATTTTAAAACTAGGCAAGATGTCAGCACTGGGAAGGGCGCAAGTACGCAGTATGAAGGAGACAAGATCACGACACAACAGGTAGTCTTCTATCCTGCATGCGGTATCAAGGTACATGTATCTGTAGGATAAACATTTATTATGTGGCCTTAAAATAAGTATTTACCATTCCTCCCCCAGGATAAGTACCTTCACACCAACTGTCTGGCGGCCCTGGCCAACATGTCTGCACACTTCCACTCACTACACCAGTATGTTGCACAGAGAATTATCAGGTAAACTTTACCTCAAAATGTCTTTTTGCCTTTAGAATTGTTGCATTTTCAGTTTTTGCATGCAAATTGACATTTACACAGTAGTATTGCAATGTTTTTGAAGAAGTTTTCTTCATAATTTCTTTCTGATTTTACACTTTTGATTGTCATCAACAGCAGAATTCAACTCATTTGATGTTCAACTCATTCTTTAGCTGTATAGAATTCAAAGTTGTTTGATTTTCTGTCTGCTCTGTATGTTTTCAGGTGACCATATCAATAATAGAAGTGATGAAATTGTGTCAATAATTTTCCTTTTGTCTGTTTCTTCCCAGTTTATTTGAGCTCCTGTGTAAGAAACACAGTAAGTTCCTGGAGCTGGTGACCTCACCTGACCCCACAGTCAAACACTTGCAGGACTATGTAAGTAACAAACACAACTTGCATATAGCTTTAAGTGGCTAAATTCTCAGTGCCAAACAAACAGATGAACAAATGCTATATTATGATAGTCTTGGGCGTTAAAAACAGTATGTTTTAGTTGTTTCTAAAAGATTATTGGGAAATAGTCCCAGAAAAACCCCCTTGATCATGATCCTTTGGTTTCCTATAGACCCAGCATAGAGTTTATGATAAGCAGATGGCATTCAAACCCTGTAGCTTTGATCTCCTACAGTCCCATGACCATATTATAAGGCTCAGATTTGGGACTTAAACCCTTCATCTTTGGTACCTTCCAGACCTACTTGTAGGATCTAGCAAACATTCTATGACTACCCAGTGGGATTTGAACCCTGAAAGCCTGGTATCTCACATGCCCAGTACCTTTCATACATTCTATGAATGACAGTATGGTTTGGCATTGGTCTACTGCTAGAAACCCAGAACCCAGTCCAAACTCTGTGATTGAGAATCGTGACTTAAACCTTGAACCTTTGCTTCCATGCAGACCCAGGATCTTGCATATATCCCACAATAATTTGCAAAGTAGGATTTGAACCATGAACATTTGGGTTCAACGCTCTACGATTGACTCTTGGGATTCAAACCCTGCACCCTTGATCCCCCCAGACCCAGGACCTGGCCATACTAGAGGAGGTGATCAGGATGGTGTTGGAGATCATCAACTCGTGTCTGACGAGCTTGCTGCAGCACAACCCTCACCTGGTGTACGCCCTGCTGCACAAGAGACACCTGTTCGAACAGTTCCGCACGCATCACACCTTCCAGGACATCATACAGAACATCGACACTGTAAGTATGTGTGTGTGTGTGTGTGAGTGTGTGTTTGAGTGTGTGTTTGAGTGTGTGTGTGTTTGAGTGTGTGTGTCTGTGCACTTGTGTGTGTGTGTGTTTGAGTGTGTGTGTCTGTGCACTTGTGTGTGTGTGTGTGTGTTTGAGTGTGTGTTTGTTCGAACGGTTCTCCAGGACATCATCGAGAACATCGACACAGTGAGTTTATGTGTGACTGTGTGTGTGTGTGAGTATGTGTTGTGTGTTTGTGTGTGTGAGAGAGAGAAAGCGTGTGTTTGTGTGTGTCTGTAAAAGTGTTTGGTTCTATAATTCCCAATATACACAATGCAGTGTTTCCATTGTGCATTCTCAGTGCTGCTATTATGATGAATATGAATGGATTTTGATGTGTTCTAGTATGTGTGTTGGAGAAGAAACAATTCTATGTTAGCCACCTACTAGCTTTCCTTTGCAATGCAACAGTACTGTGGCTTATGTATCTTTTCTTCTGACTTGAATCTTGTTCATATTTCAGGTGATCACCTACTTCAACTCTAAGATGGAGCAGTGTCCCACACGACCTTCAGAACCTCACGAAGTCTTAGAGGTCATCGAGATGGGCGCCAGGCAGTGGCCAAGAGACAGACTAAAGGTTTGTTTGTTTGTTTATTTACATCTCCTTAGCTGGCTAGCTGTTGCTTTTAAACCAGGGTTCTAGCTAGCTTGAATTTTTTTCCATCATCCCAATTTCCATTGACAGAAAGATCCTACAAATAGTCTTTTTTTTTCTGTCACCTTGTACGAACTTGTATCAATCTATTCAAATTTTGACATTTTTAAAGCTTTTTGTTTCTTAAGGTTGACGGAATAGTCTAAAAATTTTTCCATCATATGCAACAAAATTCAGTCAATTGATGGAATGACGGATGCTGGCTAGAACCCACTTGTTTTAAACTTTAAGCCCGAAATACATGTACATCATTATTTTACAACATTAAAACAACACTGCAAATGTTACAGAAGTAAAACTGTTTAACAGTTAACCTCAAGGCTGTTAATGTAGCAGTCAGCAAAGTTGTCTTGGTTATGTGGTTGAGGCAGCAGGGGGAGGTTAAAAAAACCTTCCACATGACATACTGGAAAAAACAACAACACAACAATCACTTAACACAAAACAAAAACCATACCTATGAAAGTCTTGTACATGTATACATAAATGGAATGAAGAAAAACTTAATCATTTATCATTCCTTTGGTTGCATAGAAGAGGGTATTCATTTTACATGGAGATAAATGTTGATTAACATTAAGGAATTATACATAATATATCTCTCATGAGTTTTGAAATTAGTATCGGATTCCTAATTCTGCCTTCTTCTTGGCTTAGAGTTCATTTCTGGGCCCCATGGCAGTTTCCTTTTGAACTATAGATGTTTATATCTTTCTTCGTGAACAACATACACATTCATGTTGATGACTACATAGTATACAGACATGTTGATAGCCACTGACTATTTACAAAATGTAGAGTTTGTGTATGGCAGTGTCAGAATTCATCTCTGTTTGTCCTGTATAACGCCAGTGAACGTTTTACAACTGTATTACAGAAAGCTTTATCTCAATCGCAAACTTCAAACGCAGCGACAACCTCCTTTCCCCTTCTAGTAGGGACGGAGGGACAGGTCCTGGAGACAGCCTTGCTCTCATCCAAGTATGTCCTGTATGACTGTCACATTGTTGTCCTCTGTGTCCGTCAATACCAGCCGTCCCTCTGTTGCCATGGCAACGGCGCACGGCCTGGCCATCCCCATGGCAACATGGCGGAGGAACACGCCCCTCTTGTCGAACATCTCCACGCGGGCGTTGCCGCTGTCGGCCACAAAAATGTTTCCCGAACCGTCCGCACAAACGCCACAGGGGTTGTTCAGCTGACCTTCACCCCCGCCCTCCCCTCCAAACTTGACCAACAGCTGTTCGTCCTTGTTGTACTTGTAGACGTAGTTGCCCTTGAAGTCCGACACGAGGATGTTCCCTTCGCTGTCGACGCTGGCGTATTGTGGGTACTCCATCCCCTGCTGCCGACCCACGGTTTTCTTCAGCTCCCCGTCTGCGGTGTACACCTGCAGTTCCCCCTCAAACTGCCAGAGGTCGCTGCTGGTCTGTGTGATGAGGATGTGTTGCGTGGTGGGGTGGACAGTGATGCCTCGGATCAGCCCTGTGTGAACCAGGCTGATTTCTCTCAGCACCCTGCCCTGTTAGCAGATCAACAAAAGAAGAAAAAAAACATGCTCAAGTGATAAGAAAGGAGTATAGGTTAGGGTGCAGAAAGATGCACTGTTTAGTTTGCTGGTATGAAACTTTCTAGGTGTCAGATATAAATTAAGAAGTTGTCAAACTCTAATCTTGGTAATCTTGGCATTAGCTTACAACATTGTTCAGCATCATACTAGAAAATGTTTGCTGTTCTACAGTTAAGTTTTATCAAGCATCTAAGCATTATCATGGTGGTCATTTTTCAATGTAGAAGTGTGCTACAGACTGTATTTTCAAATGTAAGTCTGGCACTTACACTTAACAGTTATTAATTAGGTTTACGGAGTCTACATGTACCTGGTCTTTGCTGTACTGTACAGCGCAGTAGTCCGTCTGACTCTCTGTGTGCCCCACCACCCACAGGTTCCCCTCCCCGTCCATCACCACATCGTACGGGAACAGCTTCTGTCCTCTTGATGTGACCGTCAGAAAATTGTTAACAAACGTCCCGTCCATAGCGAACGTTTGAATACGACTGTTGATATAGTCTGCTACAAAGATCTCCCCTTCTTGTGTCACCGCAACGCCGCGCGGTCTGTCAAACTTTCCTTCTTCAGCCCCCTTTCCGCCAAATGTAACGCTGCGAGACGGCAGCTGGGGTTGGTTACCTTGGTGATGACCTGTGATCTCTGCACCCTCAGATAAGTCAAAGACCTCTGCGTTTTGACTTGTAGGTGATTCTGGGATGGTGAACGACGGGACTGGGAAAGATTGCGCAAAAATGTATCCTAATATGGGCGTGATGTCGACATTGTCATCTGCAGGATTGAAGACAGCAACCTGTGGTTGTTTCAGCGAGGGTGGGAGTTTCCCCTTGTATTTCCCAACCATGCTTGTAAGAAGAGCTTCATGTTGCAGTAGGTTGTTTCCCCCCTGCCTGATTTCTTGATAGGCATTCTCACAAACTTTGGAAAGTTCAGCTACCTCTGCAAGGACCCCGGCCTTCTGATCGTGGACGGCATCCAGATTCTGCTTGTGCGTTGAGTCCACTTGTGACATCAGGCGCTCCTTTGTTTTGACGAGCTTCTGGATTGTTCGATCGAAGGCTGCAGAAATCTTGGTCTCAGTCTCCTGTTTTTGTTCGTTCAGCTGTTCTTCTGTTGCTCCAAAACCTTGGACGAAACTTCCGTAAGTTTCCAAGATGTCCCTCCCTTCGTCGAGTAATACTTGGACAGCAGGGGTCCTTTCTACAGAGGCTCTCCTCAGCGTTGTAGTTGGGTGCCCGTCGTGAGCCTCCTCCAAACACTCCTCACAAACAGGCACCTCACACCGCTTACAGAACACCCTAAACTCCTCAAACTCGTGAACACGGCAGCTGTAGCTTAACTCTGCTGCGTCGGAGACTCCCTGGCTGCGTAGCTGGTCACACAGGTTGACGACACGTCTGTCACAGTCCTGTAGAAAAGCCACCCCCTTGGCAGGGAGGTTGGATGGTTGTCGGCACGTCGGGCACTTAAAAGGCTGCTGCGTTGCCGCCCACTTCTCCAGGCAGTTTTGGCAGAAGGAGTGTTTACCTGCACAAAAGAAAGAAAGAATGTGGAGATATTCATGTCATATTCGTCTGAAGTATGGCCAGAAGGTACCCATCTGAGTAATGAGGCTGTTGTGGTAGCTTTAAAATTTAACAACACATGCTCAAGGAACCTCCTCGATCACAAGACCCCCATTTTAAGACGAATGCATCTAATTGGGCCCAGAAGCTCAACTGTGAGGATGCTACCAATTGAACTAAAATGGAATGCCTTAGGCCTAGGAAAAAACAGGTTGTGTTTCTGGTTGATCGACTGATCCAAGGAACAACCTGTCGACCCTAGCCGAACACCTGCACCATTGCAGTCAAAAATTAGGTGCACAGCTCCAATTTTGGGGTGCACAAAAGTTACTTGACTGTATGCACCCATATGCAGCCCTGTGAGAAATCTGAACCCCCAATTGCAAGTTTTACATAATACATGTAGTATATGTTTCTGCATACTTATGCCCAGAGGGCATATCCTAGTCTCTAAAAGAATCTTAGACTCTCTCAAGACTGTCTTGCCTGCACATAAAACTACTTAAGGCCGAGGAGGCAGTGCTCAAAAGTGCATATGCACCAGTATATTTTCCTGCCGTGTGAGAAATTTGATCCCCCAAGTTTTACAAAGAGACAGTGAAACTAAATTTTCAGCATTATCCTAGGCTCTAAAAAAAGGCAAAGAAGAATCCCATAGTCTTATCTGTACTGTTTTGTATACATGATGAAAGATTAGCCAGTGTTTAGTGGCTAAAAGGTACTAGTATCAGAAGAATGCAAACACATACAATAGTATACTGTAAATCACTTTAGTATAGCGGCAGGAAGATATAGAAGTTGGGACAAAATGGAGTTGGTCAGGGCACTTAATTTTAACGGTGGGAACAAACGTCACTGACTCAAATGTTAGACAGTAATTAAATATTTGCGATGATGAAATTTTAGCGGTTGACTAGTAACCGTTAAAGAACCTTAAGTTATAAGTTAACAAATCAAGAATTACAGTAATGAGTTACACATCGGACTAAGTTTTACAAAATGGGCTGAAACAAACTTTGCAGCATATCCTAGGCTCTAACAGTTAGACAGAAGAGAATCTTACCTTTACAAGGAACGACTTTCGGCCGTGTGAGCAGCTCATGACAGATTCCACAGGAAAGTTCCTCCTGGATAAACTGCCACGACCCGGACTCACGTCTGGCGGCCATCTTGGTTCTGTTTGTTCTATTCATAGAGGTCAAAGGTTGTCAGACAAAGAGCCTTGCCCCCAACCTGCCCAAGGTCACGTGTGGAATGTCAACAGTGATGATGAAAGGCTTCTTGGGCCCAACCTAAGTTTTTTTGAGGGGGTTCTTGAATTTCTTGAAGTAAGGTTACACCAACTTAGTATCTTGATTCTTGGGCTAATGAAAGAAATATCTTGCTACAGTTAATAACTGGCTTTGGGTCAAAGATTAGAATGGCAGTCAAATCTTTAATATCAAACACTCAAGTCAAGAAGTCACAAGGCCCGTTTTGATGCAATGGAACCTAGAAGTCCTGTAACCGCTTGGCACCGTGTTGCACTTCACCACACCTATTTGCTCAAGTTCAGTAAATAGATTAAACACACTTATTCCTGCCTATTTGTTCATGCTTTATCAAAGCCATTGTACTACAGGCCGTACACTACTGTAAATGCAGAAATGTTCCTGATGGTTTTATGTTCGTGGTTTTCGCGGCGAGCGTTTCACCCCAAACTTACATGTAATACCACCACAAACATTTTTGTGCAATACTATTAGCAGTATGTAATTATAGCGCTGCAGTGAACTTAAAACCACCGAGAACACTTCATTTTTCACCTGAGTGTGAAATAAAAACAACGCAAACTTAAATGCATTTAGTAGATTAGAATGAGTCATATCTTGACACTGAAGAAATCACAACAAGTGTAACTGTTTTGATGCAGTGTTCCCCGAAAAGTCCTGGCACTGCCTGGCGCTGCCTGACACTTGTTAACACACTCCACCACAACAAAGCCATTGTACTTGTGATAGGCCATACATGTCTCTCAGGGAAATGTAAGCTTGTTGAACTGTTGTTCCTTAAGGGTTAACGACCCTGATAAGTCTCTTTTTGTCAACAATTATTGTGTTTTTCTCATCATTTGCTGTTGTTGTCAAACTTTTTTTCTTACAGCCCTCTGTTTTCTGCCTGACCACTTGCTAAATTTTCACCTTACAATGTCTAAGAAGCAAGGAAATATAGAAGTCATGTCTTGACACTCAAGAATGACAAGTCATGCAGTTTTTACATCAATGTAAATTCAAAGTCCTTGCACTGCCTGGCACATGTTAACACACCTGACCAAAGCATGCATGTACTGTAATTCCTGTTTTATTAACTGTACTTTTATGTTCACTGTTTTCACTGTAACTTCTGTACCGTGAACTTATCATTACCATTAACAAATCATTTGCTGACACTATTTTCTATGCACTTGCTGCCACCGTGACAGTAAAAATTTAGTTCAGTGTACAAGTCCATTTTCCTTTGACCTTGGAATTTTTCACCGTAAAGATAAAGTGAATTACAGTATCTGAGGGAAAGGTTGTTGAACTTAGTCGTCCTGAAGAGGCAATGACGTCAATAAAGGCCCTTTTTGTCAACAAGGTTATCGTGTTTCTACCAGCATTTGCTCATGTCAACAATTGTGGAAAGGAAAACTTTGTTACTGGCATGCCATGGGAGTTGCTGTTTTTTCTTTGGTATTAAATTTTTGAAAGACCAGAATCCAGATTTTGTAGAGGATAGGCATCGATCTCTGTAGTGTTAAAGATAGATTACTTATTACATAGTCTGACTGCAGGAATCGTTTAAGATACAGGGGAAGGCTGTTGAGAAAAGTTTCTGCTTGCATTTACTGAAAAGGAAACTTTTGGTACTGGCATGATTTTTTTCTGTTTTTTCTTTGGTACCTGATTTTAGGAGACCTGAATCCAGATTTTGCAAAGGATTATGTTCACTGTTGTGTTAAAGTTGGAGTAATCCTGCAGTCTGACTGTTCAAGACAAAGGCTATTGATAATTGTGAGCTAGTCTCACCTGTTTGCCCATGTATAACAATGGCACATTGTTGTGCCTGTGTATCGTATGTAGGGCAAAGTTAACTGGTATTGTTGTAGAGTCAATAACCTCATGTTTGGCAATGATGTTGTTTTCACCAGCATGAATCAAATGGTTTGTGTCCAGGGCTCGAAATCGTGGGTGCATATGCACCTGTGTGCACCTAATTTTTGACTGTGGGTGCACTGGTGCACCTAGATATGTGTGTACTCTATAGGGTAACGGTTCTCTAGTGCACTAATAATAGTATGAGAAAAAGCAATATAACCTGCTGTAATTTGATGTATTGCTCGGTTGAAATTTGAAATCTGGATAGAATAAGAGAGGCAGTAGCGTCAAACTTTAATAATGTTTTGCTGACATTCAACTTTATTTTATGTGGTGCACCCAACATTTTTTCTGTGCACCTAATTTTTTTGGTTGGATGCACCAAGTTGGATGCACCAATGCACCTTTAAACAAAAAAAAATTGAGCCCTGGTGTCTGAATAGATAGAAAACTAAAATTTTGATAGGATTTTGCATTTTTCCCCCTGCCTTTTTGTGTGTGTTGGTTCTGTGTTTATCTTCTTGCCAGTCTTGATTTATCAATGTCCTGATGTTGCCATTGAAAGATAAAAGGCGCCCAGCTCAATCATGTAGATTTGTTTTTATTTCTGCAGAGATTCCCGGAGCTAAGGTTCAAGTAAAAGTATTTAAAACAGCTGAGTAATCCTATACTACCATGGAGATGACCAATGTGATAGAGTAATGGCAGTTCTGCTTTTTCATCAGTGTTACGCCTTGAATGTTTACTTCTTGATACTATCTTTTACTTATTTATTGTTGGCGTAGAAATTCAGAGAGCTGAGGTCCAAGTAAAAACGGCTTAGAATCCAATCCTATGGCCGAGATAACCAGGCAGTTTGGATACAGTTATGGCAGATGGGTCTTTCCAGAAGTGCTTAATTAGCCCATTCTTAAATGTTAACCTAGAGATTGTTCACCAACTGATTGTTTAAAATATGTTTTGTTGTTTCCTCAGAAATTCCCAGAGCTGACCTGTGTGAATAGAGTTACATGGCAGTTTTGGCGTTCCAGAAGTTCCAAACCCAGACTTAAATGTTTACCTCTTGATTGTTTACCTCTTGATTGTTTACCTCTTGATTGTTAACTTGTTTGTTGTTTCCTCAGAAATTCCCAGAGCTGAGGTTCAAGTACGTGGAGGAGGAACAGCCGGAGGAGTTCTTCATCCCCTACGTCTGGTCACTCGTCTTCCAGAAGTCCCGCCTCCACTGGGACCCCAACTCCATACAGCTGTTCGTACCGGACGTGCAGTGACATGGGGCAGAGGGCAGAGGTTTAGGGGAGGTCAAAGTTTAGAGGGCAAAGGTTAAGGGGATGCCAAAGTTCAGATAGAAAAGGTGACAGGTCAACAAGTGCAGATAGGTCAGGATTTCACACAGAATTGATTCACAATAAAACAAGGTGAAAGGGCAAAGGTCACCAGCTGGTCAAAGTTTAGACACGGAAGGTGAAAGGTAAACAAGGCAAAAAGAAGGTGCAGCTGTTAAAGATGTCAAAAGTCAAGTTCAATATCGGTTGGAATATACTAAGGCAGATTACTGTAAAATACGACAATACAAGTCAACATTAAGAACTCAAAGTTAAGTACATTAAATGATATGTATAGTAAGAATGTATCGCATAAGGATAGAATTATAATGGCAGAAATGTTGGCTGACCAAAACTGGGTTTATTTTAACATGTTGTCAGAAGATGTTATCCACAGTTAGCCACCTTCTTGTCAAGATGTGATTTCTAGTTTTAGAAATTCTCTTAAACAAGCTATTTGTAACATTTTTCACTCCTAAGTTATTGTTTTTGTTGTGATACAGATTACGTGGAGTTAAAACTTCTTCATCTGGGTGCTGTAAGTTCAAATAGAGACAGTTTGATTCTTGTATTTTCTTGAGTTATGGGAGCATTTGAAAAATTGTCGTAACTTCAGAGTTTGGTTTGTTGGAGATACCGTAGAAGAAGATACCGTAGAAGAAGATACCGTAGTAGAGTTAGCATGTAATGTTGATATATCTTGTTTCCTTGTCTTCATTTTGACTTTCAGTTTTGTATTGTTTGTAACCGTATTTGAACTATTTTAGAGGAAGAAAAAGAGCAGCTTATTTCTGATCAAAATCAGGCATTTTTTTCTGTTTTATTCACAAGGAAGTCTTTTGTAGTCAAGTGTTTAACAATAAGAGCTGTGAAATGACAAGTTAAGATAGGCACAAGTCCATGTTGCTTTAAGGTGCTTTTGATGTATTGAAAACATAGTAACTATAATGTTACATCTTCACATATACCCTTAGTCTTATTGAAAAAAAAAGACAATTGAATACTGAGCTCAAGATATTGTAGAACTGCAACTATGTAAGGCCACACACATCCCATTTTAAAGTCGATATGCGAATATATATATATATTAATTACCTTATTTATATCACAAATGTAGGACTAAATCAGCATTTTACCACATTAAAACTTTTGTACAAGCTTAACACCCCAGAATTCAATAATAGCCTTTTGTTCACATGTTAATGTTGTACCTTTAAGCTATAACTTTTTATAAAAGGCCAACAAAAACTTGAGGATGATAACTGACTTATTAAAGAGCTTTGGCACTGAGATTGTTGTATTCAGTGACCAGTTTGTAAAATTATTGTGCTTTAATGAAACATCTATGCACAGAAGCTGTAGAATGTGTTGCTTTACCCAAAAAATACACTTGCTGACAAAAATAGATGCTCCAATATTTTGATGCTTTAACTCTTAGCACAGATTGTTCACAATTTTGTCAAATCTCCCCCTTGTGTTTCACCTAGACTTGCCATTTTTAGCACCCGGTCAAGCTTGGTATTACGCATTTTGGATGTTCGAAACATTTGATGTCAGTTACCCATTGTTCAACATTTGTCTTTCATAAAATGTAGGAAAGTAGCATTTGAATAGTGGGAGTTGAAGGAGGATATGTATTGTATTTGGAAAGAAGATAATCTTTTAGACAACTATTTCATGCACCTCTTTTGCTTGATAGTTTGAATTTATCAGACTTGTATGTAAAAGTCTGTTGAGCAGAAACTATGCCATCATTACAGTGCCAGTTGTTAACATGTACATGTGTGTAGTTTCATTGTACAGAAACGCAGCTATGTTGTAAATAAACAGTCTTTTTGTACACAAATCTACAGTGCTATTTCTGTTTTTCTCTGTGTGTGCGTCTTTCTGTGTGTCTTTGTGCATGTTTGGGTGTGCGTGTGTCACTGTGTGTTTGTGTGCATGCATGTGTGTGTCTGTGAGTGTGTGTCTGTGAGTGTGTGTGTGTGTGTGTGTGTGTGCATGTTTTACTTCTCATTGGGTGAGATGTGATTTTCAGTGATATATCAATCAATCAATCAAAACTTTATTACACAACAAATGTAACAGGTACAATGTATGCAATGAGAGATGCAAGGAATTGTTAGATTTTGTTGTTTGCGGTTTTTAAGAAGAATTCTTGTGTCATTTCTGAGTCTTAGGCATTTGAAATGTACGGAGTAGGGAAACAATATGGTTATTAGAGTCTTACTATCAGTGGACATGTTAAAAGCGCCGACTAATGTCCGCATTAAGTACTGCAACCTATGGTGAAGCATAGCATTCGTAATCATTGCACGTGTCAAAAGCGCCGACCAACGGCCGTATGAGGTACTGCATCCTATTGTTTAGCTGTAAAACCGAACTTTCTTCAGCTGAGGTAAAAGTAAATGAAAAAGATAGATTCAAGCAATTCAGTGCGGCATTGGCGTATTCTTTTTCGCTATTTCATAGTTACATGAAGACGATAGCAGATTCCAACCGCAATGCCAAGTACGCGTTTATAATACTTGCGACCGCTGCATCGTTTTTTTGCGTAATGCAAGACCACTCAGCAGCGTCCTCTAGCGATATTATTCCAAAGCGCAGTACATTTTCTCCCTTTCCAGTGTCAAAGTGGTATGCTCCAACATGCAAATAGGTGGCGGGTATTTGGCCGCGTCACGGCTCGCATTGATACAAGGACATCCCCCTTTCAGTCCTAATTTTGCACTGTTAAATCTTTTAATCACAATAAAAGAATCAAAACAAGCATACATGGTTAAATATGAGTCCATAATATATATAACTTGAAACGGAATCATTTCTATATTAGTTTTCATAACCTTTAAGCACTATTTTGTGGTCTCCCTACGAAGAGGCGGAGGTTTATTGTCTAGAATTGGGGGCGAACAATCACTTCCTAATGGCTGACGTCTGGAATTAAAGTATAGAGTGGGTGGAAAAGATTGTTGAATTTCTTCCCCGGAAACCATCCAGTCGTCCCAGTTTTCGGCCCAACTTTTCCCACAAAGGTTCCGCAGCCGTTGGCGCCGATTTTTACTCGCTGGCACTTCGGGAAAGTCTGCAAAAGCGATGACGTCCATGCTTCCTTTCACCCCTCCGATCGTCAAGCGGCTCCTGGGATGGAAGAAGGGGGAAGGCGAGGACAAGTGGTCGGAAAAGGCCGTGAAAAGTTTAGTCAAGAAGCTGAAGAAGACGTGCGGTCTGGAGGAACTTGAGAAGTCTATAACCCAGCAGGATCCCAACACAAAATGCGTGACGATTCCCAGGTAAGCTCGGAGGGAGGGGAGAAAACTTGCGTTTGTTTTGGGTCCGCCATCTTGATTTCGGGGGGTGAGGAAAAATCTCATCCCAAGGACGAAACTTTGGCGTTTTTGTCCTCGAAATCCCCCAGATTTTCTCATACCGATTGTCGATGTAATAAAATCCATTTCTGCGTACAAAATTTTCAGATTGTCAGCCTGATTTTGCAAGTTCGCACCCGACTTTGCAGCACCGAAATCTTGATACCTCGTTCTTTCAAGAACACCCCGATTATAAACTTAAATTTCTCAGAAAAATTCGCCCCAAGAACTCTTTTCCCCCACAACGATGAAATGAGTTATACCTTTACGTACCTCTGCAAAACATGAACCTATTTTGTTTACATCCAGATCTGATCTTTTGCCCTCTCCCCTTCTGAAATTTCCGAAACTTTTGACAGCTACGGAAGGCTGAAGCTTGTCGGGGGCGCTCAGCTATTTCGGGGAAAGGAAATGACTCATTCTTAAACAAATAAAACGCTTTTGTTTCCTTGTATGATTTTCTTACGTCTCATATTCAACGATACTTTAAAGGAACGTCTTTGTAATTTACACAACAATAAGTAGCTTCGCACTAGAGGTCTTCACTTTCCATAATTGCACCAGCAATTAGCATTTATGCAAAAAATTAGCATACCAATTAGCAAAGATAGAATACTTTACTTTCACTTGTTCATGTCCTCAGTTCCTTGTTTTGCTGCCAACTTTTTTGTGTGGAAAGTCTGATGATTGAAACTTCATCCTTGCTTTCATATAGAAAATATCTGAAAGGCCAGATTTGATTCAGCCAATTAAAGCTTAATAATAGGTGTGATTTTCGAACGCTTTCACTTTTAGAATTTACAGACACACGCTTTTACTTTCTGCACAAGAAGTTGTTTTTAGTTTCAGCCATTTTGTCCTCGAAACTAGGACACCGGGTTGAGTGTAAAACTTGAACCTGGTCTTCACTGTGCGTTTTGCGTGCCCGTGTGTATATTATGATCACATGACCTGTGTGCTACAATCGGTCCTTTGTTTCCAGCGACCTCCATTGTTGTAGGTTCAAGTTTCATTCTTTGTTCATGTTTCGGGATCGTATGTCGTAAATCGCTGTCCTCAAGTTACCTTAGACGTTCTCAACCCGCCCACCGATAACTTACGTTCGTATCTTTAATCAAGAACAGTTTACGTCGTCTTGGATGTTGAGATAGTGAGATTTAAGCGTGCTACACGCTTCGAGACACCGTTCCCTAAGGTACTCGACGAACAAAGTATGAAACATGGGTGTGTTTGTATAGAATAGGTGACGTGCGATTGTGTGTACCATTGCCAGATTTCAACACGATTTCTACTCTGATTTTGTTGCTAGCAGTCTTTCGGAAGGACCAGAGTAAGTGGAGCCCCTCATTTCTTAAGAATAGTTGGAGTATGTGACGGTTTTTCTCAGTTTTGTTTCGTTTCCAGTCGGCTTGCGTTCTGTGTGTCTTTTGTTCCTATTTTAGATGTGGTAACGTTTGAAATATGGATACCAAAATATTTACATTTAAAGGGGAAGTTTTGAACATTCTTAGTTGTGAAAGTCATTGTTTTTTCCATACCTTTGATTTCAGCGTTCTTTTGATTTTAACGTATTTGCAATTCTTTTTGCCAATTTTCATGCCACATATGCTTCACATTCCCATTTTTCTGTAAGATGGAAAGAGCATATCTAACTGGTAATCCATCGTTTGAATCTGACAGTGTTAATGCGTCATTGTTAACTAGACGAAAAGTTGTGACCAGCAGTGTAGATTGATTGTGCATTGCTGATTGTTATTGTAATGACCGTAACATGGGAACCGTAGGTTTGGACAGTTCCTAAACTCTTGAACCTCTAGCTATGATTTCAAGGCTACACAGTGTGATTTTCTGGATGCCATCTCTACATAGACACCAGATTTGACTAGCAAGTGTGGAAGAAAAGAAAAAGATTTGCCTGTAATGAAGATGCCCAGATTCTCAAGAAAAGTTGAAAAGAGATTAGAAAAAAGTGATAAATTCTTAAAATGATTTTTACCCAAATTGGTGTCAAAGCGTAAAAGAAAAATCAATGTTTGTATGGGCTAGGTAGATCTATCAATTGTTACGATCAATCTCATTCAAGAGGACAATATTATGAAAACAGAGGGCTGGGAGGAAGATTTGAATCTGACTACAGTGTATCTCTGCTCCCCAAAACAAAAGAATAGACTTTGACTTCTGTTTTCTTGCAATCTTCCAATCTAGCATTGCATTTTGAAATTTTAAAACCCAGCAAATGAAATCAGTATAGCCTAAAATCCAGCTTGTGCAACCGGAGACCTTGGGTCTCAGCTGTTTTCTGACAAATTAACAAGCTTTGCTTTAATCGTTGACATCAGAGTCTGTCTGGCCCAAATGTTACTAGGGCAAGTATTGTCTGGGTTTGCCCTCTTTTTCGTCATCATTTAATGTCACAATAAAGTGCTCTGACGCAAGTTTGACTTCAGCATTTTCAGGCCATGTGAAATTTTGATACATTCAGGGCTGAAATACCACCTACATATGCAGGTAAGTTTGGAGCTGTGTAGGTATTTCTGATGTCCACCTGTACTGGTCCATGTACTGGGTATATACAGGTTAGTGCAGGTAAAATTGGAGCTGTGCAGGTATTTCTGATGTCTACCTGCACCTAACCTGCACTGGTCCATGCACTGGGTATATACAGGTTAGTGCAGGTAAAACTGGAGCTGTGTAGGTATTTCTGATGTCTACCTGCACCCAACCAGCACTGGTCCATGTACTGGGTATATACAGGTTAGTGCAGGTAAAATTGGAGCTGTGCAGGTATTTCTCAACAGTCAGTACTAGTAGTAGTACAGGTATGCGGGTTTGCAAGTGTTTCGAGCTCTGTACATGTGATGCTGCTAACAGTGGCCTGGTTTACACACACGTTATTGGGTCGAGTTGGAGTCGACTCGATGGCTCCAATATATATAACTTACAAGTGCTGACTTTCGTAACATGGTCGGGAAGAACACACCACTTCCTGAAGTAGGGGGGAATTTTTTTTGGCCATGCAAGTAAAAAAACAAAAGTAGATCCTCAGAACGATTCTTTGTGTGAAATACGCTTTACCAAAAGGCCACATGCAGCCGTCTGAAGTGTACAAAATTTGCTTGAAGAATATCTAAAGTCAAAGCCTTTTTACACATAGATACGCCCACCTGATATAACTGTGAGTCATCATAGTTTGCTCCAAAGTGTGATATTAGGAATTGAGACAGAGTGAAGCGTTGTTTTGACTGTCGCTGTCTGTATAATTCATATTTCAAGACATTACAATACAGGTATTTATGTGTTCCACTATATTTATCTCTGACTTTATGCATTCTGTGAAAGTATGATACATTTGTGAAGCCAGGGCTGCTTAACCAGTGCCAAAGTCAAGGTTTATTGTGTTGTACAGTGGAGCATACTGTACTTTAGTTTTAGCGATAGGCGTGGTGTTTTTTCCGCGTGCTCAAGGTGTGGCTCTTTCTGGCCAAGTTTGTGTGAACAGGAGGATTTTTAGAATTTTTCTATGCAGCAAAATGATATTCTTTAACAGTCTTGAGTGCCTACTACGAAGTTGTAGTTCAAGAACACAAAAAGTCACCACTATACAGCAGCAACTGAACTCCACGTGTAACTGCCATTGTCCCCTCCCTACCTTACGGCTATATTTCGTTGAACAAAAGATATTTTCCCTGGCAGTGCTTCCTTTTTTTTCTTCCTTCTGGCTGCCTGTCCTAAAGACAGTATGCATAGTTGTAGCTTGTTCAACTGTCGGCAACAGTACAGCATAATGTTTAACTTAACTTTACGAGAAAAAGGTATGTTGAATTGTAGCCCTCAGTTATGTGTGTCAAAGGTCATCGACCCGTGGTTACCGGTGTGAGTCATAACCCATAATGCCAAGTGTGCGTCCTGTGTGATAAGGTGATATCAAACCGGCAGGGCTTCTGAGAAACTCTCAGGTGCACAGGTGGTTGACAGGTAGGAATTCTTATCTCGGGAGGCGTCTGTATCTTGATCTTGATGTGTACACAAGGTTGGGAGAGTCGCAGGCTTGTTGAATTTGAAATGAGAACGGTCGTTCTTATCTTAATTTGAAATCAGTTTAGGAATGTGGTACAGTAGGTCAAAAACCTTTTGAGGTTGGTTCCCGAAAGGTCATGATAGTAAAGGTCAGAGTTTCCACGTGGCTGGCAGAGAAAAGGTTTTATCGGGTAGTATTTGACAGTAGCATTTGTAAGTGAAGTAAAGTAAATCTAGAAACTGTAACAAGCGAACTGAACCACTGAAATGCACAAGGCGAGTTGTACAGTCTCCTGGCTCCCGGGAATCGAACCCTGGCCCGCCAGTGCACAAACCCAATGCCCTTACCACTAGGCTAAAAGGTCCGGACCAGTTGTGCTTGAACCACACTGTTAGTTGGTTTTTCTCTTGTAATGTATAATTAGTAAGATTTTTATCCTTAACTCCAATGGTCTCTCACCAGTGTTCAGCAGGAGTGGTGAACTGTACAAGGTTCATGGGTCTCTCATATATGTTTTGCTGGATGATATCAAGTGTAATGAACTCCATAGATTTTTCACATGTGTTTTGCTGTCTGCTTTTGCAAGATTTGAAAAGCTTTGTAAACTGTACATGTGAACCAAAGGCCTGTACAAATTTCATGGGTATCACACCCATGTTTTCTTCAAGGTCATCCAACTGTGCAGACTCACCTGTGTTTTTCAAAGAGCCTCAAACTTAGCAAACTTCACTGGTCTCTAACCCATGTTTTTTTCAAGATCAAACTTCATGGGTCTCTCACCTGTATTCGTTCAAGGTCATCAAACTGCAATCTTCAGGGGTCTCTCACTGTGTTTTTAAAGATAGCAAAACTATACAAACTTGAAGGGTCTCTCACCCATCTGAACTCCATGGGTTTCCTACCAGTGTTTTTTTTTAAAGATGTGCAGACTTCATGGGTCTCTCACCTGTGTTTTTCAGGTCCCTGGACGGCCGACTACAGGTGTCCCACAGAAAAGGTCTCCCTCACGTGATCTACTGCCGGCTGTGGAGGTGGCCGGACTTGCAGAGCCACCATGAGCTACGGGCCCTCGAGACCTGCGAGTACGCCTTCAGTCTGAAGCGCGAGGAAGTCTGCGTGAATCCGTACCACTACCAGAGAGTCGAAACGCCAGGTATGGAACGCCTTAGTTCTTTGTTTTCTTAGTTCCTATACTGTAGAAGGGCTGATTTCCTGTTTTTTTCTTCTTGTACAATATGATCTGTACCACTACCAGGGAGTCGCAACACCCGGAATCTTTGTTTGCCTTGGGCATATGCAGAATTTGTTTTCTCTACTGCAAGTAAAATTTCTTACAACTCCAATGATTAATGCAGGTCGGAGAAAAAAGCATTTGAAGTCCTGGTTATTTCTTTCAAACAGTGTACAACAAAACTACGTACTCTATACACATACATGACTACGTACTGTACATCAGGTACAGGTACCAGCACAAAGGTTTAGGTAACCTGAACAATTTGACAAAGTAACCTGTCAACTCCTACCACTACCAGAGAGTCGAAACACCCGGAATGGAACACTAAATTTTTTAATTCTCAGTTTCATTACTGTACAAGAGCTTGATACAATGTATTTCTGTTTTTGTCCTAAATAAGGACTACCTGGCCATTGATTTACAGTCAAACCAAGTTACCAACTACATCATTTTCATGGTACTTCTTTGTAGCACTACACTTCCCTACTGCTGTATGTACAAAAGGATTAACAGGTTCGGCCATATTCTACAGTAAAATTAGACCTTAATCCCCTTTAATCCCTCTTAAACCTTTTGTTCGTAATGAATACAGCTAATGTAACACTAATATGATACTGTAAATGCAGAAATGTTTGCGGCGGTTTTATGTTCGCGGTTTTCGTGGCGACTGTTTCACCGCAAACTTAAAACCACCGTGTACATTTTGGTCCAATACTTCAGCAGTATGTGACCATAGCACTGCCGCGAAAGTAAAACCACCGTGAACGCTCCATTTTCCCCTTAGCCCAAAATAAAAACCACACAAACTTAAACGCATTTACGGTACGTTTTCTGGATTGTTGGTGGAGCGTCCTTTGTGCAAAGTGGTCCTAAAATGAGGTATCTAGGACTGCTATAGAATCGTGTCTTGTCTGAAACTCTAGTAGTGTGGGGACTATTTATAGTTAGGGTTCTTTTTGTATCTCGGTATCACTGTTCTATCTAATTGTTTAGTAGAGCTAGAATAGTTTAATTAGCCCTTCAACATGGGTTAAACAGGTAAGGAAAGACCTATGTGCAAAGTTCGTTGTTTCGTGCTAATATTTTTTCGTTTCTCACTGTCTTTTCTTTGTTGTATACCTGGAGGGTTAAATTTTGACGTCTAAGAAGTGACTACTATTCTGTATAGAAACCTTACCTGTCCTTTAGTTGTAAGAGATCGAGTAACAGATATCTTGAGTCAGGTGACAGTTCTTAGTATTTGTTTTCCCTCCCTAACACACAATAGGGGATGCCCCCCCTACTGGTTCAGCCTGTGGTGACAAAGACATATGAAAGACATGTGACTACCAGTTGTAACCACTATGCTACACAACTAGAGATAACTGGAGTACACTGGAAACAACTAGAACTAGTAGTAGAAGTGTTATATTGGAAGTCTTTAGTATGATGTATGGATTCTGTGGGTCCAACGTAAGCAAGAAGACTGGAGTTTAGATACTTGAATGGTGTCTATTCAGACAAGAAGATTTTATGTGTTGAAAAACCATTTGGAATTGTAAAGGTAAGGTTGATAACAGTATGTTCAAACATATACTTGGCATGCATTGTTCATAACTGTTATTTCCCTAAATTGTCTTGACCAAAAGATCAGGGATTTGGATTTCATATGCAAAATGCATGTTACACTTACAGGAAAGAGTTGCAGTCCTTAGGACGGGACTTTAAATGTAACTTCCATTGTTCATTGTACTTGTTGAACAGAGATTGGGGAATTTTCCCAGTACTGTACAATGAACCCAAATTGTCATTTCCCTAAAATTGTCTTGACCAAAAGTTAGAGGGTTTGGATTCCATACGCAACATGCATGTTACAGGAAAGGGTTGCAGTCCTTTGGACGGACGTTAAATGTAGTCCATTGTTCATTGTACATGTTGAACAGAGATTGGGGAATTTCCCCAGTACTGTACTATAAACCTGTAAAACGTACAACATATCTTTCCTGACACCAAAAGGGGAAAATTAGCTATTCATTCAGTGAGCCAAACTGGTTCAAGATAACCTTGTAATGGATCAATGTCCTTTTTCCTTAGTGGTGAAAGAAACAGGAAGGAGCTTTGCTATGATAATCAACTCTTCACAGGCAACATGCTGGATAATCAAAGGAAGGAGATTAAAAGTCTTTCGATCAGTGTAATGTAATTATACTTAGGTTGCATCATCTCAAGCAATCATCGTTATTAACCTCTAGCATGCTAAGGCAGCTGTTCGGCACCAATTGTGTATGGGTTATGGGGTTAGGCAGCAGGGAGAAGGTTAAATTCATGATCTGTGAGGAACCTACTGACAGGTTTGGCTGGTACTTCATTTTGAAATTGAGGTTTTCTGACTGTTTTTTAGCATATTTTGTAGGAGAAATGCTTTCCTTTTAAATAAGTTGGCATACAGTGTCATGTCCTGATAAAGCATGATCATCATCAAAAAGGATAAATTTTATGATATCCTACATGTTTTAAGTGTAAGGCATCATTAAGTAGCTTTAATTGAAACTGTCATCAACCATACATCAAAAAAGTTGGCAACCTAAAAATGACTATGAGCAACCTACTTTCATTTCCAGGTTGCTGGACAACCTGTAAAAAAATGTATAAAAAATTGTACACTGGACAACCTGTAAAAAACATGTTGTTGATTAAAGCATTGAGCAGGTTTTTACAGCTAAGGGTGTGAAGTGGTTTTATGGTTACGTAACCTCTGTTTTGAGTAACCTATTTTCAGGCTGCACACTTGACAACCAGTAAGATAAAAAAACGTAAAAATGTTGATTTAAACATCTAGTAGATTTTACAGCTAAGGGTGTGGAGTGGTTTTTCGGTAAGGCGCTTTCCTGACACCGTGTACCTTTTTTCCAGCGTTACCTCCAGTTCTGGTGCCCCGAAACCCCCTGGGAGACCTCCTCGCAGAACTAGCCCTGGATGGCAGTTACCCAGCGCCAGGTGTAAAATAATCTCTTGCCTTTTTTAGCTAAGGTGGACCGATCGAACCGTAGGGCCCTCCTCCCGGTGGTATACAGGAAACCCCCTTAAACCCCCTCGCAACATGCATGTGTCACTGTTACCTGAGAGGGGTGTAGCTGGGATCCGTGGAACTCGATAGCTCGTATCTTAATCACTGCGCATAAATCTGGTAGTATCGTATTACAACTTTGTAGGAAATTAATTATCAAACCTTTATTCTAACACTAGATTGAATCGGACATGCCAAATTTTCCGACTTATTAATTAAAGACATGTAGAATTACAGAGTATCTATTACGCTTACGAGTTGATTTCCCGACCCTTCTTAACACCATATCGAGAAAATCTAAACGGTAGTGTAAGAATAAAACCGCAAAGTAAAATGCTAAAGCTTACACCCCTTTCACGTTACACTGATACATGTCTGTGTGTTTCAGAGTGCGAACGATAAAGGATGAAGTCTGCAGTTTGTAACGTTTGAATGTTGTTGTTTTTTTCTCGTGCAGTACTTCCACCCGTACTTGTACCAAGGAACCCACCAGGGGAGATGCCAGCGGAGCTTCCACCGTTGGACGACTATCTGAACTCCGTTCCAGAGAACACCAGCTATCCACAGGACGTACCCACACAGAACTACTCTCTACCAGGTAGGTAAAACAAGTAAAAAATTCATCCTCAATTGAGGTGAAGCATGATGCTTTTTCAAGTAGCTACTAAGTGCACAGTGGAAAGTGACTTTGCTACGGCTTTGCTTGGGCAACAATGGGTTCTTCCAGGAAGCTTATTTCATAAAGATATTGTTCTAAGAAAGAAGCTCCGGCATGGAACTAGCTTCAAGGGTGTATGGTGGTCTGTGGTTAGAGTTGTTGACTTGTAAATGCTATACTAGGTTCTAGGTTCAAATCCATAGCAGGTCTCAATGTGATATCAACTTCAAGAAATATGATATCATTTTGAGATATTTGGATAAGTCATACAAGATAAACACTCAATTAAACAGGGCTCAGATGTGTTAAGATTTAGCTTTAAAAGGGTTTTCTACGTTGAAGTTCTTAACTCAGAGAGGCAGTATAGAGTTTGTAAATACATTTTGCTGATACTCTACTTTATTTTATGTTATGCTCCAAAAAGTATATCTGTGCTCCTAGATTTTGGACCCTGCAGCTAGCCTAAGCCAGCTTTTTCCAGTAGATAGCAGTTTCATTCCAAATAAAACAATGTCACATGCATAACACAAACTTTTCCCAATGGCTGTTGAAAAGTTATGAGCCCAAAGCTGCCCCCTACCAATGAGAATCCTCCAAGCATGTCATGTGACTCATCACATGACATCCCCAGCCAATCAGAACCAAGATTGGGCCAAGATTGACAGGTGTGTAAGCCAATGAAAGCGAGAGTATTATCCCACCTGTTACCTAAGGCAGCTGCCCACCTTGGGTTTTTCACTTTTTTATCGGAAATGGAACCATACCGGGCGTACTTAGAGGAGTCTTCTATCTTCGGTATGTTGGTTTTTGGTTTTTGTTCTCCGGTATTGGAAAGAGCGGGGGCAGGAAATGTTCATTTTGCAGTGAACTTTATTTCCAGAAATGTCGAGCTAGCTGGTGCTATAGGTTTATTTGGAATAAAACCTGACAAAAACAAGCAAATTTGTAAAAATGTAGTATAATTATCTTAAATTGAAAGTAGACAAATTTGTGCTGAGGTTTTATTGCTTGGGGAGAGCTCTGCAGTATGAACTGTCATACATGTAGTGTTAAGTCTTTTGGCAAAGATAGTTTGGAAAAAGGAGAGAGCTACTTTAGATATTGTCTGCCAATGTTATTCTAGTAAAGCCTATTCTATTTGATTTTGAATATAGATATTAAAAGCTAAGATTTGGATCTTACTACAGATATTGCAATCCTTTTCTTCTAGAAAGTGATGCTAAATCAAAAGCAGAATTAAATTTTCCATTTCGATTCGATAAAAGGTTCTAGAAAATATTGTATGTCAAACTCTGTATTTAAAAAAACATTCTTATATAACTGAATTGCTACATTACTACCCGGAACGGAAAACAATCTAAAGACTTTTTTTTTTATTGCAAGAAGCTCTTTTTGTATTTAGAAATTGTGGTTATTATTTCTGTTAAAAGTGACAATAATTGGTGTTAGTTGCATATTCTTAAATGGTAATTTTTTCTGCCAAAGATTTGTCTTAATTTCATCTCGGCTGTAGCCCAATCTAGGGTACAACAATTTCATCCGCAGATACTTAGAGTCCTGTGTCCAGTTTATTTGTCTGCAACACAAAGAAAAATGGCTGGACAAAAATCAAGCTACGACGTCTACACCCATTATTGTCGAACGATCCAGACGTAGAATTAAATTTTCCGACTGCCTCAGTTGCAGGCAGGGTTTCGGTACGTTTGATTTGAGCCCCTGCACGCGCGGGTAATTACATGTATAGAAACATGTAACCAACTTATCACAAACCTCAATTTTGTATTAGGGCTACAACATGTTTATTAATGAGCAAAAATGTTTATTAACAATTTTAAAAGAACAGAAACAACATGTAGGAACCTTTGTCTTTTTATTGTAGCTATTCACAAAAATATGACAACAATGTACATAAGAACTGAAAGTATCAAATTGTGATAATGAGTAAAATTACTAGTTTTCTTTTTTCTATAATGGCTCGAACTGTGTGTTTTTACAATGAAATATGAGCTCCAGATTCATAGGTTACACTTTCAGACAACAGTAAGATGGAATGTTATGTTATAATCTTACGCAAAGGTCATGATACGCAGTGTACTTGATTTCACACTTCTGAGAAACCAGACAGTCCTGCCGCTAATGCACACTCAAAATCAACATCATGCTCTTCAGTCTGTAGCACTTTTAGTGGGAGTTGTTCTTTTACAATGTATATGGACAGGCAGGGCTGGAAATACAATTAAGCAGCTTGCAATTTGAAAGATTTGCAAGAAAAAATAAGGCCACACCAATTTAATTTCTTGGTCAAGAGATTTTTTAAAAAATTTTAGCAAAAAAAATCATGAAGACAGAAAGCTGGGGTGAAAACTTGCACCTGACCCTGTTCACTCCCTGAAATTGTGTGCACCAAAGTACAAACTTTCCTCTGTATTTTGAGCCCTGGACTGGGCTCGACAAAGTTCGAAATATGGGTTGCTGTGCACTATTGTGCACCCAGAATTGGAGCTGTGCACCTAATTGTTGACTGTTGGTGCACTCGTGCACATATTTTTGTAGGCTTATATTATAATTAAATTACCTAAAGCACTAAATCAGAATTATTCACTTCTAGTATATGCGAAGCCAAGACAAGAGTATACAGCATACACGCATTCTTGCCTCAAAATAGTAAAACCTAAAAGTTTGTTCAAGTATGTTGTATTCAACTTGTTTAAAACTTCGAAGTTAGGCTAATAGCCATGGAATGATAAATTATTTCGGATTTCAAGCTCTGAAAAGAGAAAGGAAAGCTTTAATGCAGTCAGGTTTTGCTGGCATGTTACTTTATTCTGTATGTTTTGCGTGCCAATTTTTCTCTGCACTTCAATTTCTAGTTGCTTCTATTCCCAGAAAAGGATGTCAAGCTAACAGCATTATGAATCAAACATCACAAAAAATAAAGTGTTTAGATGGATAAAGAATACAGTATTACAGGTTTACAAAATAAAGTAGTCTTGTGAAAATTCGTCTTGCTATTTTCCCTGTCCAGACCAATTTGACGTCATGACTATTCATTAATGGAACATGTCGACAAAAAACATGATAAAAACATTTTGAAAACATGTATATAAAGGGCGGTTATACCGGCTATACAGATACAGATACAGATACAGAGGCTGGTGTGTCACGCAGAAGGGTGGTTATACCGACTACACAGATACAGATAGGAAGAACAAGATTGTTTCAAGTGCTTAAACATTAAACAATTCCTAATTGTAATGCATTTTTCGTAAATAACAGTACAGTACTTACATTAAGTTGCAAGTATTACAAGTATAGCCAGTATTTTTACCTTCGACAACCAGTCTGAAGGGAAAAAAAAAAGAAGGAAAAAAAATCTTGTGTTTTGAGCAGCCCAAGTTTTTACTCAAGTTAGGCAAGGCTAGCTGTCTTCAGAACTCGTCCTTCGGTCCAAGAATGTGAACTTCATATTTACATAGAACTGATGAAAATGTATTTTCTAAAGCTTTAATCGACAGATTTAACAACGAAAATTAACAACATGCGCTCCCAAAGAATTAGAAGAACAAAAAAGACTTGAAAGCTGGAGACAGCCAAGGCTGAAGTTGAAAGTAGTTTCCTGAACCTAGTTACGTAAGGTCTTGTATGTTTTTGCTGTGAAACGTTTGCTTTCTTTCTGAGAATAAAAGTCGATCTGTATATTATAAGTTAAACTGCAGTTGAGTCCAGTCAATTCAACTGATGAACTTGCAGTTGTACTTTTAGTCTGAGGTTACATTTGTTTACTCCCGCGTGCCCATATTTCTGAGAAACCGGGCGTGCGTAGGCAGACATGTAGGCATGGCTTGTCATGCTAAGTAGGAACCAACCATGTGCAATATGCTGTACCACACTCGGAGTCTCTCCTAAACAGTATAGCAAAGTAGTGTTGTACATGTAGCTAGGTCTAGGAAGGCCGAAACTACATGTAAGCCTCAAACAGGCAAATTTTGGTGAATTGTTAGAAAAATTATCTACCGTAGACTTGTGAATTGAAAAGCTTTTGCTGAGACAATGTGGTGCAACGCCAGTGTTCCTCTACTTAGGGATGACCCTGTCTGGAATGCTTGTTGGACTGTTGGTATGTTTCCTTTATTATCATATTATGTTTCATTGTTTTTCTTGTGCCTTTTGATATCTATGTGTTAGTAGATGCCTTGTAAAGCGATGTTCCTTTGGCTCAACCGGCTGGAAGTAACCTTGCAGTTTACCCGCTGTTTCCAATAAGTTGGTAACTTGGGGATCCTGGTTCAAGTCCAAGGGTCAGGACATCTCAGTTGGGGCTGCACCGTCTTTCGGAAGGGATGTAAAATTGGGGTCCCATGTTCGCGGAGGTGCCTAGAGCATGTTAGATTTAAAGGCTATACCCTGTAAAGATATGCTGTACCCTATAGCTATGTGCCGCTAGGCACTACAAGGGTCGGAAGGAACGAGATTCCCTGTAAAATTTACAAAAATCTTGTTACTAATATTTCTGAAGCCATGTACAGTTAGCATAACTTCATTCTTGGCAATAAACATTTTTAAAAGTGAGCTTTAAAGATTCGGAAGACATTCTAAGTGGGCATATAATGTATTAGTCTGAAGACCTACATACTTGCATTGCAGGATTTGATTGCAAAATCAGTCTGTCCAAAAACTATGACATTTTTAATCCCAAGGGTATTAGACGAAGGTAGCTGAACAGGTGACTATTGCTAGATTCTTTCCTCCCCTTCTTAAAATCAACTTGTTCCTTCTCAGGTATTCTTTAACACCTGAGAAAACTAAAGTGCCTTTAGGTAGGAACAGACATTTGAAAACTGTTTTAAGATGCTGTATAAGTTATGGAAGATTTTCATTGATTCACATTTTGTCTTTGTCTTTAATTTGTTATATTCAGTGAATTTTCATTATATCTTTCATCATTATTATAGTAACTTTATCTATATCTTGATTTGAAGTTGATTTTAAATGATTGCTATTTATATTAGGAGTCATTAGAGCTGTGTACCTAAAGAAATTTCGGTACAGGTACAGGTACATGGGTTAAGGTATAGGTCCGGACCTGAACCTGTACTTAAACTACTTGTTCGGAAAATGCTAGATTCTCAATAAGGCCAACAGCATGTTTGAACTGGTAAAAACATAATATGTGATTGTGCTAGGTATTATTTTTATGAAAATTTGACTTCAGCCATTTGACTTCAGCCATGCAAATGTGTTTTCTGTGCTTTAGAGTGGCTTTAGAGCACTGCCACGGTAATTTCATAGTAATTTTATCTGTCAAAGTGGCCATCCCCTGAGTCAGGTCCAGTACAGATACAGCAGGGTCAGGTATTTTGGACCTGTACCTAATTGATTGTACCCGGTACTGTATCGGTACACTGTACCGGTACACAGCTCTAGGAGTCATTGTTATATATAGCCAGGAGATTTTTGTCCCCTTTCCCAAGAGACATTAAATATTACATGTAGTCCATGGAAAAAAAATTGATTGAAACTCTCAAAAGACATGCATTTTAACTCGATTGTATGGATGATTCATAGGTCTGTATATATCCATAAGGTTGTCACATTTTTTGTTGCAAATATTTTTGTCACAGAACTCATTTGCTACATTTATGCTACATTTATGCATAACATTATAGCGTAGTTCTTGCAACTGTACATTTAGATTTTATTTGAGCTAATTGCTTGAAAAAATTGTTTTGACAAGGCTGTGCTTGTTTGAAAATGCGACGGGAAGATTTTTTAGGCACCTTACATCAACAGGTACTTGAAAAAGCATCATGCATCACCCGAATTCAGGATGACAACAATAACTTTACTTTGTAACCATTTGTTAACTTCCTGTACATAGTGAATGGGTCCTTTCTTACATGGAAACATTGTAGATGTCACATAAGCTAAGTTAGACAATTGAAATGAAACTGTAACTGAATCTTCCTGTCTATAGTATTTTCTATTTTTGATGATGACTAAGTGCACATGCCTTAAACGGTTACATTTTGTAGTTGTTCAAACTTTGTTTTTTATGCTTGATTGTTCAGTGATATAATTAGCTTGTATTTTATGATGTAACTGTTTCTAATAATATTGTATTTGTCTTCAAGTTGTCAATTGTCCTCGTTTCCAAATTGGCCCTTCCACGTCAAACAAAAGAACAGAAAGTACCTACAGACCTACAATGTTATTCAGTCTAATTAAAGGGTAAAACAGAAAAACATGAACTAGTACATACATGACAAAATATTTTATATAACCTTTGTGTCCTCGGTGAAGCAGATATTGTTTTTTGCATGTGTGTGTCTATATTTCTGGCTTACTAAATAGCAGGCATTGCTCAAGAAGGTATGGATGGATTGTGATGATATTGTGGTGTATGGGAAGGGTTTAAATCTTCTGTTTTAGACATTCTTGCATTTTTTGATTTTTAAAGTTCTTGTTTTGTTTTATTGCAGAGACCCCTCCGCCTGGCTACATGAGTGAAGATGGAGACACAAATGACCAGTCGCAGCATAACAGCATGGTCACCGACTCAGGCTCGGAGATGTCCCCCAGTCCCAACCCCATCCCCAGCCAAGGTACGGATACTGTACACTGTAGTACGCCATAGTACAGTATAGTACACTGTAGTACACTGTGACACACCGTAGTAGACTATAACAGCATGGTCACCGACTCAGGCTCGGAGATGTCCCCCAGCCCCAACCCCATCCCCAGCCAAGGTACGGATACTGTACACTGTAGTACGCCATAGTACAGTATAGTACACTGTAGTACACTGTGACACACCGTAGTAGACTATAACAGCATGGTCGCCGACTCAGGCTTGGAGATGTCCCCCAGCCCCAACCCCATCCCCAGCCAAGGTACACTGTAGTACACTAAGTACAGTATAGTACACTGTAGTACACTGTGACACACCGTAGTAGACTATAACAGCATGGTCACCGACTCAGGCTTGGAGATGTCCCCCAACCCCATCCCCAGCCAAGGTAGGGATACATGTACACTGTAGTACACTATAGTACACTGTAGGACACTATACAATTGCAAATGTAGTATAGTATACCGTAATATGTGTGTTGTGTATTTGTGTGACTGTGACTCTAGATCTGTGTGTGTGTGTGTGTGTGTGTGTGTGTGTGTGTGTGTGTGTGTGTGTGTGTGTGTGTACGTACTTTTACTGTGTATGTGACTGCGAGTGTGTGTCTGCATGTGTGTATAGTGTGTGTGTTTGTATGTACAAAATGTATGTGTACTTACTTATAAAAGTTATATGTGTGTGTGTGACTGCAAGTGTGTATGTGCGAGTGTGTGTGTGTATTGTGTGTGTGAGAGAGTGTATGTGTGTGTGTTTGTGTGCGTGTGTGTGTGTGTGTGACTGCGAGTGTGTGTGTTAACTGTGACTGAGAGTTTGATGTGTAACCATGTGTGTAGGTTTATGTATGTGAGAGTGTCACTGCGCATGCTACATGCGTGTGTGTATTTATTAATAAATAATTTGACTGGGAGTGTGTGTGTGCCCTTACACGTGTATAACTTGAATGTACACTTACTGAAGTGAAGATACCATAGACTTCTGATACAATTTATCCATTCTACATGTAATTACTGGTTTTATCTTAACTTGTCATTAGGACTATCCCTAATAGTCTAATAGCCAGACTAGTTGGGCAGCCCTGGCGGTATCACAGCCAAACAAACAAAAATGACTAGTAGGTTCTTCTCACTTAACGAAATATGTGATGGTCTTCCTGTGTTTTCCCGCACCAAGACTCATAAATCACATGTCATGTTCCTCGTAGTTTCTAACCAGACAGTCATTTCTGTACAGTCTTGAACAAAAAGACTCTTTGTACACAACCAAGCATTAATTTTCATTTACACCAATGTTTTGGTGACTGTCGCCTTCAATAGGGCAATACTGACTGGTTCACTTTGCACTGCAGCTAAGGTGTCACTACTTACAGATGGTGTCCCAAAAGTGAACTATTCAGTAATACAGAAATATTATGTACACGGATAGTTAATACTGTGTTTACAATGTCTCTGTAAGCGTCAACACCTAGCTGCAGTGTAAATTGAACCAGTCCGATTTGCCCTGAGGAAGGTGACAGACGGTCTCCAAAATGTTGATGGAATAGAATTAAAACACCTGGTTGTGTACAATGAGTCTTTAGATTCAGTGACTTACCCGCCTGATGAAACTGTTCACGCCTGTACAGTCTCGTTTGTGACAGTCCCTGTCATTCCTCCCTGTACTACTAATTTCTTCTGCTCTCCTCTCTTCTTTCTCTCTCTCTTTCTCTCTATCCTGGGATGATTTTTAAGACTCCAGTTCTGAGACGTCTTCAAGTCCTAAACAGACTCCTTGGCAAGGTGAGGCTGCCTGCCCACTTGCTGCTGTTTTCTTAAGACGTCTTTCTTTTCTTCCCAAGACATCCTTGCAAACCTTCCTTATCCCACAAGTTGTCATGTCATGTCAATTGTATTTCTTGTTCTTCAAAAGATTGTAAATTCAAAATTCATCAAGAGAAAACATTAAGATAGTTCTGGTAAGATAAGTAATTGTTTCCATGGAATTTGATTTCAAAAGATTTTTCTAAAAAAAGTGTTATGAAAACATCAGAAGTAAAATCAGGAAAATTTGCAAAAGGACAAAATTGCAAGAAAAATATGCACCATTCTTTAGTGTACATTGCAGTTTAAGCTCGTGCAACATAGAGTTTACAATTTCTATTGCTATTTCTTCAAAGTTGATTCCAAAGTTCAGAAAGCCTCTGATACAAGCTAGTTGTAACAGATCTGTTCTGTGATTCTGTGGTGTTGTCCTTTCTACTTTGCACTTTTTCTTTTCTGTAACAGGTGTCTCTAACACTGGCTGTTGTCTAACAGTGCTTGCTGTCTGCCTTCTCTATCAGACTAAAACGTGTTTGTGTGTGTTCAGTGTTTGTGTCTGTAACAATATGTGTTGACACCAATCGATCACGACGATGGTATCCAGGGAGCTTCTTGTGTCAGAAATATATGAATCCTTCTTTCAGAAATGTAAAATTGCAATGATTGTCATTTTCTTCAGGTGGGTATTTGGAGCAGTGTGTAGTGTGATGTGTACCAAGGGCTTCTGAGGGAGAATAGCTTAATTTCACTGACTTTGCTTTCCTTTGGTTTAAACAGATAGTTTTTTTCACAACCGGTATAAAATCACCTGACGATGTTTCATTGACTGTATGACACCTTACTTAGGGCAATACTGACTGGTTTTACTAGGACTGACACCTAGCTGCAGTGAAAAGGGCAACCAGTCAGTAGGAAGGTGACAGGCAGAATGATATTGATACGTTAGCATTTGATTATGTACAAAGAACTTTGTTAACGTTTCAAACTCTCTCTGCTGTTTTCCTCAGTGTAAGAAAAAATTGTCTTTAAAAAGTAATGTTTTGTAGTGACGAAGACTGCAAACAGACTGTGGAAACGTATATAGAGGGGAAAAAGTTCAATTGATTTTCCAACCTGATGAAACTATTTAGGGAGGGTTATTTATTCACAATTATTTTTCTCTGTTTTCTGACATCCATCACTCTTCTTCATCAGCATAGCTGCACAGTTTTCACTGGGACAACTTTGACCATTTACATCATAAACCAAAGCACACTGTTCAGAAAAAAAACAGATTTCTAGTGATACTGAAAAAGAGTGTTCAGAAGTTCGAGATCAAAGAGGCAGCCTGCCTGGATGTCTAATTATAACCTTCATCATTACAACATTATTCACGATAATCATTCTTGAGTAGCAAGGTTCTTTTATTGTCTATCTGTCATCTTCATCAGGGCAATACTAACTCTAGGTTCAGTATGCACTGCAGCTAGGTGTCACTGGTTCACAGTGCACTGAAGCTAGGTGTTTCTGCTAACGATGCAGTCCCAAACGTTAAGTATTGTTTCATTGATAGATACTGTTAAGCAACGGTGGAAATGGTGATATGATGCAGTTCCAAATGTAAAGTATTGTTATTTATTTAATGATAAATACTAAATGTGGTCCCCGTTTGGGACTGCATTGTTGATAGAACCTGCAGTCAGTATTGCCCTGATGAGGATGGCAGACAGTCATTGTAGCGTCGACTCATGTAAATACTTGTGTATAAAAGAACTCTGCTATTCAGTCATTCTCCAACCTGATGAAATTTTTCACTGGGATAATCACTGTTTTTCTCTGCCCTGACCATTCGCCCCCTTACGCTGGGAGGAGCAGATTCTCTGACAAGCATAAAATTCTAATTGACCAGGGATGCTACTAGGTCACATGTGCCTACAGTCTTCATCTGTGACCTGTCACAGTAATTTGCCCCTCAGGAAGCCTTAGAATGCCCCATTTCAATTTAAAATTCTAAAAAAATTGGTCGCGATGCTCCCTCTTGCAATTATTTCTAGAAAAATCTTGTTATCCAGTGATTTTCCAACCTGATGAAGATATCAACGGTTATTTTTCTTCGTTTCCAGACCTACAGCCGGTTACGTACACGGAGCCGACCTTCTGGTGTTCCATCGCGTACTACGAGATGAACACGAGAGTCGGCGAGACGTTCCACGCGTCGCAACCCTCGCTGACGGTCGACGGCTTCACGGACCCGTCCAACTCAGAGAGGTTCTGTCTCGGGCTGCTCTCCAACGTCAACAGGAACCACGTCATAGAACAGACTAGGAGACATATAGGTCAGTTTTGTTGTTTTTATATAACTTGCTATTAATAATGACAGCCTCAGACAGGGCTCCAAAGTCATTTTTGGGAATATAGTACTACATGTAAAACTGTCATAGAACAGACAAGGAGACATATAGGTTGGTTCTGTTGTTTTTATGTAACTTGCTATAACTGGCCTTGAAGTTGATAGTCTGCTCCAAGCGATGAGGGATAGAACCACATGGACTGCCATCACGACTCGAGACCGTCCAGTCTCGACATAAGCAAGTAAGCAAGCTATAATGACAGGGCTGAAATTCATTTTTGGGGATACTAGGTCCTAAAATTGTCATAGAACAGACTAGGAGACATATAGGTGAGTTTTGTTGTATTTATATAAATATAATAGATTCGAAAGTAATACGCCAAAACACTAATATTGTCATAGAACAGACTAGGAGACATATAGGTCAGTTCTGTTGTTTTTATACTCCTTTAAATATGAAACTAATAGATTCAGAAGGGTAAGTTGAGAAATAAACCAAAACATTAAAATTGTCATAGAACAGACTAGGAGACACTTATTGGTGAGTTCTGTTGTTGTTATGCTCCTTTAAATATGATACTAATGGATTTAGAAGGGTTAGTTGGGAAATAAGCCAAAACACTAAAATTGTCATAGAACTGACTAGGAGACCCTTACTGGTGAGTTTTGTTGATTTTATACTCCTTTAAATATAATGCTAATAGATTCAGGAGGGTTATTTGAATAATATTAGCCAAAACACTAGAATTGTCATAGAACAGACTAGGAGACATATAGGTTGGTTCTGTTGTTTTTATCATGATGTTGAGATTTGAATGGAAAATAACTTTTGAAAAACTATCATCAGCTAGATAAGACTGGACAGTCACTGATGAAATATACAATCATGTACCTGAAATGTCTGACTGTTGCAAAATTTTAGATCGAGATCAGCAGTGATGCTTTAGTAGCTTCTTAACAGTTAGGCCAGACGTGGCCACTCTAACTGTAGCCGGCAAATCGTTCCATGCATATGCACCCCTGTACGCAAATTTTCTACCGCCAGCTTCTAGTCTAACTTTAGGAAGTTGTAATTATGATAAGTTTGAATTTTGCCTTGTTGCATAGATGTGAGATGTTGTACTGACTTCCCTGCAGGTAAAGGAGTCCGGCTGTACTACATCGGAGGCGAGGTATTTGCGGAGTGTCTGAGCGAGAGCAGTGTGTTTGTACAGAGCCCCAACTGTAACCAGCGGTATGGCTGGCATCCTGCAACCGTATGCAAAATACCTCCAGGTAAATGGGATTCTTTTTATTTTCTGTACCTTGCACTTGTTAAAGATGGAAAAAAAAACAAAGTGCAACAAAACAGAGTTATTTGTATAAGAGCATAGAAATTGTGTTGATGAATTACAATACAGAGTATTAAGAGTTTTTGCAAAGCCTTTTTTTCCTTCTTCCAAGAGTTTGCCCATCTTCACTGTTTTTTGCAAGTGCAGTTCCATTACAAGTTGCTAGGGGTCTCACTTTTCCTTCTTGTTGCAACCTAAAGATTTTTAACAACCCAGAGTTTGCCTAAGGGCAGCACCATAAAAAGTTGATATGTGCCTTGTACATGTATCTCTCTCCATGTCTTTTTAAAGGTTGCAACCTGAAGCTTTTCAACAACCAAGAGATCACCCAGCTTCTTTCTTTTGTCTAGCCACTGCAGTTCCATTACAACTTGCTAGGGGTCTCACCTTTCTATCCCTTTTTTTGTTCCCAGGTTGTAACTTGAAGATTTTCAACAACCAGGAGTTTGCCCAGCTCCTGTCCCAGTCCGTGAGCCAGGGCTTCGAGGCGGTGTACCAGCTGACGCGCATGTGCACCATCCGCATGAGCTTCGTCAAGGGGTGGGGCGCGGAGTATCGACGCCAAACAGTCACGTCAACGCCGTGCTGGATCGAACTCCACCTGAACGGCCCGCTGCAGTGGTTGGATAAGGTCTTAACGCAGATGGGTTCCCCGCGGGTCCCGTGTTCGAGTATGTCGTAATGCCGCGCGACGTACGCTAACTTTGTATGTACAGCCACAAGCGGGGAGCTTTGATTGGTGCTTGGAGGGTTATGGTGGCGGTCTTACTCTGTACAGTCAAACCTGCCCAAGAAGACCACCCAGGGGACTGATAAAATCTGGTCTGTGTGGACAGGTGGTCACTATAGACAGGTCTTACTGTGTACTGTAAAACCTGCCCAAGAAGACCACACAGGGGACCGATAAAATCTGGCCTATGTGGACAGGTGGTCACTTTGGACAGGTCTTACTCTGTACAGTCAAACCTGCCCAAGAAGACCACCCAGGGGACCAATAAAATCTGGCCTATGTGGACAGGTGGTCACTTTGGACAGGTCTTACCGTGTACAGTCAAACCTGCCCAAGAAGACCACACAGGGGACTGATACAATCTGGTCTATGTGGACAGGTGGTCACTGTAGACAGGATTCTTAATGCTTGTGTCAATGGGAAAAATTGTTAAGGGACCTTCAGAAAGTGGTCACATTGGCCAGGTGGTCCTTATGTAGAGGTGGTCACTTGTGCAGGTTGGACTATATTCTTCCCAAGAAAAAGTGGAGAAAGAATATGACAATATTCAAGGACCAGATTCAAGACTAACACAATCGCTTCAGATTTGAAAAGAAACGAACAATTTGAAAGCCTAACAACCACTTTTTAAAAGTGAAATCTCTAGAACTATATACATTTTTGACAGATATCAAATACCAACTGGAATTGCAAGCTTATGACACTTAGACATCCAGTAACAAATTAGACTATTTTGGGCTTTCAAAATTGTACTTTAGAACCTGAAGTTTCAAAAACAATTTGTAAAATTTGAAGTGATCGGTGTTAGTTTTTGTATCTCAGATGAAGTGTATATATTACACAGATTTATACAGCAAAGGGTTGAAAACATAACTTCTGTCAAAGATTCGAAGGGTTTTTAAGAATTGTTAAACAGCTTCTTTGCGGTATGGCTCCATCACCAATCAAAGCTTTGCTTACATAATTGTATTCTGGAGGGTATATGTGAATGTCTGAAAGCAGGGTTCTTATTGGCTCGCAGGTTGGGAGAAGATGAATTCTGACAATGTATTATCACTTCAACCACTTTGGTTATTCTAATACATAGTAATAGAAGGTATATAGAATTCTTGTGCGTTATATCTTAGTAGAACAATACCTGTAAGCATATGTCTGCATATATCAATACTGGAGACAGGACATATACATGTATTTTATGCACATAACTTGCTCACAATGATCGTATTGCTACCCTCAGAACAAAATGGTTTGCTCCACAATTAACCTTTACAGCCGACAATGTAGGGCTTTGCTGCAACATTCTTTTTAAATGTCACAACAACAAAAAACAAGAAAAATAAGTTCGCAAAAATTCTGCAGTCTTTTAGTGTACAGATTGTCATGTATGAAAGGGAATGTATATGAAAAATAAACTTAAGGTTAGCATATAGAATGCTTGTGAACTTTCTGTAGAGACCTGTAAAACATGAAATGGTTATCTACTCTTCCAAATGAGATTCCAGTGCCACAAAATTGTACCATTGAAGAAAAAAATACTCCATCAAAAGCAAGAAATGTCTTGCCGCATAGGAAAGAAAAGAATTAGCTTTAACAACTTTTTTTGTCAGTTTCTTCGTACATTTTGACAAGTTGAAGGAAAAATGCTTATTTATTGTTTGAGTACCTTGTTACGGAAGAGAGAAAATGATGTGCTAATTTCCCCACCCCTAAGAACAGGGATATTTTTGTATTTTGTTGTGTGTGAAGTTACGGCAGGACAAGAGGCTGTAACATGTCGGAACACTGGTCACTTTTGAGTGAAAAAGACCGGAAATTTGGAAAATCCCTACAACTTTTAAGTCACATATTTCTGTGGTGAAAACAGGGTTTTTTTAATCACCATATTTCTCTTTGTGATGTCTCAGTAAACCCTTGCTCATGTCTTGGCAAGATTCTATTCTCTTTCATACTTGACACTCAAAGTTTGTATTTTGTCTAATGGCATGGGTTCAATTCCTGGCATTCCTAGCTACACTTGAAATACATGGCTAAAAGTTGAGTTTCCACATTTTTCAGTGTCTTTATGTGTCTGAAGTGACCCGTGTTTTAAAGTGCTTGAGCATCACTTTAAATGTGCAGACTAAAAACGAATGTGGATGTTGCAAGGTAAAATGTGTGTTGGGCACTAGGGACCTAGAAGGATGCCAGGCTTCCATTGGTTGATAAAGGGTTAGTACCGCATTTCTTGCCATTTCGGGCGGACCTTACAAGGCCAGTCAAACTTGACTTTGTGGATGACATCCAAGTGCGTGGATTTTGGTGTAGTGAAAGAACAGAGGATTCCTCTGAAGCAAAGTCGAGCTATCATTTTTAGCAAAAAAATTTGACTTACCCAAATTTTTGACCGTCTAACTCCAGTCTTTGTCAAGGAATGAGTACAAATGTAAGTCCATTTTTTGTGTGTTGAAAGCTGAACTTTGCTTCATAATGATTTCTACCAACACAGATGAACTTTGCAGATAAGAGAGATAAGATATGTTGCTCAGGTTGCGAGACTGACTACTTTGCAAGGACGGTCATATATACAATCTGCAAATAAACCACCAAATGAAACATTGTCCAATTGCAACTGTCTGCAAATGAGTACATATGTCACAAAACATCCTGTATCTCTAAATGAGCTAGTTTTTGTCACATCATCACATCATCACATTAAATTTCCAAAGGATGCCATCCATAACATCAAGTCTGTATGACCTTACTGCTAGGATTATTAAAATCTAACCCTCTGTTTCTAACTTGTACTGTGGCCATAATTACAGTTAGGTGCACGAACCGGGCAGAGCTGGGAAAGTTTACATCAAAAGTGTAAGAGATTAGTTGACTGCACATATAACAAGCTGACAAAATTGCGCAAAGGTCTCAAATTTGTTATAGAGTTCACTAATCTTTATAGATTCATGTGAGAGACTTGAAATGTCTACCAAGAATAACAACAGAATACATGTAGTTGTCAAATTCCAAGGATTTCTTCCTGTCTGTGTGCCATTGGGCAACATCATCTAAACCAAAGATATCTTTCCAAGTAAACGTTAAATGTTGTTAAAAACGCTGAAACAGTGTTTCTTCCTCTGTGGAATCATATAGAAGTAGTGTTTTGAAAAGAGAGGTGTACTAGATTTGGAAAACAGCCATTTTATGACCTATTTTGGCATACTGTTACCTTACATGTACATGCAAACTGTGCCATTCTCATTTGATACCAGTATATAGTTTGTAGTGTTAAGGGCTGAGGTACCTCTTCTTGATTCTTCTTATATTGTGGACAGAAAAAAACATGTTTAAGGCCACTCCAATAGATTGTTTTGGTTATTGGATGTTCTTAAATAAAAATTAAGCAATTAAAGGAACAAGATGAAAATGGGGGCTTAAGATTGAAACTGGAATCTTACAACATTCACTCCATGATACTTAACCTTCTCCCTGCTGCCTAACTCTGTAACCAATAGGGAATTGGGTGCCAATCGGCTACTTCAGAGTGCTAAAGGTTAAACAATGTGAACTAGGACACAAGATTTTGCACTCGATTCAAATCTTGATATTCCAGTTCTACATTATTCTTAAAAATCTGGGAACCAAGAAATCAAATTGACGTGGCCCAAGTCATCAACAAAAAAACAACAACAGTGAACAGTAGTGACTGGTGGCTAGTAGGTTGTTATTACATGTAAAGTGTCACAACCTATTCAATTCTAAGTGTCTTTATGTACATGACATTGTATATCTAGCCATCTTTATCTATTGTATTCGGTTTTACCATTATTTTGCACAGGTTGGGGGGCGTTTGAATGTTTAATAGAAAATGTTGAACATTGCTAAAACTATACCAATTTGTTTCTTTGGTTATCTGACATTTTAAAAGTGGAGCAATAAAGGGGGTGAAATTAAAACAAAAGTTGGGGAGGAAAACTTGAACGTTATACATGTATTCACTCCCTGAAACTGTATGTACTAAGGTACAGACTTCTCCCTCAGACTCTGTTTTCATGTTGATATTCCAGTTATGTTATTGTTTTTAAAATACAAGAACCAACCATGCAATCAAGATGATGTGGCCAGACTATACTATTTTCACTTGGGTGGGTGGGATAAAAGGGAATTCAAACTGTCATTGAATTATATACATTGTCAAGGTTTGACTGTGGAGCCTGAATTATTTACCATGCACCATACATGTATACATGTAGCCACCCTACTTTTTCCTTTCAATAAATTTCTACGAGGCACATTCTAAAATTCATACAGAAAAAAAAGTGGAAAAGATTTGGTAAAATAGTAGGTTTGAATATGGACATATAAAGCGATGTAATATCAATGAAAACAATCGTTGTCACCTCCCATTTTTGGAACATCAAAACACCCCTTGTATTGAATGAGTCGGTCTGTTGCCAACCCTTACATGTATGTGGTACTGTATATGATAAGGTATAGGAGTTTATTTTTTATTACGGAGTACTGTCTTTTTCTAAGACATAAGTCAAGGTAACCAGTCTGTACAATAGCATTGCTTATGTGTACGCTTCTTTATAAATGTGCAACACTGACTGTGACTTAACAGAAAATAATCCAGGTATAGATTCAACTCTTTTTCACATGGCGGAAAAAGAGTTTAATGAATATACATTGTAATCTGCATGTATTAAACGTTGCAATGGATTTTTGAGCCAGACAAATTGTAAATGGGCATTTTCTGAGGAATCTTTTTTGTTTTTGTTTCCCATGTTTCTACATGTACATGTAACAATAACCATTTCACAAGGTGTACAATACACTGCAGCTGCGCTTATGTTGTGAGTCACTGTGTCATTTGTTTTGGTGCTTCCATAATTCCCGTATGTAGGTTGGTCTTCAGGGTACACTATTTGGAGAACCTTTTTGGTCACAGAAATTTGCTCGGATACAGTTACAAACACAGACAGACAGACACACACACTACTAGCCTGGACTCCAGCCTTCTTAGATTCTTGGGGAGGAGCGGAGCTTGGGTAGCGGACTAAAGCTAAGAAGGCTGGACTCCAGGCTAACACACTACTACCTACCTACCTTCACACATAGACACTTAACCTTAAACTTGCGAGGCAAGACACCACAAACGTAGTACTCCTGAACAGTTTATTTAGAATATCTACAATGTATACATCTTATTATTATGTAGATAATCTATCAAGAACCCATCTTGAGTACTATCTGTTTCTTTGTAGTGACGGCGTTCCTAGTATTGTTTAAAGCAGTTATGTAGAGATGGGGACTTGTATGTTAGACGGAGGCTAGAAATTGGCTTTACAAATCTATGATAACCAGTTCTATACTCTCCAAGCAGAGGTTCGGCTTCGGGTGGTTTTTTATGTGTTTTGGGTGTTTTTGTCGGGATTTCTCTTTTGTCCATTTTTTTTGGCTTAGTGACAAAGAAAACGAGACAAAATATAAAGCCTAACAAAAATGCCTAAAAAACGAGCCAGAGCCGAAGCTCCGCTTGCAGAGTACAGTTCTCATTAATTCTAAATCAACTGGCCATATTGAGAATCTGTTTTTTCGTAGTGAAGGCGTCCCTGGCACTGTTAATAGCAGTCATGTAGTCAGAGATGGGGACTTGTATGTTAGAAGGAGGCTGCAACTTGCCCTGTCTGATGTAGTCACACAGGGTGGACAGCATCTCTGAACTCTCTTGGGCTGGGTGGGTGGAAACAATAGGACTATAGTAAGGGAACAGCCATGTACATGTACATTAATGTACTTAACATTCATTGTGAAAAATATAGACATTCCTTCAACATTGACAATCAAAGTAAAGTTTACAGTGTTTCCTAGGGACCTGTGACATACATATCTTTTTTTTTGATTTTCAAAAGGGAGTTCTTTATGAGAATTCTTCAAAAGTGAAACTAGTAGGAATGTCTCCTGTAAGAGTCTAGACATGAAACTGTTACATTCAATACCTAGCGGAAAAGGAAACTATAATTTTGTATATAAAACTTACAGTCTTTTTGTCTTTTGTTCCATTGTGTCATCCAGTACCCAACTACTTTTATGTCCTGGAAGATCAGGGAACCCTGGAAAGGGAAAAGAAAATAAGTCAAAAACATGTCATTGGAGCTACATGTACATTCATACCAGCCCAGAAAAGAACAACAAATAGCCATCTATAGGATAGATGTGTTTAAATTTGCATTTCCCTAGCCTCTACCAGGCTCCGCGCGATTGCTGGGAAAATAGAAATCGGCCAAATAGAGTGAACAGTATGCCAGGGGTAGTCCGCTATACAGTGAAGCTCAATAGGCGATCCACGGAGCCAGTCAGGGCTGACGGTATCTCCGTAGATCGCCTATTGAGCTTCACTGTGTAGCGGACTACCCCTGGCATACTCTTCACTCTATTTGGCCGATTTCTATTTTCCCAGCGATCGCGCGGAGCCTCGTAGAGGCTAGCATTTCCCTGGAACTATCATAGAGTTGAACTCATTACCACCAAGTACAGTAGGGGAATCCTCACTGGACACAAACAATGCTTACAGCCAGATGTGCAAACTTACAGGTTAATGTGGTTATACCTAAGCTATACACTCAGATACATGTCAGATTTTCTAACAGGAAAACTAGCTTATCTAAACTGTAGACTATACTTACAGTAGGAACAGTGACAGGCTGACGAGACATCCCACCATAGGTCACCATGGTCCCCCCTGTCCTAGAGCGGGGGAGAGACAAAAAGGTAAAATTTAACGTACAAAATGTCAGTATTATTATGGTTGCGCACCACATACCCGTCACCACAGTACATGTACAGGTACAGACCTGTACCGAAATCTCTTTTTTAGGTAATAACTATGCATCCCTATTCAGTATACAAATGAATATGTGTACTACGTATACATACAATGTACTCCTGGTAGTACTATATGTACTGTGATTCGTTTGTGAATATTAAACATCCAGGTCAGGAAATGAGGTATAAAATTGAATCTTTACTACTGGATACTTGTTTCATTATGTTTCTCATTCTCGTCATTGAAAAAAAGGTGCCAGATGGGCAATTGAAACGTCTGAGTATACAAATGTATTCATCCAGTTAGTAAAATTCAATCTTATCCTTATATGTAACATTACTGTGGCTGAGACAAATTCACTTGTTTGAATAAAGATGTAACATAACTGAAATGTTTCAGTTTGGCTGTTGAAATGCTGATTACTACTTTATGAATATCTTCCTGTTTGCTTTTGAATAGAGATATTTTCAGGGTGAATTTTCAAATGAGCCTACACTGCAACATATTTGCCAGAAAATTACCACTCAAAAGCTTAAAAACCCATTGAATACGTGAGGTTAAAAGGTCAAGAATTCTTTGTGGCTTTATTCATACAGAACAGCAAGACTTAGATGGATGAAGGTCTATTATATAGCACCAAAGCTGAGGAACTGAAACAAATTAACCAATTCAAACATACAACAATGCACTGCATGACTCCAACATACTTCTTGTAATTCTTGAAATCGGTTTTATTTTTTGCGGTGACTTTTCTACCGCAAATTTACGACACTGAATATACGCTTTCAATGTATCACTACTGTACTACAAAATTGTTTCAAACAAGAATTTACTATACAAAACATTAAGAAAACCTCCTTTCAACTCAGCAAAGTAAAACCAACATGAAAGTACAGTAAAATGGATTTACTGAGTACAGTGACACTTACTCCAGATGTCTGAGAATCTCTGTAGCACTTTTACCCCCAACACAGTTTAGTGCCAGCTTCGGTCGTGGTAGTCTCTGTAATATGTAAAAATAACAAAAAATAACGACAAACCATTAAAACATTTACGTACATGTAGGAAATGCAAAATGTAGCTGAATCGTACAGAAATGCTACCTTAGATTTGTTTATAATAATAGATATGTAAAGTATTAACTCGAATTCATACTCATTTTCAAAATGATCTGAATCTCTTATTTATCAACTTTATAATGACATCTATAATTACTTGTTACGCTAATATGTTTACTTGTCATGCTAAGAGCCCTAACACCCACAGAGGCCAAACTGATTCGGGATTACGACCCCCACCTGCTCCACTGTCCCTCAGCTAGAGTAGCATCATACCGTAGTAGTATGCAACAATATGGGGCTCAGTTGTGGAACACATTACCACTCAAACAAAGAACTGCTATTACTTACAAGAACTTTAAGGATGGCAATCCCGGCGGAAATTGAAATCTGTATTGTATGTGACATGGCTTTTATTATTGATTGATTAGTATTGTTACTGTGTACTATGTCGTAGTTGTGTTTTTTTATATGTAAAATCAGGGATACCTGAAAAACAGGCTTCACAGCCTGAGTTGTATTTGCCCTGTATAAATGAAATGAAATGAAATGTTACAATGGTTGCAATGAAGAAGTAAACTGCACATTACACACATACAGACAGACAGACACAACATAATGTACCTTGAAGATGTCCCTAAAGTCCTGTCTTCTCAGTCCCTCTTCTGTGATGATGTAATGTCCTCCCAAACCCTTCAGGTACATCTCAAGCTCATAATATGAGGCCCTGGAAATGTACAAAAATTATATTTTCCAAAGAGAAAAAGTCATGTCTATTTTGTACTACTACATGTATGTGCTCTTAAGAGTAAATGAGCTTGTCGAGCTCCCAGATATCAGTATAACTAGAGAGAAACCAATTGCAACCCAACACAGTTCCCATGAAATGTTGCAGTATCATTTAGTAACTTCCCTTTCCAGAGAAGTCAATAGCAAGTCTAAGTTCTTATGTAGACACAAAATAGAGAGTTGATACCTAGCCGACATTTCTGTGAGCAACTGTCACCTTCCTCAGGACAATAATGACTTGTTCTGTTTCACATCACAGATAGGTTTTGCTTCAATCTGCAGTGTGTAGAATGTGGTCTAAAATGTGAGTTTCTCCAGTGCTCATGGATGTTTACATTTTTCTTTTCACTCCAGCCTAAGTTTAGGTAGAATATGTACTGTTGGCTTTTGTACAGCTGTCCATTAATCAACATGTACCTTTTGTTTTGTGTAAATAAAGGATCTAATCATAGAATATTTACCACGACAGGAAACAAATAACACAAATAACTCTGACATATTACATACATGTATGTAAACATTCCTTGAATGTATAAAATGCTGATCAAGGACTCCTAACCATGCATATTGCTTTTCTTGCATCCATTATCAAGGAAATGTAAAAATGATAAAGCTAAGAAACATGGAAAAGTGTCTCTGAGACATTAATGTCTACTAAACATAATTCCACCAGGGTATAAAATTCCGCCACCCTGAAAAAATACGTCCAAACCGATCTCCAACCCAACGTCCCCCAGTATAATGCACTCTTGTATATCTAAACTGTGCATACCTGGGGGGCGCTGCACTAGAGATCTCTCAAACCAACTGTTTTTCAAAGTGGCAGATTTAAGTAACCTGGCGGATTAATGTTCATGGAGGATAAATCCATTCTCACCTATCAGGCCTGTTCCTAACTACATTGATGGTGACTAGCCCCCTTGCAGCCGCGATCTGAATGACAGCCTGTCCAACTCCACTGTTAGCTCCATTCTGCACTATAGTGTCTCCTGTTGGGAAATAATAGAATATCTGGGAGTTCATATACTAAATAAACAAATACTCAATACTACTGCATTGTCTAAAATGCATCACACAATTTGTGAAATGCAACTGTTACAGTTCTGTTCATATCCGACTGGTCTCAACCATTGGTTGTACACAAGAACATTACATGTATAATTCTTACTTCTTAGGCAAAGTCTAGCAATTTCTATAGTGTGGCTGAATCTAAACATGGCAAGACAACCTATTGATAGGCTTTCACAGACTAAGATTGCTAACATTATTGTGTAACTAAAGCTACTACTTTGTTTGATATGACAAATGAGACTGACCAGGTTGTAAGTGTTGAAAGCCTGTCAGCATCCTATATGCAGTACATCATAACAGTCATGTATTTCTATCACTGTAGTTTCATTGATGGTCTTGCACAGGTAAAAACTAAATGTTATTTTGTAACTAAAGCGACCATGCACCTTTTGTTTGACTAATACAAAGAAAGGAAGAACTACCAGGTTGTAAGTGTTGAAAGTCTGTCAGCATCCTGTATGCAGTACAGGGGTTAACCGCTAGGGTTGCTGCTGCATCTAACGGAATGTCGTTGGGAATTTTTCTCAGCTCCGAGGCTGGACAGACCGCATGTGTTCTCCATGTTCCTTTGAAGTAAAAAAAAAATGTTGGTATGAACTTCAGTTTGGAGTTGACAAGCGTTGACAATGTGCAATTCAAGCAATTGTAAGTAGTAGTACATGATCCTGTAAGTTGAATCTAGAGACACACTGGAAATTCGGAAACTGAAACAAACTTTTAAAGTCAACTATAATTATCTCCACCACAATTTGCATTGCAACAACTGAAAATAAGCATACCATTGATAACATAGAGGAAAGCATGCAATTTTGAAAGACATGTAAAACATCAAAGCAGTTTTTACACTGTTGAATTGTAAAGATTGTGCCATCATTGTAGAAGGCCAGTGGTTTGATTAACCTTTAGCACACTAAAGTAGCCATTTGGCACCCAATCCCTATATGCTATTGGTTACAGACTGTAACTAATAGCATATTACAGAGTTAGGCAGCAGGGAGAAGGTTATAGGCTAGAGAAAACGCTGCCCCGCACTTGTACTCACCCCAGCCTGAGTCTGCCGGGATGACCCAGTCTCCTGGCTGCAGGTATGACACCCCTGAACCTACGGACACCACCTCTCCTACCCCCTCATTTCCTCCAACTGCAGGGAGGGGGGGTTTGATCGGGTACACTCCTGTGGGAATACAAGATTTCTGGTTAGTAGTGCAGTGACGCCATCTAGCAGGTTAGTCTAGCACTGCAGGTCAGCAACTGACGGACACCACCTCTCCTACCCCCTTGTTACCCCCCACGGCTAGGAGGGGGGGTTTGATCGGGTACACTCCTGTGGAAATACAAAATCACTGGTTAGTTGTGCAGTGATGCCATCTAGCAGGTTAGTCTTACACTGCAGGTCAGCAGCCAACAGACACCACCTTCCCAACCCCCTTGTTGCCTCCCAGGGCTGGGAGGGGGTTTGATCGGATATTCACTCCTGTGGGGACACAAAATCACTGGTTAGTGGTGCAGTAGCACCGCCTGGCAGGTTAGTCTAGCACTGCAGGTCAGCAACGGATTGACACCACCTCCCCCACCCCCTACAGATGGGGGGATGGGGTACACTTCTGTAAGGAACACAAAATCACTGATTAGTGGTGCAGTGATGCCATCTAGCAGGCTAGTTTAACATTGCAAGTCAGCAACTGACTGTCATGACCTCCCTAAACCCCTTGTTACTCCCTACTGCATGCATGGTGATGGGTACACTTCTGTAAAAGTCATGATCATAGGTGAGTAATACAGCAACACCACCTAGCAGATTAGTCTAACACTGCAAGTTGTGCCATTGAGAAGTGGGAAACCTGATCTGTGTAAACAAAGGACCCAGCACACACACTGGCATCTATTGTTCATGCCAGGAGACTGTGAAGGACAACAAAATGGCGGCTGCACCTGCAAGTTTGGGGGAACAAATCCGTGAGGAACTGTCCTGCAGCATCTGCCTGGAGCTGTTCATCAGGCCCAAGGTGCTGCCCTGTCAGCACACCTTCTGCCAGGACTGCCTACAGGACCTTGCAGGGAGGCAAGTACCCTTAAAGTGTCCAAACTGTTGTCGGCAGGTTGGAATGCCACCCCAGGGGGTCGAAGGTTTACCAGACAACCATCTGGTTACAAGTCTTTGCGAAAAACTAAAAAATCAGGCAACTTTGTCACCGGAAACAAGGAAGCAACCCCAGTCTGAAAGGCGGTGCATCTTTCACCCCTCTGAGAAGCTAAACCTGTATTGTCAACAATGTCAAATACCAGTTTGTAACCAGTGTTGTAGAAGAGACCACTGTGGACATCCAACTGCAAGTCTTGAAAAAGCCTCGGAAGAAAGGAGATCTAGAGACCAAGTCTTGATCACAGATGGAAAGGACACCCTAGAGACTTACTACAGCTTCATCCAAGATCTGAGGGAAAAGGAGAAATCCCTGAATGAACAGAAACAGCAGACAAATGATAGCATCATTCAGGCATACAACCATTTTGTGCAAAAACTCACAGAAAGGAAGGACCACCTTTTGTCAACAGTAGAACAAAATCACAGGAACAACTTAGATAAGATACAGAACGGAAGGGACAGGGTGTTGGCAGATGTCAGGGAACTATCTGCTGCCTGTGATCAAGCAGAACAAGAGCTGGGAGAGGGAGGGGTTGATTTTCTGAGCCAGGAAACCATCTTGGTTGTTGGAAAGTATAGAGATCAAGCAAAAGTGGCACCAACTCCAGAACCTGTTCAAACCTACCCTGCCATGTTTGGGCGAGCAGGGTTTCCGGAACCACTTTTGGGAGTTGTGACAGTGGAACAGCCTTTCTCATCTGCACCAATCCCAGCAGCACCTACATGTACATCTGGTGATGTTGTGGCAAGGGGCAGAGGTCATCACCATGGTAACCAAAGACAAGCGGAGCGTCAGTTTCAAAGGGTTAAATTTGGAGGAAAGGGAATAGAATCAGATGAGTTTCACTATCCCTCTGGAGTTGTAGTGTCAGATGATGGGGAAATCTTTGTGACAGACTCCAATGACCCAAGAAAAGGTTACAAACCTGACCATAACCACAGAATCCAAGTCTTCACCCTGCAGGGAACATTTCTTCGCCAGTTCCCAGTTGAAGGGATGGACTGTCAAGGTGTGGCCATGGATGGGGAGGGGAACCTGTGGGTGGTGGGGATGGGATTTGTGGCACAGTACACCAAACAGGGAAGGGTGCTGAGAAGGATTGAACTACAGACAGTGTATGGTTTAATACAAAGAGGAGTTGCTGTGGACACCAGGAAGAACCACATCTTCATTACACATTTAGTCCGAGATGGCTTCACGGTCACACAAAAACATGAAAACTGGCATCGTGAAGTGCAGGTGTTCAGACCAGAGGGAACACTTGTGAGAACTGTGACAAGTCAACAACTGGGGATTCAGATTGAAGTTAATAAACATGGAAATGTAAATGGTGCGTTGTACATTACCATTGGCAAGGAAGGAAACATCCTTTTATCAGACTATCGCAATCACTGTATCCAAGTGTACAACGAGAACGGACAGTTTCTGTTCCAGTTTGGAGGTGAGGGAAGTGGTGAAGGTCAGCTGAAGCATCCCTGTGGCATCTGTACAGACAGGGCAGGTAACATCATTGTGGTAGACCAGGGAAACAGGCGTGTGGAGATGTTTGACAAGACAGGCAGATTCCTCAAACACGTCACTACGGATATGACCCAGCCGTGTGCTGTTGCCATGGCAACACAGGGACAGGCAGTTGTAGCTGACACCTCAAAGTGTCAGATCAACATATTTAGCAACTTTTGATTCTGAGTATAAATGGCTTTGAACATTGGAGTCATCAATGTTGACGATGATGTATACAGTTGTTATGTCAAACTTGTAATTAATCTTTTCATTCATAAACATTTAATGTTAACAGTTAAGTCACTATTTTGTGTGGCAATTTTTTTTCAACCTTTAATATTTAACCTTGAAATGTACCACATTTTTAATTCAAATTTTGCATAATTAAGAAAGACTGCAGGTCCACGCTTAATAAAAGAAAAGTTAAATTCACTGATTTCCCCATTTTTTTTTACACAGTTGACAGGTGAAGCTATATGGGAGAGACAGAGAGAGTGAGTGAGTGACAGGTGTGATCAAATTACTTCTGTACATTCGTAGCCTGTGTTACACAATCTTTTGCTGTTGGGCTCATTGGTCCTACTCCCCGAGAGCTTGTGGTCATACACCTTTGATTTGAGAAAACCATTCCCCTTCCTACAGTCACCAACAGACGCACAAGCCCCGACAGTGGAGGCCTTTAAGACCGGGCTTGCCGCCCTGCTGTAGCCCGTCAGGCCTGACCCCCCCCTCAGCGATACCCCTCCAGGGGTTGTTAGAGGGTATCCTAAATGAAGATGAACAGAAGTTCAGGATTTTTTATCAAGTATCAAAATCAATCAAATGGGTCAGCTCAGGATTCTCTGTCACTATGGAAACCAGTAATCACAGCCTCAAAAACCATGGTAGCAGGCAGTCTAACAATAATTGGCCCATGTTAGCACATATGTATAAATAAACAGGACTAGGATGTTCCCAATTTTCCTGGCTTAAACTAAGTTAGAGTTACGTTGATGAAGGTTAGACATCCAGGTAAACAATACTGATATACAATTAAACTAGAGTATATTACTGGATAAATTACGGAGATTATTTATCCAGCAGTAGAGTTTAATTGTATTATTAGTAAGTTAGAGTTAGAGATGTTGATCATCAAGCTTCTAGGAGTCTGACCAATGGAAGGTCTGCTAGGATCCAGCAAGCAGGTTACAGTAACCTCCTTGGATTCAGTCAGGCTATTTATGTACAACACCCCACCTTGTATCATGTTGATGTCAGCTGGATTGATGGGTGCTGCCAGCATCCTGACGGACACCTGGTCATCTTGGACATCTGGCAGGTCCACATCGGTCAGGAATCTGGGGAATAAAAATAGGTGGAATATCAGGAATATGCTACTAGTATATGGTTGGTAACGTTAATTCTATTTTAGGACCAAAAGATCAGTGGCTCATCTGATAGCAGTCTCAAAGTGAGCTCCTGCTTCCAATTATTAAAAAACAATTTGCCAACTGGGAGACCCTGGTTCAAATCCTGGGTCAGGACATCTTGTTTGAGGCTATACCGTCTTTTGGAAGGGATGTATTTGTTAAGTTTGAGCCAGCGGTTACTACGGAGGATGGTACCCAGGCTAGTTATATTGCGCATGAACTTGGGCAATTGCACTTGTCTCCGAACCAGTGTAATAGAACTGATATGCCACCAAAAAGCTACGGCCGCGTGGCGCGTTGGATACACCCGATCCCTCGATCTCGGAAGTTAAGCAACGCGCGGTCCGGACAGTGCTTGGATGGGAGACCAACCAAGGACGTCCGGATTGCTGTAGCCTCACGAAGCTTTCCACGAAATCGTCTTCCGGGAGGGACGTAAAACGGGGGTCCCGTGCTCGAGGAGGTGCCTCGAACACGTTAAACAGCCTCATTACCCTACACATTGGGTACCTGCCTGTGGCACTGGCTGCAAATACACCTGATATTATTAAAAAGAAAAGCCCAGACACATAGAGCTTTTTAAGGAGGATGTGGCTATTGACAAGATGATCCTGTCAATAACAAAATTTTCTGCAGCATTTACAGATCTAGAGTAGAGTAGATCCATACAGCCAGGTAGGAAGATCTCTTCCAGTTGAGGCCGCTCATGCATTTACAGGATCATCCAGTCAATAGTGGATAAAATTTTGTTATTAACAGGATGATCCTGCGAATTTTCCACTATTGACATTTGACAGTGATCGGTGTCAATAGCTCCAGGTTACTAAGAAGGCTAGCACATGGGCATGACCATAAAAAATCTAAGCAAGGGTGCCCCCCTCCCCCAAGTCATTTCGACAAGAAATACATATAAATCGGAAGGAGATCAAACCTGAGGACTTTGCTGGGATCTCCGTACTGACTGTAGGAGACCGCACAGGGACTGGCGAGGCTGCAGTAGCGACGGGACGAGTGGAACGGCTCCGATCGTCTCAGCAACCTGGACACCGAAACAGAAAGTCGCGCTCCGGCCATGTTGTCTGGGTTTACGACAGTTCTACCGCAAAATGTAACCTGTAAATTTGGGGATAAACCATTATATTCACCTTGATTATTCGCCTTGGGTCAGTTGACATTTTTTTGCGAAATGTACTAAAATAAATTGAAAACATTAAAATATGCAATCTACTAAAACATATTTAAGTGGTTTCTTGCACTTCATCTTCAACATTTGTGGACACCCCTATCAAGAGAAATGTACTTTCCCCTTTCATCGGTTTGCGGCAGGTCAAGTTGCCTGTAAAGGTCAGCTAGCCGGACAGCTGCAAGTTTATCGATGTTTTCGCTCATTTAGCTCGAAATTTTGACGCTTTATACTCATTTTTCGCAAAATCGGAACAGTTTGCACAATGGTAAGTGTATTTCGCTGCTAGAGCATGTATTTCCTGTCATTTTGTGTCGTTAGAAATGATTTTGTAGTCAAATCGCGTAACATGACATGCTATGGGGAGGGGGGCGCCATGTGTGATTGGCATGTTTTTGGTATGCATGAAATGCAGAAGGCTTTTGTCGTGTGGGGTGACAATGAATGATCATCTGTCCCATGATCTGACATAACTGTATTATAATTTGGAGAAGGTAGGAGGGCGAGGCAGACACATTGCAACAGTCGTGCAAAAATTATGATTATTTTATACTACTAGTACATCAATACATGAATACTAAGTTACATGTACTAGCAGATGATTGCATCTGCATATGCATATCCTTATGCATATGCATATACATGTAAGATATACTGGCTGTACAGACACAGAAGCTGTGTTATGACTAAGGCTGGTTATACCGGCTATACAGATGCATGTACCAAAGTTGGTGTGTTACACCAAAGGGCAGTTATATACCAGCTATACAGATACAGATACAGACGATACAGATGAAGGGCGGTTATATACCAGCTATATACAGACACAGAAGCTGGTGTGTTATGCCAAAGGGCGGTTATACCAGTTATACAGATATGTAGATTCTGACTTCTATGTTGTCATCTCCGCAGGCTGTGATTGGCACACAGCTGGTGGTTTCCATGGTGATGGCCAGCATCATCCAGAAGCTGCAGCCGCACTTCTCGGCCGCTAGGTGGCTCCTCAGTAGAAGGTACGTGCAACGTCTGTGTCACGATACTGTACGTGTAGTTGTACATGCTGCCAATATTTTCTTTTCAGTAAATCATTGCATGGGCATTTGTAGACATTCAAAACCCTTCCAACGCTTTAGAATAATGACCATAAGGTTTTGACTGTTAGCTGGGAACTTGGTTAAGAATGTTGTAATGTGCATGACCTTTTATTGCATGATTTACCAATGTTTTATTTATTTGCCACAGGCTAGTGCGTTACCTGCACCCAACAGACGATCACCTGAGAGAGCTGGCAGGGGTACAGGCACCTAAGGGGAAGGGCAGGAATAGGGACGACAGGTGAGTTGTGAGAACTTAGAATTGATAATGTAAAGGTCTGGAGCAGACACGGTTGAAGAAATATCTGACTAGTATTGTAGTTAGAAGCTGTGTTAGGGACTACAGAAAAGCCTTGTTTTAGTAACTTTTACTTTATTCAGACCCACAGTTAGCTTGACATTTCAGTTAGCTATTCTTTTGTTTCCTTATGGTTATGGTTTGTTTTCACAAAGTTGGACTGTTGGCAAAAAAGAGTAAAAAAAAAGGTATCAACTTTTCTTTCCCTTCTCATTCCAGAAGAGCAGATGGAAAGACAGACAAGGAGTTCACTGTGCCGTGCAACATCAACCTTCAGCTAGAGACAGCCAAGGTGGAGAGGGTCGACATCATAGGTACGGACAGAGAACAAACAACAAACAATAGCCATTTTCTGTCTTTACAAAAATAGATTTACCTGTTAGTAGATCTGTAATACAGCATTCATTCAGTGGAGCCTCTATTTGGTTTCATTTTAAAGTTAATTTCTTCCTACTTGCCTCCTCTGTCCTTCATTTCTCCATCATTTCTTTCTACAGACTACAACACTCACTCACTCGCTCACTCACTCACTCACTTCCTCACTCACTCACTTCCTCACTTACTCACTCACCTTCTGACAAAAACAGTCTGGTATGTCCCTCATTCATTCCTCAATCCTTTCAGCTATTTATCCGTCCATTCATTCCTTCCCCAGGTCTTCAGTTCTACACAGAGTACCAGTGGTTGGTGGACTTCTCCGCCTGTGCTTTAGTGATCTACCTGCTGACAGAGGGGTACTACTACTTAGTACAGCCCAGGGCAGAGGTCAACCTCAGTGTCATCTGGTGTCTGCTGGTCGTGGTCTTCATCCTGTATCCTTAACAACATGCTTGTAGCAATGTGCAAGTTCAGTACATGTACCTAGTACCAGGTCAGAAATGAACAAGAGATAGTACCAGAGTTATCAACCCAAAATTGCGGTGTTTTAAAATGTTTTTTTCCTAGACCTAGAACTATTGTAGAGTGGAGGTTGTTGCCACCAAGTACTGTAAGAACATCCTCACTGATAGCTTTAAAGATCTAGTTTCTGTCTCAAATATGGAAGAAAAACAGTTGACCTTGACCCCTGACCAGGTCATTACTGTGTAACCTGACCTCTGCGTACTTTACGGGGGACGACGACGGGGAGCGGTCCATCTGCCTCGTGTTTGGCTTCTTCTTCCTCCTGGTCTCCATGGCAGCGCTCATCACCAGTGAGAACATCCTGGAGTTTGGGCTGGACGGAGGTGGGGAGGTCTCTTTTTTCTTCTTAACCTTAAGCACACTGAAGTAGCCGTTTGGCACGCAATTCTCTATTGGTTACAGAAAGATAGTTAGGCAGCAGGGAGAAGGTTAAAGATATGGTGAGAGTGTACTCTTACCTTAAAGCTGGACTGTTTTCTTATTCTTTAAGAGACAAGAGATACAGATAAACATACCCATGAAGACCACTTGGGGGAGTGATAAAATCTGGTTTATGTGGACAGGTGGTCACTATAGACAGGGTTCTTGATACTTGTGTCAGTGGGAAGAATTATCTAAGAGACCACCAAAAAGTGGTCACATTAGCCATGCAGTCCTTACGTAAAGCTTTTTGTACAGGTCTTTAGGGATGAACATGTTTTTGTCTAATAACTCCCCTTTTGTTTTTCAGAATTGTAGGTTTTAATCCTGTAGCTTGCATGCAATGTGAATTGGAATTTTGTGTGCTGTTGCATATATATATTGTGTAGTACATGAACCTGTCTGCCCCTATAACATTTATTTTCGCTCCAGCCTACACCAGTCTGTCTGACACCATCAGTGGGTTCCTTGGGTCACAAGGGATGGAGACAAGGTGAGACACAGTACAGTACAGTAGGAGCAACCTCAATTGATAGCTTTAAGCAAAGCTTACAGTTAGATATGCAAAGTTTAGATGTTCGTTCGGTGTAATATAACCAGCTGCTGCTGCACCTCGTGGCTGCAAAGCTGGTGTGTTACACCAAAGGGCAGTTATACTGGATATATAGATGCATATACAGATCTAGATCCTCAGTGTTTTTTTTAATGTCTATATAGGGTTATAAAGTAGTATGGGTAAGGGGATGAAGTCTGCCATCTCTGATTGCCTTATGTTTTGTTTGTTGTTCCAGTGGTGCGAGCTCTCCCAGCTCCAAGTTGATGTTCAAGGGTGTGCTGGCGGTGTACTCGGGCCTGGTGGGAGCGTTCCTGACCTTCAGCGGACTCCGCTTCGGCAAGATGCACCAAGACTCGCTCCAGTACAGCAAGGAGAGCCCACTCATGCAGTAAGGATGTTGTTCTGGTTTGATTGCTATAGTTGTACATTGTCTGGGATGTCCATATAGCTCAACTGTTAGCAGTATCACAATTGAGCTCCTGGTTCCAACTAGTTGCTAAATGGGAGACACTGGTTCAATCCTAAGCAAGACATCTGGGTTGGGTGTGCCCCCGTCTTTTGGAAAGGACGTAAATTGGGGGTCCCTTGTTTGAAGAGGTGCCTCGCACACCTTAAAGGGTTGCTGGAGTAGCAACCCCTCCCTGTAAAAATATACCCTGCTACTGAAATAGCAAGGAAAGTTGCTGCCTTGTAGTGCCACTAGGCACTGCAAGGGTCTAAACGAACAAGAAATGTGCATGGATTCGACAAAAACCAATACTGTACACCAATCCTTAACCCTGGCATACATGTAGCTGTTGGTGTTTTAACTGCAGTTTGCATGCTTCTGTGGCTCTCTTCAAACATGGGACCCCCATTTAACATCCTACCCAAGGGATGTCCCTGACCAAAGCTAGGTTCTCGTTTTCACCTGGTGTTACAGCATTACGATGTTGTCCCTCCAGGTTGCTGCTGCACTTGAACTTCCTGTGGCCCTTAGTCATCGTCCTGCTGTGGGTGAAACCACTGGCCAGGGGGTACGTGCTGCACCCCCCCTCCCTGGGCACCAACAGCACTGTGCCTGTCGAGCCTCTGTAAGTACTGTTTCCTTCATCATATTTAGCTAGCTATTATGATAGTAAAGGATGATGGATTAGAATATAGCTGATTGCATTGGGCCGGAAATTCATTTTTAGGAATAGATGCTCTGGTGCACCTACATGTAGCCTAACAAGCTAGGTAAACAGAAAAATGCACTGTTACAGCCAATACTAGTCTTACCTATCTAGAACATATTCGGTCTCCTCCCCATGTTTAGGTTGAGCAAACCTTGGTTTGAGACCAGCCATATGTAAACCATTATGTTCTGTGTGGTCCTGCAACTGGTGTTAATGCACAGGGACCTCCAGTTTTCCCCATTAAACATCTTTGGTCTCCTCCTTGTATTTAGGATGAGCGAACCTTGGTTTGAGACCAGCCGGTTGTACACCGTTATCTTCTGTGTGGTCCTACGGCTTGTCCTGATGCACCGCTACCTGCAGTCCTACCTGAACATGGCACATCAGAGAATAGAGTACGTTAAGAAACAGGCCGGCAGGATAAGCAACATGGAGATACAGAAAAGGGCAAGTTTTGTTGTAGATAGCACACAAAGTACACAAGACATAATCCACTAAGACTAATGTACTTGATTATTATTATCTTTATCTTTATTCGAATTTGCAACAGTACACTACACAGTGGAACGCCAGGCAGACTGGCTGATGTTGAGGACCACTAACATTATTATTATTATGATAAAGACAAACTATTATATGGTCATGATTTGCTGTTGCTAAGTTAGACTCTAACTTAGAGTGAAAGTTGACACATGTAAGATCTTGACATTGACACTGATGTAGACAGTGGATACTCCTGGACAGGTAACCACGTGCCTGACTCTGGAAACCTGTACATGACATTGTACAGTAGCCTGGAATCCATCTTATTCTAGCTCCAGTTCAAGATACAAGATGGGTACCAGAATCTGATGTATTTTATTGGTTTGTGGCAGTTGTAAAACACTGAATTAAAAACCAATGTACAGTACAAACAAGTTTCACTCCGGTCAGAGTACAGATAATCTCATACGTATATGAAAATGATACATATACAAGTAATAGACAATATTGTTTCTCAAAAAGATTGGCAACATTCACATATATGGCGCAGAATAAGATACTAGTAACTATACTGGTTTAGCAATCTCGTCAGGTACGGTATCGGAGAGTTACTGAATCTCAGACGAGTGTGTTTGCCTTTAAGTTAGTAATGTTCAGTTTATGTCCATTTCGTGTGCATCTTCCCGAGATGGCAGATCTACGGCTCGGCAGCCAGTGTTCGAATTCAGAACCGAGCAGAGATCTACCAAACTTTAGACATAGTCTCCTCTGCTCTGTCCAACTTTGATTCAGATCCATGGAATAGTTTAGCATCTGGTTTGCCGATGATTGTTTGGTATTAATTTTGTAGATGTCTTCTTTACTTTACTGAAATGTCGTAACTGGATATCTTTCTTTATCGACAGATTGTTCGAGTGTTCTTCTACCTGTGTGTGGTGGCTGTGCAGTATTTGGCACCTGTCGTATTACTTCTGTTTTACGCCATGCTCCTCAAAACGTTAGGTAAGTAATTTCAGTGAAGTTTCTTTGACTTAAGGCCACACCAATTTAATTTCTTGGTTAACGGATTTTAATTTGAAAAAAAAAAATTAAAAAAAAAAAATCATGAAAACAGAAGGTTTTTTTTATAATTTTAAAAAAAAATAAAAATAAAAATCCGTTAACCAAGAAATTAAATTGGTGTGGCCTTAGAAGCATTAAAGTCTTCTCTAGTGATTTTACAGTGACAATCATAATTGTTACAAGCAACACATTATACAATGCAAGCAACAGATATGGTTCTAGGAGCCAACAAGGTGATACACATTGTTACAGTATTTGAGCACAGTAATAATACATTGGATAGGCATATTCACTGTGTCATAAATTAACAGTAGGGATTGGGGAGGTCACTTTGAAAACAGCAAAAAAAAATTCTCATAGGTTTCAAGATTTGATATTAAAGCAATGGATATGTGATGTGTCTGAATCCAATAAATATAATCTTATGTAATAGTCCAATATGCTGACATACACTGATATGCACATCTAGTATGTCAGAAAATTTAATTTTTATCTTATTGATTTTTTTTCCAAAGGTGAATACTCTTGGACAGGAACCCATGTCCCTGACTCCGGAAACCTGACCAAAAACTTCACAGAGTTCCCTTCACTACAACAGGGCAAGGTGAGAAAGTTCATACCTATTCTTAGAATTCATTGCAGAATAGATGCTGAAAGTAAAGTGGACACACTTTCTGAATTCTTGAGGCACATACTGGAAGTAGTTGGTCATATTCTACCTTAACCAAAAAGTTGGCTAAGTTAAATGATTTCTAGTGTTCAATTTGTTCCATAATAACATAATAAGTGTGTGAGAGTAAGGCCAAAGTTTGTTACTCGAGCCCCAAAAATATTACATTTTCTACGGAAGATTCATTCATTCATTCATCTATTCATTATCATTTTAAGAAGTTTTGTGAAGGCAAGGTCTATCTCACACCTGCCTACCTGCCTACGTGCTCAGGCCAGAAACTGGCCCCTTGCTTTCCAGGATGATCCTCCAAGCAGTCCTGTCCCTTGCCCTAGCCTCTGCTTCCCGACTGTTTAAGCCGAGACAGAAAGCCGTGTCCTTCCCGTGTCTATCGCAGTACTCAATAATTGGCAACCTCTAGGGAAATTGATGTAAACATTAATAGTTTTCCTCAATAAATTTTACGTTTCTTCCCCAGATTGCCGGGGACGAGGAGCCTGTTAAACAGGCAGCCCAGCAGCTGACCTTGGCCTTCGCTAGTCTGCGGAACATCTTTTCCGTTGTGTTCTTCAGAGGGGTGGTCTCATACATATGTTGGTGGTCTGCCACCGCAGTTTTCGTTACCAACGCCTTTGGGATGATCTACCACTCAGTCTTCACCATATAGAGAGTATTTTGAAAACGTCATTAGTGCTTTTGTTATCATGTTAGTTTTGACCATTAAATATTCGCCATGTTCTTTAGAGAAGTGGTCTCATACCTATGCTGGTGGTCTGTCACCACAGTTTTTGTTACCACTGCTATCACTTAGTACTCAATATATAGAGGGTATTTATGTTAAGTCATTGATGTGTTCGTTACCATGATGTTAGTTCTGCCATGTTCTTTAGAGAAATGGTATCATACCGTTATTGGAGGTCTCCCACTGCAGTTTTTGTCACCACCATTTGGGATGATCCATCTTCCATAGGGTGTATTTGGGTCATTGATGCATTTGTTTCCATGTTGCTTTTGATCTTGTAAGTCATGTCCTTTAGAGTATAATGGTATCGGTAACCCATCTTGATGGTCTGCCACCTCAGTTTTTGTCACCACTGTGACTGGAAAGCCTTATATGAATTAATATGTTTGCAAGGACTTAAATTTGCAGTTGGAAGGGAATGGAAGCATTTTGTGGTGTTGCGAACAAACAACCGTAGCAATGCAGTTTAAGACAAAGTAGATGGTCATGGTGTGATTGTTTCATTTTTAAAGCTAACTGGGAAAATCTCAGACATGAAACCACTCTGAATATTTCTGGATTTGTGCAGTATTCAACATTATTCATTCATTGATTCATTTATGTACTAGATGTTCTCTAGACTTTTAGAATTAGAAGCATTGGTACGTAAAGGTGTCAAAAGTCACCTGGTATTTGCAAAACTACTTATTTCTAGGAAGATATCACGATACACACAATCATTTTGTCTTGAACATTGGTCCCATTAAACGAAGAAAGACATCAGATATTTTGAATACAAGTATGAAATGAATATCTGGACAATGGGAAGCTGGTAAGTGCACTGTAGACAAAATGTTGCCTATGATAATGTATGATAACACTGAGCAGAAGGCCCATATCAGAGAAAGGCTTTGTATGGGTCGGACATTCTAGCTTAAGAAATTGTTTGCTTGTTCCTACATTGAATTCTATGTGATAAGCTTTGTCTCACTATAAGCTATACCTGAATAGCTCACCATTTTTCAGCAGGGGTTCAGTACTTTGTAATGCATGTCGTAGTGTTTTGAGTCCCATGTTCTGCTCATTTTCCTGTAGACTCTGGATAAGGCCGCTCGGTGTTGCCTACTCCACATAGAAGATGGAGATGATGACTCCACACAACTACTGTGGTCAAGACTTAAAGATTTAAAAGTTTAATGTTGATTTGAAACATTGAAAGCTCTGATTGTGGTGCTGCTGCATTCTCGTGCCAAGGAGGCTGAAAACTATGTGCAATGGGAGAGAGAACAAACAAAACTTTTGACAAGATATGATAACCATTACACGCAACGGAATTTGCTACTTGGGGGTGGTGGAGTGGGTGGGGGCGAAGGGGTTGAGGCGTTCTCTGCCTGTTAAGTCAGATCTTGTCGAACAAAAACTATTATCCTTGGATCACTCCAGACCTGTATTGTCCCTTAGTCGCAGTGGTTTTTAGTTCGCAATTGAAATAAGTTGGTAGGTGGGCAGAAGACAGAACAAACATTTTCATGGTGGTTTTAAGTTCGTGGTGAAGAGTTTACTGTGAAAACCACAACATTAACCACCACAAAAATTTCTACATTTACAGTATATGATTCAGCGTATTATCTCCCTTCTATGTTAACGTTCATGTAAAAGGCCAAAAAAGTTATCCTAACATGACTTTCACCCACCTTGCCCTGTGTGAATATGTGTAGTTCTGTACTTAGTGAAAGAGTGCATAGGAGTCAGTAGAAAAAGCAGTGTTTCAATTTATATATTATGTTGCACAATCATTATGATAAAGGAGTACAGTTATGAATATCCAAGAAAATGTTTGTTGTGTTTTCTTTGCTTTGATTAATTGATGATATCTGCTGTTTCCGTTGTTGATTATTCTTACTGTCTTCGTTACGTTGGTTCGTCTTGTAAAGGGAACACAAGTTAAAAGACCTAAAGATATTCTACTTGTTAGCAACAGTGATAAGAAATATAAAATTGTTTCTTTAATACAAACAAAATGAATACTCTACATAAAGAGGTCTACCCTGTATGTACCCAATGTGGGGTTATAATGAGCTCGAGCATAGTCTTGCATTTCTGGAAATTCTTTGTGGTAAGTTGCACTAGACTCTTCCTTTGTAAGCGACGTGTGCCTGGTTAACTGAGACTGAAAGGGATGCATAAGTTTACTTTGAACAAATCCTAAACTTCTGATCCAATAATACGAAATTTGACTTACCAAAAGGGATTTTCAACCCACTCTGGTCTATTTTGAGCGTAAAATCCATTTTCGTACGAGTCAATTTTCTTACGCTGAATCAAAAGTCTGCGCTTTAATCATGTTATTTTCCAACTGATGAGCTTTATGCTGTTAAGTATAGTAATTTGACGTACTTTCATGCCGTGATATAGTTAGAGTTTATCGGAATTTTACTGATAGTGCGTGGTGCCGGTTCAATTAGTCGTAACGAGCTTTGCGGTGTCGGAGCTTTTTACTAATAAACATTGTACAGTGTACCAGGGAGATTTACATTTTGCATACTTCTAAAAGTTTCTTGCGACTTAAATTTCCCCCAAACACACAAACATGTGGATTTAATCGCATTCAGACAAGGGTAATGAGAAAATGATGTACTGAATGGTAAAATAGTGAATAAACAAAACGAAAAAGGTATCATATAATCTTCTTTTGAAAACTACGTCAAGACATCCTAAATTGTCTTAACCTCATTAACATATCTATTAAGAGTTTTGGTATAAAAAGTGGTTTCCCAGTCATATCTTTAGTCACTGACGAAAGACAGCGGATACTGTCTGAAACGTCTGACTGTTTAAAAAATTTTATCCAGTTGCTTGAGTAAGTCTTTTTGGCGTATCATAAAATCATTGATAACAATAAATTTGTTAATTACAATAAAGACAAATTAAAGTATAACCATACATTTATACGTCGAGCAGATAGAAAAGATTTACCCCGTTTTCTAACGTAAAGCCCTTCAACTGAAACGAACACAGTTATAAAACATTATGATTTACATACCCTTTAAACATTTTTCTTGCAAATAAAGCCTCTAGTAGTAGTGTTATATGAGTGAGTAATCATTTTGTCATAATTGTGAAATGAATTGTTCCCATTCTTTATATCGAATATCAGGTCTTGCCGCTAGTCTCTACCAGACTAACTACGCCGGGTAATATTTGCCAGTGTTTCATTTGCAGGCGCCTACACTGGTGAAATGTGATCTTCACCATGGACTGACTCTGCCTTTTTCTGACGAACTCTACCATTCATACGCCCGTAGGAGGGCATGGTGGAGGCTATCTTGCTGCACGTACGAATCGATCCATTAAGTAGCACCATTGACAGCGGCAGTTAAACTTCCTTAATGCCAAACACGCCTGTGCTCTATTTCCGGGGATCATCGCTCAAAACTACATTTGCCTTTCTGGCACGGCTTTTCCCATAAAGTAGGCGCCAACCTGAACCGTTTGGCGCAACGCCAAAGTTGTCAAGTACATGTTTTATCGTCGCCGCCGCGGCAACAACGTAATTACGAGCGGACGGCGGCAGGAACAGTGATTAATGTGTAAGAAAGGTGGACGGCCTGAAGAAACGTCTCCAAATAAAGCTGGTGGTGGACTCAAAGTTATGTCATTTCTTGTCGAGCTCTGAGATTACCTACCACCTAAATGTTTTGGCTACACTATGTTAAGTGGATACAAAACTGAAAGTTCCGTTTTCTTCCTGAGCACAAATTTATCTACCACCCAACCGTTCTGACCGTGATGACACGAGATACAAACCGAAAGTTCCGCTACAGCGCCAAGGAAAGTCGACGGGGCCGGGGGGTAACAATCTAACCATTTCTTTGGTATGTCAAAGCCTAGCCACAAACCAAGTGCAAAAGTATCATAAAAATCCATCCATACCTTCTCAATAAGTTACGATGTTCAACCTCAAAACCACAAAATCTTAATTAAAAAAGCCCTACAGAGAACATTACCTTCTTGGCGAAGGTAATCAAAAAACACTCAACATGATGACACGCCGATGGCCGCACAAACAGTGATTAATTCACCAGCAAGGTCATGAAGTAATGATAAGGTCTCCAAAAACGAGCCACTGAATTATTCATCCCAAATAACCAAATTACCACAATCACGACCACCCAATCGATCCCAATAAACCGTAGAAATCAGACGTCAAGGATAAACTGTAAATGCAGAAATGTTCGTGGTGGTTTCATGTTCGCGGTTTTCGTGATGAAGTCCTCACCGCGAATATAGAACCCCCGCGAAAAGCCGTTCCATTGTGTGACTGTAGCGCTATTAGTGTTTCAAACGCGAAATCAAAACCACCGCGAACACTACCACCTTGAACATTTCTGTATTTACAGCACTCCCTCAGCGAAAACAGCTGTCCAAAATTGTCTGTTCAAAACTGTAATACATGTTATTATAGGGTCTTTGAGCCACAATGCCACCACCAACATTACGTTCTGACAAACTTCGGAATATACAATACTTTCAGCAAGTGCACTTTGCTGTCCAAATAATTTCCGTAAAATGTTTGAACTTGATGCAGATTTGATTTGGTGAGTATCATCCAGGCCATACACACATCTACTATGATCAGATACGTTTATGAAGGTTAGCCATCCATGTATAACATATATAAAGAATGCAATCTCTACAACTGGATAAGATTCGGATCTTATCTAGTTGTATAGAGACTGAATTGTATTTAAGTAAGATGATCAGAGTTAAGGTCTAGATTTGTATATAGCCTACATGTATATATTTGTAAATTCGCCTATGTTTATATGAATTTGATTTGTACATACAGTCAATTACGTACCTTTACTAAAATATATTTCTCTTTTTTAGTTTTGTCATCTTTGTACAAAATTTCTACCAACCACGCCGCATAGCTGCCTCTTTGATACTCGTATCGACGTTCGACGATGTGCCAAATGAAATGAAATGTAATTCTAGCTCCGGCGCGTCATTCACCTTTTGGCAACGCGTCACAAAAAAAATCAATAGGTTCACGATTAACAACGTGCTATGTCCATAACAATAAAGTAGATAAATAAGTAAGACGGCCACCGGCATTGTTTAACCTTTGACAGGTGGATATCGTGACCAGCCATGGCTATCAACATTGGAGTGCATAAATGGCCATGTACGCCCACAGAATGGTCGTAATGCCTTGTTGAACGGACTGATTGCCCATCGCAGTGGATATCGGTATACGGCCCAAATGAACAACCAAAAGGTGTTATCGATTTAAAAGATTGCTGTAATTTCGGGCAATCACGGCCAGTGCTTCACAAGTGGATTCCTATAGCTGGCATGGGATTGCTGCCAGTCAACGGACTCTGCACTATACAGGAAACAGAATCACTTGTTACCAATAGCTGGCATTGCTGCCATTCACAGGAGGTCTACTGTAGATGCACTGTACAGGCAGAAAAAGTAGTTGTTAGCATTAGCTGGTATTGGTGCCACCCACTCGATTCTATGGTTGAATAGGCAGCAGGAACCGGTATCCTTTCTGCAGTTATTATTTCTATCAATCACTGCGAGGAGCTGTGCAACTTTGTACCAATAGCCGGCATTGGTCTCATTTATCGAACTCCATCGCTGGGTAGTAAGCAGAAACCGTCATGCCATAGTGCCGTCGTCGTATATTCTGGACTTATCATTAATTCGTTGTGAGTTACAGCAAGACACCACAGACGTTGATGCCGGTATGGTGCTACCCATCGAATTTTGTCGTTTGTTGAGCATCATCATCCTTATGCCATAGGCATAGTGGAGTCCTCATGTATTTTGGATTTGGAGTTATCGTTAGTTCGTCGTAAATTACAGCAAGACACGACAGACATTGGTGCCGGTATTGGTGCAGTCCATCGGATTCTTTCGTTGGTTGAGCACCAGCATCCCATATGCCATAGTACTAGTGGAGACCTCATGTATTTTGGATTTGGAGTTATCATTAGTTCTTCATAAACTAGAGCAAGACAAATTGACGTTGGTGCCGGTATTTGTGCCATACATTGGCTTTCTTCGACGGTTGAGCAGCAGAAACCGTACGTAACGTATGCCATCCTAAAGTCCTTGAATTTTTTAAAGATATCACTAGTTCGTCCTAAATCACAGCTCGACACTTCAGACGTTGGTGCCGGTGTTGGTGCAGTCTATCGGATTCTGTCGTCGGTTGAGCAGCTGCATCCGTTATGCCATAGCACAGTCCTCGTTTTTTCTGCAGTTGTGAATCACAGCAAGACACTGCAAAAGTTGGTACCTACAGCCGGTATCGGTGCCATTCACCAGATTCCATTGGTTTGTCAGGAAGCAGGAACCGTTATGCCACAGTGGAGTCCTCGTATTTTCTGGAGCTGAGAAAGAAACTCCGCAAGTTGGTACTTATAGCCGGTATCGGTGCCATTCACCAGATTCTATTGGTTTGTCAGGCAGCAGGAACCGTCATGCCATAGACGCGCAGTCGTCGTATTTCCTGGAGTTATGTCGAGCCGAGGATTTGATGGTCTTGGTTGTCACAAGACGTGAGTGATCACCTGCAGCAGCTGGCTGCACAGGAAGGAATTAGTTGGAGGTGTTCAGAAGACGGAGGAGTACGCAGAGGACGCAGATGGCTAATTTCTATGAAAGGTGACGACTTGTTTTTGGTAAGTACAGATTTGAGAATTTACATCTTAGATTTAATGTTCTCCTCATGAAAGGTGTGGATAATCATTTCAGTTTAACTTGCTATAACTTTCATGACATCAGACGTTTATGAAATTTAATGGTGATGCTACCGAAACTCATTATGAACTCCACAACCAAATTCATCCCTGCTTCATGACTGCTTTCTGTGAATGTCTGACCCTGCAATGATATGCCTCCCTTGATATTGTTGTCGGAACCTGTTACTCTTGTGTTTTAAACAGATACAGTATCATAGTTAATCTTCATATAATCTAACAAAAGCAATCTTGTTGTTTGAGAATATTGCCGTAGCTCCTTGTGTATTTAGAATAGCAAAAGAAAAGAAAAACATCGTTTGGCGAGATGCCAAAATAGTCGCTACCAAGTCTTGAAGATTTCCTACAGTTGGTATTCAGAGCAGCAGCCAAAAATCTGGTGACCAACACTTGTAAAACCCACATCGTTCCCTAAATGATAGGCGTGGGAAGATAATGTTATGGGTAGTTCTTCCAGGACTATAACTTGTACTCATCTATAAAGCTTAGGTTAATACCCAGGATCCCTTCATTGTCGTTAAGATCAATGTATTTGGAAGCCCTAACAATACGTTATGTCGACTATGAAGGTTTCTACGGGGCCTCTTGACATATTGCTGTACAAGCCATGCCAATACGACATTGGTGTCAATGCATGTGACTGACGGAGCTAATAACATATACTAGTACGTTCAAGTTGCAAACCTTTGAGGTTCTTTTGTAATATAAGATTTGCCAATATTCTTAAACACTGAGCAAGATCAGTTTGAACCATCTGGGTCAATCGTATATTTCTTTCCTTTGCAAGATGAAATCGATTCTATGCAAGTGCGGAAGGGGCCGTCTCTTTTGTGGTCCAGGTTATCTGACTTCCCGGCAGAACATCCGTGGTCAAAGGAAATGAACTGATTAATCTTCTGAGTTTATGAGATACGAAAGATGAAAAGGGTAGGGTATGATGTCCGTTATCTGTTTTTTTCCCTAGAACAATCGTAGTGTATATCTCATTGTCACTAAGCGCAGCAGGGGTACCCTCACTTGATAGCTTTAAACAATGACTGTGTGTGTGTGTCATGACAGGTCGTTCAATGCGATATGACCAGCCACCACCGCATTCCTCAAAACATGGTGTTTCACACATGCTGATTCTACCGCTTGACTAATGCAGATACAGATGCTTACAAGTAGCTCCTATAACCGAGTGAAAGGCTATCTACAGTAAGCTGGTTTCAGATGGCCTTTCGGTGTGCCCCCATGGCATCGCGCCAATTCCCTGCCATTTAGACTACAAGTGACAGAAGGGCTGGATGGATTCCAACCTTATATATGGAGATCTATTCAAACAGACTCTCTTCAATTCCAGGTGAAGTAAGTGACGACCTTTGCCATTAAGGTATCAAAAACACACTACTGATGATCACAGGGCAAGGTGTAGAGGTTGACTCTGATTTTTCCACGTGTTGGACCGTTTATCTTTTATTCTGTATCTGTATCTGTATCTATATAGCCGGTACAACCGCCATTAGGCGTAACACACCAGCTTCACAGGCAGGCAGCAGCTGGTTATACTACACCGAACGGTCTGTTACACCTAGTCTTTGCATATCTGACTGTAACCGTTCTTTAAAGCTACTAAGTGAAGATGCTCCTACAGTACTTGATGACAACGAGTTCCATTCTACCATGGTTCTCAGAAAATACGAATTGGTGAACACATCAATCCTTGGCTGATAACTCAGGTACTTAAAAGCATGACTATTTCTAGTCCTCTTCTGAGCTGGCATTAGATACTTTGTACCTAGTTGATGAGTACTATTGGTGACATGTGGACCGTTCTAGTGCAGGAATGAATAATTCTACCCACATAAACTGATCTGGACTATAGCCAGGGACTTTGATCTTATCGCGATCGGTGCTTAAACTTCGAGGAATCCATCCCATGCATTTTCTAGTCTGGCAATGTGTACTGTGTCGCAAGCGGGCCTCTAAATTCTAAACAATGTACCCTTTCTTACATTTCGTAATAACTTGAACATGTGACGACATCTTTAATTATGTCATGTGTTTTAGTCATCTTACGTATTTCATTGTTAAGATTTTACATGCACAATGCATACCAGAATGTTTATGTTGCAAAAACGTTTGACTATGAGTTGAGGCCAAAGGCAGTCGATTTGCAATTAGTCATTTTTTCTAGAAACATAAGTATTTTATGTTGTTAGCTTCCGTGTATTTACGTTGCCTCAAAAGAAAAGAACAAGTCGAACCCAGCAAAACTAGCACCATGTACATTTTAGAAATAAGAAGGTAGTATGACATTTGTTGTAGCCCTTGATATCATTGCATTTCTCATTATCATATGTGTTGCTTTTTTCTGCAATTAGCCTTCGGGTAAGTTCTTGCAAAAAAATTCTATTGTCACATCATACCAACAATGCAACAAATTTAAGAAATATGTGCAAGTCATGTAGCCACGTGTGGATAAAGATATCTTACGACATCTAAATTCTACAAGTTGCTATTCAGATATTAACACAAACTGGCATTGACATGACGAATGGCCACTAGAGGCCATCCATTACCCTCTTCATCCCCATCTGTCAGTTGGAATATATTTACGACAGAGTGACGCATATTTACGACAGGTTTAAGCCTGTTTACGGCCAATCACAACTTGCCCCGGTCCCGTGGTGCCTTTCGCGTCTGTGATCCGTCAGTGCAAATGACCCTCGGGCTGCGGAAACAAATTAAAATCGACCCGTTTGAAAACAGATCATCTCATTTTCATCAATTATGAATCAACCGTGCATGCTAACGACCTACAGTTTGGTGAAATGTGACGATAGGTTGTGTAAATAGCACTCCCGATTTTTCAGCGAAATGTGACGATAAGTTGTGTAGATAGAACTGCCGATAGTTTGGTGAAATGTGACGATAGGTTGTGTAAATAGAGCTACCCATTATCGGTGAAAAGTGACGATAAGTTGTGTAAATACAGCTCTGACTTGAGAAGTTTCATCTCCATCAAAACTTCTGACACTATCTATGCGGTATAATGAAGAGAATGTTCCACCTGCACAAATACTAGGCCTTTGCTCTCCATGTACGCCTCGGGTTGAACAAATAAGTTACATCTACTGGCATGACGTTGCCGTTGACATGCTGCATATCAAACGTATCATAGCGTCCTGACATCGATAACCTTAACGAATCTAAGCCAAACATTACTTGTAACATATCTCGCTCGTTCTCATTTAAATGTACACATTTTGTAACTTCCGGTACCATTAAAAGTAAGACGCACGTTTCTGACATTAAAATTTGCCACATATAAGGTGCCAAACTGTCGTTTTTAAAAGCCAGAAAAGTTTTAAGTCGTCATAAAAACGACAATTTGGCACCTTATATGTGGCATATCTTTATGTCAGGAACGTCTTACTTCAAACAGTAACGGACGTTACAAAATGTGTACATTTAAATGAGATCGAGCGATCCATCAAACAGCTTTGAGTAGATTTTGCACGGATGTGCTGCTGATTCAACAGAATCATAGAATCAATGCACAACGCATCATTAGACAAACCGTATTGATATCACATCAATTCATAACAGCAACCAGTCGTGACTACAACACCTCTGTGAATAATCCGGTCTTCTGTCTGTCTTATAGACTTAATGTCAAATCTTTCCGGCAGGTGGGATAATACAATGTTATATGATTCATCATCGGAGACGTGGAGGTTGTGTTTATAAGATTATGGGATGATCAACGTACTTTCGCTTTGCTTGCAAGTTTATAGATTAGAAAGACCACAACGGTTACAAGAGGCTTTATACGTTTATGAAGGTTAGACATCCAGGTACACAACAGTTAAAGATAGACAGATCCTAGTAGATGCTGCATGCGCCGCCATGCATTAGAATAATGTTTTTAGCTAGCGAAAGCCAATAAGTATATATACACCAATGCCAACTAAAATTGCACTCCTGTATTTGGATGTATTGCCCAACTTGATAAGGTAATAGATAACATATTTGGCACGACAAACTTATAGGGGCGCTTGTATGCATTCATTCTTAAGTTCACTAAAGATAGTTATTTGTTACAACAAATAATTCTAATATGATAACTAAAATGAACGATTTATGTCTATTCTGAACCATACAATCGCACCACTGCAGCGCTAGTCCAGAAGTGTTACCCCGAGCGGCAGTTATTCCGCTGACCAATATAGACACAGACACACGTACACTCCCTGGTTGCCTATCTATTTCAACACAGACTCACAGTTACGACGTGTCAGTTCCAATTTGCCACTCTCCCACAAAATCAATCGGCTTTGTAATGATGACGAAAACCTTTCAGCATTGTTCCTCTCCTGTTCACCCATTACTTCCACACATAATCTGTCACTTCCCTCGCCCCGAGACCGTTATTTCAAACGAGCCGAGATTGAATTGTGTCCTCAAATGGAAACGTATCACTCGGTTTCCCATTGTCTGCCTGTCACCGGCTGTTGTCGTTATCCAGAAGTGTTGGAGAGGAAAAGGGGAAGGGGGAACAGTTGACAATTGTTGTGGAATATTCGTTGTTGTATTGTTAATTCTTAATTCAATGCCACACAAAGCGTACAAGAGCAGGGATTAGCTAACGCACCCCTGAATTGTGTTCCGACTTTTACAAAGGATTAATTTAAAACCAACACAGTTTCACAACATAACATTTACAATTTACATCAAAACCAAAACAGGACAGCCGTACAAAACAGGCCGGACAGCCGTAATACGTCAATTGTGTTGTTACAGTAAGTGAGTGTCAATATATGATAGAAAGTATATTAAACGCACAAATACAGACAGGCAGGGTTGTAATTCTATGGGTTTATGGCAATAGATCCAAAGTGTTAAAGAATAACGGATGTGTAGCTCAGCTCTTGATTAAACCATGATGAAAAAACTTTAATGTTTTCCAGAAAAGGCTATTCATACAATGTAGACAAAGAAAACAATATTTCAAGAAGAAATTGTGCACCTGAAGCTCTTGGAACCCCTCCGCGTTAATGCAATTGTTGATCAAGAAAATGACTCCAGAAGAAAAAAAAAGCACATATGATTATGATAGGATAAAAATAGAACTTTCATCGCAGAACAATATATTTCACTAGACTTTTATCATCATGTTAATTTTTAAGAGCCCCACTGACAAGGTGACCTCATATTCTCAGCCATACAAACGTTTCTCTTGAGTAATCAATATCATAACGAGTTTTGATTCTGCGAACTTTCGTTATTAACCTTTTGACTTCTTCTGTATCCTGTCAAAAGAGATAAATGAGTAGCCATGTCACGACGTAGCCGTAATTTGTGTTTGCAAATGAAACATCTATTCCTCCCAATCCCTGACCTAGATAGGCTTGATTGAAATATCTTGTCTACAGTGTAGTAAACCTGTTGCAACCCTTTCGGTTAAACTAGATGATCTATGATCTGTTTATTCAGTAAGTAAGTGAAGCATTGTGCCCGAAGCAGTCCACATCACTCATAGACTGTATTCTCTCACAGCGATTCGTCTTGCTTAAGCAGGAAATGTCAGCCAACCCATTGTCGTCGACACGTTGCATGATTTAGAGATTGCTTTGGAAGAACGAAATGGTGAAAATGCCAGCAATCGTAAAAATTCATGTGCGGGTGGGATTGAGCATGCATTTAATGTCGTAGTAGAATTACCCATCACTTTTATTGGTCACAAGAAGTACCAATGACTAAAAGAGGTAAAGCGACGATGACATATCTTGTAAAAGGTTTGAAACATCAAACTTGATATATCAATTTACAATAAATAAGCTGGAGGCTTATGGCCTACTTTGAGAAAGTTTACCCAATAGATTATAGCTCACAAAACTGGTCGATAACTTCAAGACATACGGACATATCTTCATGTCTTTTGTGGCGTGAACTACCAACTCAAAATGAACATATTTGTTTTAAAAATCTAGGTTTTATACGTATGGCTTATTTTAAGAGCATTTATCCCAAATCCAAGTGCTCAGAATAAGTGCATATCACTACGAGATGTAAAAGGCACTTTAAATGGATTTTTTGTCTTGAAATATCAAACTAAATGCAGTTAGAAAAACAACAACAACAAAGTTGGTTTTACGAATAAATAAAGAATAAAAATTAAAAAAAAAAATAGAAAATTACAGGAGTATGGCCTAGCCTGGAGTCCATCCTTCTTAGCTTTAGTCCGCTACCCAAGCTCTTCTCTTCTTGGCGAGGAGCGGAGCTTGGGTAGCGGACTAAAGCTCCAAATGCTGGACTCCAGGCTGGGCATGGCCTACTCTGAGAGCCTTTCTCCCACAGGTAATTTGACAGCCCAAGAATGGGCGTGTTCCCGCCTCAGACATGTAAGACTGAGGGGTCACATTTGCGCTCTCCTTTCTCCCTTAGGAGCAGGCTCGAAGGAATTAATATTTCATGTCAGGTTATAGCAGAGACCGGCAAATACGTGTCCGGGTACGGGATTACTGTAAATGCAGTTATGTTCGCGGTGGTTTTATGTTTACGGTTTTCGCGGTGATCTCTTTACCGCGAACTTAAAACCACCACGATAAGCCGTTCCATTGTGTGGCTGTAGCGCTACTATTGTTCCAAACGCGTACTCAAAACCACCGCGAACATTTCATTTTCTCCCTACCGCGAAATTAAACTCCCGCGAACATTTCTGCATATACAGTATTACGTAAGTTTGATCGTGAAGTCATCTTTGGCATTGAATCAAATTCCTGGTGCTCAAATCCCAGAACATAGTGATAAAACCTGATCAATACTTGTATGGCTACCTGACTAAATGTTATACATCTATAGACTCTTATTGTATCGTGGTGTAACGTTAACTTTTGCTAAACTTTCATTCAAAGAATAAGAAGTTAACACTAATAAATGTCCAAACGATAATGATATGAAACAATAGTAAAACAACAACAACAATAATTCATTTCTAAATTGTAGACGACAAATTATGCTCTTTTTTGGTTCATAGATATAAAACTGATTTGCAATATGGTGTATTTGATTTGTAATCATTCATCACTAAGGAATTTCAGGACTCAAATAACACCAAGCGACATTTCTAACATATTTTCACATCATCACCGGTTGATTTGACCAAACATAACCGTTGTGTTACATGAGTTACTCCGGATGCAATAAGACGTAATTACACGTGCAGGGGACGCCAACAAATTGTGTCCCATGGGAGTCAAATATTTAGAATCTTTCATAATGTGATTGTCTTGGAAGAGATCATCCTGAATCCAATCAATGGACACGTTTCGCTACTTGCAGTTCATCAATTCTTAATGTGTAATTAAGGCCACAAGACAAGACACACGAAGATCCGTGTAGCAACCATACGCCGAACATCACCGCCACTAATCATCACAGCAAAGCTCATAAACTTGATAATTCTACAATTGTTTTAAAAGATTAAGTGCAATGAAGGAAATCTAAGAATGTGGGTAAAAGGACTGGCCGTAAAATGGTTAAGTTGAGACACAGGAATTATTACCAGGCCGTGGCACGCGCGGCGCATCAATTATTGAAGAGGGCTGATATGCAAAGTGAACGGTAAACCCGGATGTGCCAGAAACGGCATCAAACGTGCGGAGTCAGAGGAGAGACCGCGTCCTCGCGGCGCACACACAGCCCGGACTGAGGATGTGTTTTCAGCGACTTTTACTCGTCTGGGGCATCACTTAGAAGATGGCAGGACCCAGGCCACGGCACACGTTGAGTATTATAGTCTTCATCATTAGCAAGTGTCAGCCTTGAAGTACGTTGATGTGATGAGTTGTGCGGGGGGGGGGCAGGAATGACTTCATATGCGCGTTTTCAGCGACTTTTACTCGTCTGGGGCATCACTTAGGAGATGGCAGAACCCAGGCCACGGCACACGTTGAGTATTATTGCCTTCATCATTAGCAACTGTCAGTTCTAAAACTGTAAATGTGATGAGTTGTCGGAGGGGGGGGGTGCAGGAATGACTTCACATGCGCGTTTTCAGCGACTTTTACTCGTCTGGGGTATCACTTATGAAGACATGGCAGGACCCAGGCCACGGCACACGTTGAGTATTATTGCCTTCATCATTAGCAACTGTCAGTTCTAAAACTGTAAATGTGATGAGTTGTTGGGGGGGGGGGGCAGGACTGACTTCATTTATGTTTACATAGACATATGGAGAGATAGCATTACTGCTGATGAAACGTATTGGTGTGGAGACAATTTCATTACACAGATGAAGTTTTGAGAAAACTCTCATTACTACAAAGATTTATTGCTAGGGTACTGATTACTAGATAGCATATAGCAGGTGGAATTTTGGAGCTCTCGGTCTTATCAAACTCCATCACTCTTTTGAAAGTACAAGACAAATTATTTCATGTTCATTTTACTAGAATGGTACCGATCGCAATAACGAGAAAAATCCTGATTACAATCCATGTTAACGACCACCCTGCAGTCTGTTCTAGTTAACAGCTTGTAGGCAAACTCAGATCAAGCCGGTGTCTGACAATCGTGTGGAGTTTAAAATGTACCATTTCTACAAAAGGCAGTAGAAAGTTAATTTCCAAATAATTTGGTCGTTTCAGAATGACGAAAATGTCTTGCAGCAACCCAAATAAGCATTATGATGGAATACTAAATTGTAGCATATCCCTAGAAAGGAATGCTGTATGTGTTTCATTGTGACGTGTTCGCTCAGTATCATCGTCATGGCTTCTGCCCATCTTACTCGTCACGTATGCTCCGAATACCAGACGCTGACGCAACTTAAGTACCAAGAGAATTCTCGACCACCCCATGCGTTGAAAGGCCATTGCTTAAAGGTAATTAGAGCCACTTTCCAACCGATAACCACACGTCAGCAAAGAGACCGCCTATTGAATACCGAGCTATCAGTCAGAAATGTCATCGGTCCTTTGCGTCAAAAGCACGGATGCCTTTTATAACAGACAGACCGTCTCTCTATTGTGACCTCTCCGGCTTGTCGCTCCCCATTACCGTGTTTTAAAGTTCACGACCACTGCAGTGAGGTCCCTCGAGATTCTCTTCAATCATTGATCAAATGTCGACCGGCACGCTATGAGTACGTGGAGACTCACCTGGCCTCGTGAGATGCACACTTGGTTTAGACCTGTGAATTGTACCGAAAACAACGCTGTTAAAAGACTACCAGATGGACAATTTGATGTTCTAACATACATAAGGTTTTATGATAATAACATGTTGACGACTTTGTTTTAGTACGCCACTTGCTTTTTGCATTGAAAAATTAAATCGATAATAAAGTTAAATAACAACAACCCAGACCTGAGAGTCAACTACATTCTGCTACGTGCATTCACTTCCTGTTTCATATTCACGTTATAATTTGTAATGGATCTTCTGAACTTCATATTCATAAGAGATTGCAAGGACTTTATTGACGAAATCTTTGATGTCTTCAACTCGCACAGTGCACGCAACTCCTATGAGGCTTTCCGCTAATCACAGGGTAATCTGATTAAAGTTTAAACTTCCATTCTACACAGGAAACATAATTCACCACACAAATTATCAACCGCGGTCACGATACTCGATCTTCATTAGGTTATAATCTGCTTAGGTCATCATAACAAGATACAAATATAATAAATCACAGACGATGGTAAGATTTTGTTTTTTCAAGACAAGTCTGAAACAGGATACTTTTTGAAACTCTTTCAGACACAAGCAAACAATTCAGATGAGATATAAGATATAAGAAAGACAATTTAGATGGATGGATCGGAAAATGATTAATAATCATTCTGTCTGCTACGTCTTACCGACATCTAAAACAAAGAAAAACAAAAACAACAGCACAATACAAAATAGCAGTCAGACACATATGCAATTACCAGTCGTCGAGATGATAACGATAAATAAATCTGCTGACGTAAAATAGAATCACGAGTCATGAGTCAACTTTGTCGATGAAGCTCAAGTTCAAATGAAGGGCAATTTTCATGTTATTAGCACTTTGCAAAGTCATCAGAATGCTGAAATCGAATATTCACTATTGTTGGATAAATCGATTAAAATGATAGTCAGCAAACCCAAGGTTGCTCCTCCACAACTCAGTGTGTCAGCCTTTTTGACCAAATTTCTCGAGACCTTAGCACAACTACAATGACATGTTACCAACCCTTAAGAAAACTTTGACAGTTCCGTCAGCGAATTTGAAAGAAAAACAAACATGACTGAAATAGGGAGCTGACCTAAGTTACTCTTTCGACACTTTCCAAGTTATGAGTCAGCCATTTTGAGAAAGCTGAACTGTTTTTATGACCCAAGGTGCGCACTCAGGGCAGAAAGGGCAAACATTGACCAAGTTAAGAAAGACGAATGGTACTTTCGGAGGATGCATGCCTGATGAAGAGATAAACGAATGAAGGATTGCTTCTATCACAGCCCACCGACACCTCCAAGCCGTGAATCCGTCATGTGTTCGAACGTTGCTGCTGTTATGACCTTCGTATCTGCCTAAGGTCAGGAATGACCTCAATGCACTAATGGGGAGAACATCATGATCCTCAATAGCTATTAAAAGGCGTGTGAGTGTATAGACATGAAATAATGACAACGTGGGCATCGGGGGTAGAGGAATAAGTATTATTTGTAAGAACCTTGAATAAGTGAGATTGAATCCGTATGAGGCTCTTTGTAAAACTAACATTGGGCTTTACGCGTTCATGCAAATTAACCACCGGTATTTTATGTCAGTGAGTTGGAATGTTGGAAAGGTGGGCGTTGGGGGCAAAGGAATTTGTAAGAAGCTTGAATAAGTGAGATGGTTCAGTCGACTCAGCATCTTTTGAAACCCTAAGTGCATGAGCCCCTTTGTGAAACCAACATTAGTCCATGTCGATGAACACAGCTATTTGTAGCTAGTGAAGTTATTCACAAGCAATGCTGGAAAAGGGGGCCCTTCAGATCAGTTTGATTTGTAAGAAGCTTGAATCAGTGAGATGATTTTGTCGACTCAGCCTCTTTTGGAACACGAAGGGTACAAGTATGAGGTCCTTTGTAAACCCAACATTAGGCTTGAAACATTCATATCGATGAACACAGCTATTTGTAGCCAGTGAAGTTATTCACAAGGATTATTGAAAAACTGGGCAAAGAAATGAGATTAATTTGTAAGAAGCTTGAATAAGTGAGGTGGTTCTGTCGACTCAGCATTTTTTGCTACCCCAAAGAGCATAAACTTCTTTCAACATTAGGCTTGACGTGTTCACGTCTATTACCATTGGTATTTGTAGCCAGTAAGTTATTCACAAGGGATGTGGGAATAAAAGCGCAAAGGAATAAAACAATAGGAACTGGGGCCAGAGGGATGCGTCTGATATACGACTAGAGTGTGAGGTCTTTTGCAAAAACCGATAGTATGCTTAAAGCGATGTTCATTACCAGTGGTATTTGTAGCCATAGGGTGAAGCTATTTGTTACCTTCCGTTTAACGTCACTTTTGGGACAAATGTAGCGAGATTAGATCTGATTTTCGTTGCTCGATGAACGTATGGGTGATCAACTGTACAATTTGTATATCTTAATCATTATTCGTCAGCAAGAATGGTACCGCGGAGTACAGGCTGCCAAATACGCAATACACTTTTACAGCCAGCTCTTTAAGGCGTGAATTATCTTCATGAACTTCTGAATGTGGCAATTGCTGAAACTTCGATAGTTGCCCGATTTGGAATCAGGAAAACAGAAGCCAGATCGAATTCTGCCTTCGTTTTTACGAGCACGCTGACAAAAGCACCATTATATCTTGCACTGAAAGTAATTTGGCAACTGAATATGCATGTATCAATGGTAAAATGTAAGCCATCCGAAATCAATTCCTACCATTGCATGTTACGGGCTAAGCTCCATGGTATCATTAGCACAGAAAATGCCAGAGAATGTTTCAAACGACTATAACCACCGCTCTGCTATTTCTTTTGCCATGAATCTGTCAGTGTAAAAGGCACCATTGTCGACTTTGAATGTCAGGCATTCTTGTTTATTGTTGTTGAAACAGGGACTTCGTTGTTGAAACAGGGACTTCGATTTGACGCACTAGATAAATTGCCAACAGCAAAAGCTTATGATGGCACAATCGGACTTGCTTTAAGCAGCCTCTCAAGCCTTACGTCAAGAATCGCTCAAGTCACATTGTATCAAGGATCAATATCCTTTACGTTATTAACATGTCTGTGCACCAAGGGCAATCTGCCAATCACTGACACATTTCTATTTCTAGCCGTGTTCTTTGCCAATGGCCCCAACTAACTGCTATGAAGCTGAGTGTATTTCTGTTGCAACATTTATCATCACCAGTTCACCCACTGATGTTTGATTTATAGCCTTGAAGTCTCTTCATAGTAGAACTTAACTTATCTTTTTCTGAACTTTTACACCAAGCATTGCCCTGTATCTAACTTCCAATGGGCAATAGTAACCTAATTGAAGGCCTGAATAGATAACAATAACTAGAAGCTGAACTGAAGATTGAATACTTGTGATCTGAATAGGCTTTATTAAAACTTGTAATCAAAGCCATGAAGTCCTAAAGGTCTTACTCATCTGTCTTAAAGATGTCAGAATTCGCCATTATCAAGCCAGGATGTGTTGCACATTTGCCAGACTAATTGTCAATGACATGAAATGGTCACATCATACCCTCATCTGGTATTCCACAAAGCATGAGTAGAATTTATATCTAATACAGTTTTAGTCGTTATAATGATTAAAAAAACGATTAAAACAACACTCCACATTCAGAGGTTGTTCTAAAAATAAAGTTTATATGAATTAGTCTAAGGTTAAGCAGCACTCAGCCATTGAAGCATTGAGCGGAACAACTGGGTCATATCCTGATCTTTCAAAACCATCCAGCAATCCATCAATGATGCAAATGATGTCAGATCCAATAACAATGGAGTGTTGCCAATCTCGTCTTCATTCATACGGCGTGTTTATCCGGCAAGACGGTGATAAATGATAGTTTAGAGGGACTAATTGATTTTATTGACTTGAACTGTACGATAATCGATATCTATTATTACAACATTTCAGGTTCCAAAAGTTAGATGTACTTAAACGTTGTACTCAAAGTGTTCTGCTGACATTTTACTTTCGACAAAAAAGCAACAAAAAACAAACAAAACAAAAAAAACTCCGTCCAATTAACCTGCACACATGGCTCACCGTTAACTTTTTAATTAAGGTTATCTCTGTTAATACTTAAGGCAAAAGTCGTCTAATTTTTCTATGAGACTATTTTGTTTCCTAAAATATGAAGTAATCAAAATAATCAATAAGATTGATTGTGTTCATTTACTTAGCTCGCTAGGGCATAAAGTTAAACTAAAGGTCATACATCCGTTCATGCATGCACTCATTTATCGACTATTTCCCTGCAGGTTGAAACAATGCTCATCTCTATTCGTACAGGTTTTCCTTGCTTCACTTGCTCTTCACGAGTCTCAAACACCTCCATTATATGTTTAATGTTGATACAGATGGATAAAGTTAAACTAAAGGTCAACCATTCATTCATTTATTCATTATCGAATTTTGTCCCTGATGAAATTGAAATAATCCTTATCTCTATTTGTACAGTTCTTTCTTTCTCCACTTACTCGTCATGAGTCTCCAACTACTCCATCATAGGTTTTATGTTGATACCGGTGGATAGAATTAAACTAAAGGTCAACCATTGATTTATCTATTCATTTATTAAATATTTTCCCGGATGAAATTGTAATAATCTTCATCTCTATTTTTACAGGTTTTCCTTGCTTCACTTACTCTCCACGAGTCTCACACTCCTCCGGAGCTCCATCATATATTTTATGTTGATACAGAAGAGAAATACAGAGTCCTTTGATGAAATTCCGAAGCAGTATAGAGCACGGGTCACATGTTGAGCCCTGAGGCAAATATCCTGTGTCGTTATGTCACCGCCAGCTAAAATCAATTCCATAATGTATGCCCTTTTTTGCAAGGGAAGCAATCCATGCTGGGTTTGTCAACAGGCTGACGGGAAAGACTGTGCGGTGCTACTCCCAACAATAGGTGTTATCGAGTGGAAGCCTTTGATTTAAAAACACTCACAGTTACTCAACCCAGCTTTTAGCGGACACAGCTCGTAACGTGGGGGTAATTTTGTCATTGTGGTGTTCTGTCTGGTCCCAGGCTCGCTGAGTGCCCGTGGTCAAAGATGGGGACGACTACTGCAGTTCCGCGGATTGGTAGGCGTCTTGTACAGGCTGTCCTGGTCGTGGCTATCTTCGGCAAACTTATGGTGGGTGCAGCAGCAGTTCCGGCAAGGATCCGGATAGGTGAGTGTCTTGTCTTGTCTCATGATTGCTACTCTCCAAACAGAGGTTGTGATCTGGCTAGTTTTTGACGTGTTTTTAGGCGTTTCTGTCGGGTTGCGACATAAAGAAAACGTGACAAAATAGAAAGTACAACAAGAACGCACAAAACACGTAAAAACAGCCAGAGTCCAACCTCTATATCTGCTCGGATAGTACTAATTGATTGCCTGATAAGCTTTATGCTTACAGTGTGTTTGTTAACACAATAAGGCGGTGATTGGTTTGCAAATGTAGTCCGATCACTAAGTGTGAGCAAAGAGACTGAGGTCACTGCTTTGCTTTTGCACAAAGCAGATTCTAGATTTGTACATGGACTGGACAAAATACTATGACTTTACATTCAATGCAAGTAATGCGCGTGCAGCAATGTGCCTGACAGCAGGCGGTTGTGTCGCGTGGCGTAACGGTTTGAATGTTTGTCGGAAAATCAAGAGGTTCAGGTATCAAATTCCTGACATGCCCCGTTGTTGTGTTATTGGGAAGGGCGACTTACTTCACTTTACTAAAGGTGAAAATGAGTACCTAGCTTCCACTAGGGACGTGCCAAGGATAGGACGTAAAATACAGAGAGCCTGAGTTTGACGAGAGCCATACTTCAAGCACGTTGAAGAACCCACTACACCTATGAAAAAATTGGGCATCCATCCCAGTGTGAGTGGATCAAAATCTAACATTTTGCCATGAACGTACTGTGTTTGGAGCCCTTAATGAAGCCTTATTACTATTTCTTCGACCTAATAAGACGTCTGATGGAAACATCCCAAGGTTAAAGCTAGGTCCAGTTTTTCCGCCAACATACTACTTACATGTATTTAGAAATCTTCAGTCCAACACACAAAGTTTGGTCTACTGGCATCTGATTACAACAACCTTTGTCTCTCAAGGTGAAGAAGTGGTCAAAAGGTTTCTCCTTCCTGAGCAGAATTTGCGTACTAGAACTGACTGAATGATGGACCTTTGAACTTGAAGGTTCTTGGCACCATTTTGAATTTTGGGATTTCTCTTAAATTTTTTCTAGAAGTTTGAGACAGCCCATGGTCCTAGGCAATTCCAATTGTGTTACTTAATCTATTGCAAACAATCTTTGTCCAACAAAATGAAGGAATGGTCAAAAGTTTAATCCGTTCAATTTTTGTCCTACAAATGCCTGAATGATAGACCCTTGGGATTAACGATTCTTGGCATCAGGGTGAAGTGTGCCTGAAGGCGCAGCTGGTCTCTCGGCACAGCAGCCCTGATATTGAGTGTAGAAATAAGGGCAATGCTTCACTGTAGTAAGTCAAGCAGACGGATTTGGCACGAAAACTAGCCGTAGGACAAAAGGGCACAAAGGTCACCTTGTCAGTAAATATAGGCCTCCATATGCGTTATTGCTGCTGTTGAGAGAGTCCATCATATAGTGTTATGAATTATAGGACTCTATGGCGTTACTTTTATCAACAAACGGGTGGTAGATGGTCTAAGCCCTGTAATATCTCCGCATAACTCTGCCTGTACATTATGGTCGCTTCTTGGTGATACTTAGATTATTTTACCTCGTGACCTAAGCACTAAAATTCTTCCGTAGTGATTACCTCTTAACTGTTGTCATTTTCGTCAATTCGCCAAATTGGTAATCATAGACAGATTCGACTGTGTTCTACGTGCATAGATTTAGAAATCACAGTATTTATGATGGCTTGAAGTAAACTGCAAATAAAGCTGTAACGATGACAGAGGAGGAGGGAGAACTATGAACCTCTGCTTGGACTAGAACCATTACCAAAAGCATCACATGATAAGACTTCATGATAAGACTTCAAGTCCTCATTTCAGGTTAGACAACTTAGAATGATAGCCATTTCCATGTTGGTAGTCCAAAATGGCGTCTGGTCAATTGTCATGGGAAACACAGATTCTTCACAAACAGTTTTATCAAAATAAGTTTATTTCAGATTCCTGCCCGAAGGCTTGATTCATAGTCTGGTGGCTTTATCATATTAGATACCATTTTTGAAGTGCAGGAGTGTTTAGGTAATATGAAAATAAACTGCTGAGAGTACATTTCTCAAGTACGTACGTAAGGTCTTTGCACTGCTCTTCAACCTTCCAAATATGCAGACTCTTCAATACGTCAGAGTCACGTGACATCAACCACCCTATTCATCTTTGCCTTGATGAACAGAAAGAATGGTTAGATTGACGTCCGAGCCTCTCTTTTAGTGACTAAACCGGCGTCGTATTAACGGTAATGGCAGGCTCCTTAATGGCCATTTTATGTAGTTAGCTCGATAGCCAGATACCGTAACAAGATTTAGTGCAAGAAAATCCCCAGATTCTGCAGGAGCAGCAGATTCAGTGATGGCGCCGCTTATATATTATTTAGGGACATCTGTCAGAAGCCGCCAGGGGTCTCATACGTTATAGCGACAGTGAGATATTTACAGGTAACTATGACAGCGACTTGGAAATACAAGAAGGTTGATTTAGAGTACAGATCATTAACGATGTCCGATCAAATTTCTGTTCATCTACTTTGAAACACAGAATTTGTCTGCATATAAAGTTGTCAAAAGTATTGTTGCTCATCACCGATGACAGTGAAACAGTCAGAAAATGTTGTAATCTTTACTTTTGATATCTGCCTGAACATTTTAATTACATCGTGAGCTGTATATGTACACAACTAATCGCAATTTCAACAGCCATCTTCATGAAATTGCTATACATGAAGTTCATGTCTTCACACTTGCCGTTATGATTCATTGTCAAAGACTTTATGATAAATTGTTATAATCTTGTCTTCTAATATCTGCCTGCATATGGTGATGCATGTTGTAATTGAGGCTGCCATCTCTCCCGGTAATTGTTATACATGATGATCATGTCGTCAAAGTCGACGTTATGTTTTTATAGCCGTATACTGGATGACGTTACCTTGTCTACTTCTACTGGTGTTACTTCCGTGGACAACCCGTGTTTATTAAATAGCCAGATGGGTTCCTGGCGACAACCATGCGTTTAAAGATACGTACTTCATGTACGTGTCTTCAAAATTGCAACGGATATGTTTCATAGCCATATACTGGATGGTGTTACCTTGTTCAAGGACTGGTGTTACTTTAGCGGACGATCCGTGTTTGTTATATAGTCAGATGAGTTACTGGCGACAACCATGCGTAAAGGAAGTACGTGTTAGTTTATAGCCATATACTGGATGATGTTACCGTGTCTAAGTACTGGTGTCACTTCAGTGGACGACACATATTTGTTATGCCTTCCGATTAGTTACTGGCAACAACTATGCATGTATGAAGTACGTGTCTCCAAACTTGCCGTTATAGTTTATAGCCATAGAATTGGTGATGTTACGTCGCGGGGGCCGGTAACAAATAGACGCCGTGAGCTAACCGTGCGAACACCGTGAGGTACTCCCCCGTACCCGGCAGTCCTACAGGACAAATTTGTGGCTTCGGGGCCCGGCCGGGACAACACCCCCTTTTGGCACCGGCGCAATCGGGACCTTAGCATTGCTTTTAATTAGTGCCCGACCGATGTTTGTTATGCATTCAGATGATTGACAGCAGCTTGTAACATATGAGAAGGTGAATCTATAGTGGCAAAAGGTCATAGAAATGTTCCCGTCAAATCATTGGGCAATTGCGTTCATCATATCAGTACAGTAGTCTCAGAGTAGCTACTAGCATGGTAGAAGAAAACGTTTACAGGCAGTCAGAAAATGATATAATCTTTCATTGATCCTGATATTTGTCTGACCGCCATAGTCAGGTCCTGATGTGTGTTTGCAATTAAAGAAGTCATCTAGCAGTAATTGCTTTATACGGAGAACGTGTTTTGCAACTTTGAACTGGGCCATTATAGTTGATAGCCATAGAAATGGTTGCGTCTAGGTAATGTTACTCTACCTAGAGTGTCCGACCAATGTTTGTTATGTATTCAGATGAGTGAGTGGCGACAACCATGCGGATCAGCAGTATCGGCATCAGCTGGGTGCTGATACGGGTCTGCACCCGCAAACGAGCATATGTCGTCAGTTAGATCGAATTCATGCCACCTCCTAATGACGGTGAGAACAACTAGCGAAATCCTTTCAATACGCCAAGATAATCAAAGAAAGTATGGTCTCGTTATATGCGATTAGAAGCTACTATTAAGACAAACAGTCATAGCTCGTGCTAGTCAGCATATTCTGAGTTGACCGCAGGCTTAGTGGACATTAATCTATAGTCGTCGGTGCTCTAACCCTTGTGCTACTAGTAGATGCTGATGTCTTTTCTTTGAGCCCCATGTCGTAAAACATTCACACATACATGAAACTGCACGTTAAAGAACCCACCCAACTTTGATATCTGTAAGAATTGGGGTATTGACAAGGTTACGATGGCCAAAACCTATCGATTCCGAACTCACAGGAGAGCCACTAGTAACGGCCATTTCATAGCTTAGTAGACTTGGCTGAGTGTTAATAGAAGCATTGGTATACATTTACATGTAGTTATGTATCGGGAAGTTGCCTCATGAGACCATCAACATAAAATCACCAGACAGTTCTTGACCATCGACATTGATTGTCACTTTGGTTGCCATGGATGTCAGCGTCCTGTATTGCTGGCGGGCGAACAATGCAAATGGAATCACCGTGTACCCTCGGGAATCCATAGCATTGATATTATGTATCAGAGATGGCAGTGACCCGGGTCGTGACCCCTGGCCTTCATCTCGAGCCCAGGGTACCATCGACCCATCAAAGATCAGGCTATCCGTCTGTTGGTATTACCTGGCACCCTTCCAGACTACGGATTGCCAGGGCAGTAAAAATCACGTCGGTGACGTTGGAACCATTACATAAGTAAGGCCGCCATTCCACTTGACGGTGATCGCGCTGCGACCTCGCTGCGACCTGAATTGGATCAAGTTGTGTAACCCTTGACTTCATAATTGGAATATCATGGTAAAGGTAAAAGTATGTCTGAGCAGACCACACAAAGCGCAAAATGATTCGCTTTTTATCTATGAAATTTGTTGAGCTCCGCCCTAGGAGTGTCAGCCAAAGTGCTACAGATCAGTCAAGCAATCGAATATGAGATCAATATTTGAAGCAAACAGGGTTAGGGAAGCAGGGCAAGACATATTTCAATGGTCTGCCGAAGAATCTATTCATAGTCAGATGCTGTCTGAATTTCATTGGTCGAAATCAGTGATGTCGAGGTAAAATGCACTTCTACTGTTTGGAACATTTGTATCTTTGTGCTGGTCTTGATCTCGCCTTGCCTACGCTTAACACGTAATAGTCACGTGATTTTAAACACCCCATTCATCTCTACATTGAGGGACGGAAGGAAAATGATATTACCTGAACAGTAAACTTCACGTTCCGTTGTTGACGACATTGGAAATATTACACGTAAGCCATGGTGCCACAGAGCAACGAAGCAATCGAACACTGCATTACCACGGCAGTAAACTTCGCGTTACCTTGTTGATAGCATTGGGACTATTACACGTAATCTATGGTGCTACATTGTAGTGAAGAAATCGAACACTGCAGTTGAGGCAAGCAGTGAAACAGGGCAAGATATATCCTAATAGTTGTAACTGGCGCCACCATGGATACTAGGAACGTGAAGTACCCCCATTAGACTTGTCTGGCGGTTGGATGGATGGTAGAAAATAGCAGCAATAGGATTGTTGACATGTCAGGAGAGTTGGCTAGACAGATTCCTCTCCTGCTGCCTAACTCGGCCAGTCTGTGCGTATTGAGTTGGACCCATGGCGAAATCCATCGAATGTTGGAATGTCAATTGCACTCGATAGTACGCTTAGTCTGGCAGCTGAATGGATTGTATTCATTTGTAGCAATAGGGTAGATAATTTGTTTGGCTAGCTTGTTCAACGTACAATGCCCAGTTTTCCCAAAGGCCCTGCCATTCGTTTGTTGCTGAAAAACGTCTCTGCCAAACCATTTACCATGCGCTGCCCAATTTTAAAGGATCTCAAAGCAATTTCAGAACATCAAAACTGGAAATATTGTATTATGGCAATCGGTATGATATCAACATTCACTTGCTCATATTTACACATTTCTATCATGATTTCATACTTTGGGCATTTAAAAAGAGAACAGAAGCAAGCAGCACAATGAGTCCTTAATATATTGGGACCACCGAAAATCAGCGCCCAGATTTTCGATGAGTTATCACCACATAGCGACATCGCATATTTGCTCCATGAAGGTCGATATGCAATGGTATAGTGTTATATAAACTAACTTTGTATAGAAAGGACTAGAAAATTGAATTTGACAATCCGACTACCGACGTTCTGAAATTGCTTCGGGCTCCTTTAACTATTCAGTAGGACGAAGCATGTGTAATGATTTTGAGTCGGACCAAAGAGGAGTCTTAATGAATCCTGTTGTGGGCGTAAAACGGTTTACCCGAAAGATTGGTCAAGCCTGACTACATGTCCGAAGAAATTAGTTAATACTACCGGTATGTCATGAGATTATTGAAGTAATTGGAAGAAAGTTTGAGAATTACAGCTTTTCTTGTTTCACATAACTGGTGTCAACCGCCTTTGGGCGTAACACATCTGTTTCGTACAGTACGTGCGCGAGGTGTTCATCTTCTCAAACATGGGACCTCCAAGGGAGGATGTCCCTAACCGAAGCTAGGTACTCATATTTTGAGTGAGAAAGCAGGTGTTTCTGAAGGGCACATCATTGGAATAGGGATTCGATGTCACATCCTTTAGTCAAGAACTCTAACGACTCTTTAGAAATCTTAGAAACGTTATTCAATAATAACAACATCGCAGGCGGAAACAACCTGAATTGCGTTGAAATTCACAACATTTACAGCCATTAACAACATGTCATCATTTCGCAATAAAATTAGCTGTTTAAATTTCACAGTAACACAGATCTAAGGTAGACTTGACACGATTAAATAAAATATCTTAGATCTGCTGATAATCTAAAAAACACCGTATGAATATTAAGCCAAAACATGACGATTAGAAATATGCTAATATTGAAGGTCAATAGTGTCTGCTTTGGCTAATTTTTGTTGCATGATTATGAGCGTTCTATGGATGAAGGATTTAAGAGTGCAAACAACTCTAACCACAAGACAACCCTGCCACCTTTACAGTTTGATGGAGCGTGGTCTAAGTTGCGATGTTCACTCGCGTTGGCGACAGTTATGAATGGAGTTAATGGTCCACAGCTCAAATGTACATTTCAGAAAACCCGAGCAAGGTCGTTTCTCAACAGTCATAAAGGCGTGTATAATAGATGAGGAAGGGATGCGGCATCTGTATTCTGTGGGTCATATTCTCAAGACATATAAAACCTGGTGCAAGAGTGCAAACAACTTGCTCATTTCTCTCCATGACATTGTAAGACATGAGTAAAACCAACAATTACTGTAGTTCGCACAGCAGAAAACATGTACCTGTGTATAATAAATGAGGCAGGGACAGCAGCTATATTCGGTGGATAGAGATCCAAAACCTGGTGCAAAGTGGATACAACTTGCCTGTTGATAAATAAATGAATAAATAAATAAACAATTTACCCTTTGAGCTACATGACATTGTATGAAATGATGAAACCGACAATTACAGTTACAGTAAGGGACGTAAAATGGAGGTCCAGTGTTTGAAGAGGTGCCTCAAACACTTAAGAAGGAAAAGACTAGCAACCCATCCCTGCTACAGAAATAGCAAGAACACTTACTGCCCTATGTGGCACTAGGCGTTACAGTGTTCCGAACGATAGTTACCAATCGATAAGCCCCGGATGTTCTCCCTAAAATCAAATTCCTGTCCCCAAACAAACCTGCGGAGGTCCATATGCCGCTCGACTGGAGTAAACGAATCACATCCTATCATTACCGAGATTGAGGCAGCTGTGGGAGTCCTGACCCCGACCTTTATTGATTCGATTGAAGCGGGGCGATTGGGAGGTGCGACCACCATTAATCAATTTTCGCACGGTTTTGTGAGAGAAAACATGATTAGTCGAATAAAGGTCTGTACAGTTCAATTCATCCTCATTCCTGAAGCGTGATATAAACTAGGTCTAAGCTGCATGGTGCAGCATATTGCAAGCCATGGGAGGGGGGCGTACCAGAGTAATCTCTAGCTAAACTCCATAACTTTATCTAGAGAAAAATAGTAGAAATTGTAAAAATGATACGGAGGAGTTGACCGGCCATCGGAGAACAGTTTGACTCTAGGTTGAACAGTTCTATCTTATGACCCTCGATTACTGATGACTTTCTAAGTTGTAGTCCGTTTGCCTGTTATAGACTCCTTTGGACATCAGCCCTATGTGATGAGAAATGTATGCTTGCCTTTTTAGGTGGAATATTCGCCCACGAGAACAAAATTGAAGAAGAGGCCTTTAAGTTTGCTGTGATGTATGTGAATGAGATGATGCCCGAACTGTTGCCGAGGACCCGGATTGACTACGTCATCAATAGGACCATACTGCTACCAGAGTTCGCCGGGATACAAGCAGGTATCTGAGATCTTAAAATGCAATATTGTGAGATTGTATGTCGTATTTATCGTATTTACGGTTTCTCACAATGGTATGCATTTACGGCGTATTGAGTCATTGTACCACATTTATGGTGTAAAGAGTCATTTTACCACTGACAAACAGAACGGTTCTAAATGCAATAAAAAGTTGATGGAAAACTTAAAGCATGAAACCCATGAATATAGACATGAAGAAATCGAAGTGAACATAAAAACAGCATCTGCAACATCTGTTTTATCCTATTCTATCAACACCTATCTATTGAGGATCGAGCAAAGCCCTTTCACCTAAAAATATGGAAGCATTTATAAAACATAACATACATGAAAATACAAGATAAATGACGAAAAACAGTCAAGGGGAAGGAAGACGATTTGGGGTTCAATCAATCACGAACCTGTAAAATCGATAGAATGTGAACGATATCGAAAACTGAATATCTGTGTGTTCGTGAATAGTTTCATCACCTCAGGTTGTTTAACGGCTGAATAACAAACTTATCAGTATTCACTACCAAGGAAATGATATCAACCGGAATTTCGATTATCGTCTGTCACCTTCTTAATGGATATAATGACTGGTTCACTTTTCATAGCAGCTAGTAAGATTTCGCAGCTTATTTTACACATGTGATATTTTACGATTGGGACAGCATCAGCAGTGGCACCAAGCTGCAGTGCGAAGTGAACCAGTAAATATTAGTAAGAAGTCAAACCCAACCATAGTCAAAATAGAACTTTCGCAGTAGACTAGATAACTATATCGATTCCCATGTATTTCCATGTACTTGTTTGTCTGCAATTAGCCTTTGGGCATGAACTTGCAATCAAGTTAGAATAAATTAGAAAAATTTGCTCTGAAGAAGATGACGAAACGTCAGCTGTTATTCTATTATTTCCTTGGTTGTGAGCGAATAATATTGTTATTCGATCATCTGTATTATGATACATCGGAAACTGTCATATTACATTTGTGTACGCATTATGTTTACAATGCAAAACGATGTCTTGTTAACAGTGTGTCACCAGGCTCGCTCCGGGGTGGTCGCCATTGTCGGCCCGGGAACCTCTTCCGGGGTAAAGTTCAGCAACGCCGTGTGTTCCGGTCTTCACATCCCACACATCGCACCCACTGCGACGGATCCCACCCTAGGTGAGATAGAAGCTCTTCCTTTATGCTCATATCAATAGTCAACAAAAATAACAAACAAACAAATAAACAAACAAGCAAACAATTACAAAAAAAAGATTTGATGTTAGGAGCTAATACTATAAGACTGGATAGTTACATTGATCTAGTAAAATCTACACGTAAATTCTAAGCTACACAATCGATGTAAATCAGACTATAAAACTGTGGATTGTAAAACCAACTAATAAGCCCCTCTCTCACTGGACCCGCGACACGCTGGCGGCGTCGCTGCGTCCTAAACTGGACTTGTGTTACCCTTTATAACGGGGATATCATTCAAAACGTACAAGTATGACCAACAAGTATGACCAAAAAGACAACAAAACACACAAATTTTAAAAAGATTCGTTTTTTGTCGATGAAATTCGTTGAGTGCTTTGTCAATTCGATCGGACGCAACGACTCCACCAGCGTGCCGCGGGTCCAGTGGGAGGGGGCTTAAGTGATCTTAAAATTCGTCAAAAAATGGAATAATTGGTTAGGAGAGTCAGTCCGCGGTGAGTTTAACATCTGAGAAAAGGGCTCTAGTCCTATGGTCTAAGCCTGAGAATAACTTGGACATTCTTTACGCCTGTTTCCAGCCAACCGAGAGTTCTTCCCGTATCTACTCCGAATGTCTGCCCCGGACTCGGTGCAGAGTCGGGCTCTTGTGGACTTGGTGACGCACTTCGGGTGGACGCACATGGCAATATTGACCTCAAGCGACGATTATGGTAACGTATTACAGTAAATGCAGAGATTTTCTAGGTGGTTTTATTTTCGCGGCTTTCGCGGTAAGCTCTTCGCCGGGAACTCAAAACCACCGCGATTTAGTCCTTCTACCCCTTGTCTACAACTGTATCAAACGCAAACTTAAAACCACCGCGAATACTACATTTTCTCTCTGCCTCGAAATTAAAACCACGCCGAGAACTTAAATGCATTTTAAGTATTTGTATTTCGATGGAGGTTAGACATGAAGGTAATATGATGCGCCAAAAAGCAGTTATTTAAGCAACTGAATAGAATTTGGAAACGGGCAGACAATAGTAACTGCTATTTGGCATATAAGTTGTATTCACAAACTTTTCAAATCCTCTCAAGAAGCAACGTGAGAAATCAAAGAATAAGACGTTTGTATCTTGTGATATCTACAACGATTAGCTGATTTTCATTTGAAATAAAAGGAAAAATGTTAAGTTCATGATACTGTATCAGTTAAACTTTATTGTTTTCAAAGTTTCTGGTAGCTTTCTATTTCGTGAATCAACTGTGGTACAACTGGAGACTTTGTCAGGTTTCACTGAACAATCTGTTAGGTCACGTGACGAAAGTAATCGGTCTCGTTTTCTCCTTTTTTTCTACGTCAGGTATTCATGGCTTAGTGGAATTCCAAGCGATTGCAGCCCGGAAGAAGTGGGGCATTGTGAGTGTCCAGCAGTTCCAGACCGGAAATGACGTCAACATCGTCAACGCTACGTCACAACTGAAATACATCGTCGGAACAGGTATTTGTTCCGCTTCATTGTAATTTTCTCAAGCACTGTCATTTCAACATAAATATTATTCTGAAGTATCATCATCATCATCGTCATCGTAATCATCATCATCATCATCAGCAGCAGCAGCAGCATCAGCATCAGCATCAGCATCATCATCATATCTTGTGTATCTCTGACGCTTAACGTACCGCTGAAAATCGATGTGTTGGTTATATAGAGCTATGTTGTCTGTGATTCTCAACTGTTGTAACCTAGATTTGAATGCCTTTTATTGAATGCCTTTTTCTAAATTCTCACAGGAGTCCGCGTGGTTATTCTGAACTGCCTGGCCCAGCACGCGACGCGAGTGCTGCAGCAGGCCGAGCATCTTGGCATGACCCGCAAAGGCTGGGCTTGGGTCGTCACGGACGGCGTCACTACCAAGGTGGGGACACAGCTAGCTGTTTTATTCGTCAATCTTGCCCTCCTCATGTCTAGAGTTTGTAAGCGTCCTTCCATGTCCTAATGTCATCATCAAACCTCTCACCCATGTAACGCTTAACCTTGGGTGACATGCTCTCGTCCTTGCCTGATGATGATTGTCAGTATTCAATGGCAGGCTAGTCGACTACGGCATTACATAGGAATCGGTCTCTGTAAAGTGATATAACTTTGCAAAAGCACTATGCAGAAAGTTATTTGATACTTCAAATTCAATGTTATATCAACATTTAGTCTAGATTTGGAGTGATATATACATGTACTAAAAAACAGAAAGACTTGCTGCCTAAAATCTCTTCTAGATTCTAAATATGAAATTCATATATTTTTAGCAAGCAATGTTGTGGCAGAATAGGCCTGTTATCCGAGATAACCTTTGTAAATGGCTTTGTATGATCCCCTCAGGAATTATCATCGGGTTCATCGGGTTCATGAATCAGTTTCACATAGTTTTATTAGGTGCACACCCCTTTCTTTTGCCAGCCTATCTTCATCAGTTAAAATGATTTTTTATAGTACATAGGCTGTCGAAACGTGGATAGAGAACAAAAATAAGGTTATGCACCAAAGAAAACTATATCAAAATTTAAAATGATTTTTTTAAAGCAGATAGGATTTTCTAAACGTGGTTAGAAAACAAAAAAAAAGTTTATTTACCAAAGAAAACTATGTAGAAATAACCGTTGTTTTCCTTCTTTCCTTTCCAGAACACGACCCACCTGACCTCCCCAGTCCCGAGCTATCTGCAGGGCCTGATCGGCACTGACCCCGACATCGCGCAGGGAACGCTCCTCCGGGAGGTCCGTCAGGTCTGGGAGAACGCGGATCGGAGCCGGTTTCCACATGCGGGAGAATTCGAGGTGGAGGTGAGAAAGCAAACAAACAAAGAAAAACACACAATCACAAACAAATAGACTGATAGATAAACTAGAACACACGCAAAACAACGACAAACACTTCAACATTGGCACCATTGGACCCGAGCCTGACCTTACTTTCAATTCTCCAAGTATCCTAAAACACCACTTTCCCTCATGTCCTGCCACTGTCCAATGCTCACAAAAACTTCCACATTGGCACTATTGGACCCAAGCCTGACAATACTTTCAATTCTCCAAGTATCCTAAAACACCACTTTCCCTCACATCCTGCGACTGTGCAATGTTCAGAAACACTTACACATTGACACCGTTGGACTAGAGCCTAACCGTACTTCGAATTCTGCAAGTATCCTATTACACCACTTCCTCTAACATCCTTCCAATGTGCAATATTCACACAGCTACGGGAGCAAACCGAGGCTAACAATAAATCAATCAATCAATCAAAATACCTCCCTTTTGACAGAGGTAACAACTTAATTTCATTGTGGGTCATCAGTCTCCTTTTATTAGGGGATAGGAAAGGCAGCAAATTGCCTGATAGCAACAACTACATTATCTCACGATCGACGAAATTCAGAGTCTAAATATCTGCAGAGCAAAGAACACTGATTTTATATGTATCTATTACTTCTACTGCTGGTTAGATTATATAAAAATAAGACATATTTGGTACAGAAATGATGATATAGCCTATCCCTGACTGTCAGATATTACATGCATATCAGTGTCTTCTTAGGAATCTTGTGAACTGATTGGAAATCTATAACTCAAATTAGTTCTGATTCACAGCGAGCGATCTCTACCGTAAAACATGGCTTCTTGATCCAGGCATTTCAAGCACTGCAGCGTTTTCAACATCTAATGATCAGAAATAATCAGGAATCTACAGTTCAAATACGTTCTGCATGGCTTTTTGATCTAGGAATGAATCCATAAAATTCACTTGCTGCGGACTAATGAAGTAATCGGGAATCTATAGTTCAAATTAGTTCTGTGTCACAGCTATCTCTGCAGTAGAAAACATGGCTTTCTGATCCAGGATTTCCGTATGAGCTGTCTAAATGTGCACAAGGTGCTGGAAGAATCCATAAAATTCACTTGCTGTGGCCTGATAAAATAATCGGGAATCTATACTTCAAATTAGTTCTGTGTCACAGCTATCTCTGCTGTAAAAAACATAGCTTTTTGATCCAGGCTTTTCGTATGAGCTGTCTCAATGTGTGCCTCATACGGGTGCTGAAGGAATTCATTGATTTTTGGTTCCTTGAAACCATCCTTGAAATACCGCCACATTGCTTCTGGTTAGCATAACACCGCGCGGGATTCACCCGGATATGTTCATCGACCCTGCTATCTGGTGCACTGTCACAGAACGTTATGTGCATACGCGGCACTACGGGCGATCAGCATAGCCAATGAAGTGTTTGTATTCATCAATAATGAGTGGCAAAGTCGACTTTCAATAATAACTAGACACCTTTTAACACTTGACCAGCACGACGTCTCAGTTGCAATGTGATATCAGGCATCTTCAATAGTTGTTGTCTTGTGGTAACAATATCACGATTTCGGTTGGTTGTTCGGTGAACCCATATACTTTCATCGGCCCTGCGTTCCTGCAAACCTTAGGTTACCTCTAAGCTGTGGAAATCATTTCTATCTTGACAGTGTAATGATTTAGATTTGAATCTATTTCAATATAGAAATGATATATATTTGTTTGTATATAATTTGTATAATTTGTACTTCACATTCTTAGAGTTCTGTTCAACAAAGTGTATTCAAATCCAATGTACCGATAAAGCTGTACAACTTGGCCCTTTGGGCTACCAACAGCTTTTTACCCACCCTGTGTAATGATAGTCCAGTCTACTGCATCCTTTGTATTGATGATGATCTTCCACGCGTGACGTACAAAGGCGCCATGTCCAATGTTACAGTTGTCGTGCTCCTCACGAACTTGACCTTCACGAATCTGACAATCGCGATGCATGACCTACTTGTCAAGTAATTAAAGTCTCTTCGCGTGGGTGGTCGTATATGGGTCTCACTCCAATGACTCCAATGCAGTTAGTCGATAATGACTTTGCCCGTTGAATAAACCATGGGACTTGTACGTGATAGATATGCGTCTTTGGACTACAATGGGTCAATAGGTCTGATTCTTACGCACACAGAATATTCAGTGAGCTGTAGAAATAAAGAAGACTCACTCCAATGCTTCTGCAGCTAGCCGATAATGACTTTGCACGTTGCATAAACCATGTGACTTGTACGTAAAAGATATCATGGGTCAATAGGTCCGATTCTTGCGCATACAGAATATTTAGTGCGGTGCAGATATGTAGAATACTCACTCTAATGATTCTGCTGCAACCTTTCCCATTGAGGGGACCATGAGACTTGTACGAGTGGAAAATATTTGATACAGCCCGATCTATTATGAAATGTTTAATTTAGCCTCCATATCAAAGTCTAGCTGATGAGGAATTACAATCATTACGTCAGCAGGAGACGCCTGGGGACTCATGAACGATTGACGCCTGAAGCTGGTGCAGCACAGGATAAATCACGCGAGACCCTACGTGATCCAGGTCACGACATCAGAACTGATAAAGACGTATTGGTTAGACTACGTGCGCAGCTAGGTGTAGTAAAGCCCCCCTCTCACTGGACCAGCGGCACACTGGCGGCGTCGCTGCGGCCGATCGAATTGACAAAGCACTCAACGAATTTCATCGACAAAAAACGAATCTTTTTAAGCTTTGTGTGTTTTGTTGTCTTTTTAGTCATACTTGTACATTTTGCATGGCATTCCCATTGTAAAGTCAAGGCTAACTCAAATTCAATCTAGGACGAAGCGAGGTTGCCAACGCGACTTTGCGCAGTGCTAGATCAATAGTAGAGATCGTTGTCACCAAGTGCAATTGGGAAATTCTCACTAGATAGCTTTAAACAATGCCTGAGGTTAGTTGTGTGAAGGTTAGGAACTGATAAAGACGTATGGGCTAGACTACGCGCGCAGCTAGGTGTAGTAATTGAGCAGTGTTAGATCAATAGAAGAGATCGTTGTCACCAAATGCAATAGGGAAATCCTCACTAGATAGCTTTGAGCAACGCCTGAAGTTAGTTGTGTGAAGGTTAGGAACTGATAAAGACATATGAGTTAGACTACGTGCGCAGCTAGGTGTAGTGAGGGCACAGTGTTAGATCAATAGTAGAGATCGTTGTCACGTGCAATAGGGAAATCCTCACTAGATAGCTTTGAGCAACGCCTGAAGTTAGTTGTGTGAAGGTTAGGAACTGATAAAGACATATGAGTTAGACTACGTGCGCAGTTAGGTGTAGTGAAGGCATAGTGTTAGATCAATAGTAGAGATCGTTGTCACCAAATGCAATAGGGAAATCCTCACTAGATAGCTTTAAAGAACGATTGAAGTTAGTTGTGTGAAGGTAATCAGGGACTGATAAAGACGTACGGGCTAGACTACGCGCGCAGCTAGGTGTAGTAATTGAGCAGTGTTGGATCAATAGAAGAGATCGTTGTCACCAAGTGCAATAGGGAAATCCTCACTAGATAGCTTTGAGCAACGCCTGATGTTAGTTGTGTGAAGGTTAGGAACTGATAAAGACGTGGCTTAGACTACGTGCGCAGCTAGGTGAAGTGAGGGCACAGTGTTAGATCAATAGTAGAGATCGTTGTCACGAAGTGCAATAGGGAAATCCTCACTAGATAGCTTCGAGCAACGCCTGAAGTTAGATGTATGCGGGTTAGGTGTGACAGGTATAATATAACCATGCAGCTGCAGAAGCTGATGTATTACACCGAAGAGCGGTTTGGCCATGTTGATTTGAACGTGTGTCGTAAGTTGTAAAGAAGATATTGGAAAACGATACCTATGTGTCATAGAATACTAAAATCAATGCCAAAGTCAAAGAAAGAAAAAAAAACACCTATATTTTGGTATATTTTACTCCGTGTGTTCAGTCATTTGTTCAACCTTCCTGACCACGAAGATTTCATAATGAAGGCAGCTTTTTTTTTGCTAAACGTTTTTTATTCGCACGCTCGCATCGGTTTTTGGGCTCCGGGAGGATGTCTTCCATATAATCAAATCAACATGGCCTTATACCGGCAATACAGGTACAGAGGCTGACGCGTTCCGTCGAGGGGCGACTATTCCAGAAACAGGCACAAAGTATAGGACGCTGCAATCGCTGGTGCTTCTAATTGAAGATGCAGTCTTACATAAGCAAGCGGATAAATGTCATCAAGTCGTATAATTGGTTGAGCTGCGAGACAATCAGGAACAGCAGATTCCATCGATTTTTATGTAGGGCGCTAATATCGATCCGTGTTCCCCGACGGAGTTGATCAATAAAGAGGGGAGACGCTTATTTGTTTATTCGTTTGGCAGGCAGTGTATTTACATGCCAGGGTTGCCCAACTAGCTTAAGCTATTACAAATGGCAACCCTGGGAGAAAATAATTATCATTACATTAAACATACATAAAGATCACTACTAGATTGATTAAGAGGTTGACATTCATATTTACATTATATACACGAATGAACTATTTAAGACAGTGCAAAATAAAACTTGTTACATTCTATCGGAATGCTTGCAAGTAATCATAACGTTTTACAGCTAGCTCTGTCGCACGCGTCACATAGAAGTATATAAATATATTAACTTAAACCAAAAACGGGTCTCCAAGGGAGGCCCAGGCTTTTCCTCTGAAGGAGGACACAGAGGTAGCTTCTGGTGGGGAGACGCTGTTGATAGAAGAGCGGAATCAGGTTCAGGTAGTTCTGGCGTAATTGCCCTGGTCATTGACACCTCTCGGCTGGCTGGCTAGGCCACGGTCCATCACTTTTGTAATGTCTATAACACCAAGGAGAGTACTTCTTGACATCCTTGACGAATACACGAGTGACATAAAGGTCTAAGGTGGCAACCTGTCAAAGGAATCTGACAAACATGAATCACAATCTTTATTTCAACTTATACATAGTATTAGTTTTATTTGATTATAGACATTTATTCAATTTATTCTCGCCATCTAATGTTATAGCCTCTTGATATTTTCTTTGATTGTTTGATAATTGCTCTTGCTTAAGCCGAATACGATATTTTGTATATAATTGAGAACCTCTGACATAATAGCCCGATGTCCAAACCTAATATAGCTGCCGCGAGTCTCATTCAGCGAAGATGATTAAAGAGACTCGCCAGGTTTAATAGGTTTGAATACCAGGCTACTGACATAATACAATTGTATTTTTACGTAAATGTTTCAGTAGAATACTCTTTCATTTGTCTTTATTCATTTTTTTCTATTCTTACCAACCAAATTTTGTTGCAACACTGTGTTAAACCTCCTGGAAATGATTATGTGTCTTATTTCGTCTCTGATGGCGAAAGGATTGCGAGTTGTTGTTGTGCCGGAACAACATCTGCGACGACTGTAAATCACTAGCCGTGAGTGGCGGTAGTCTTCATTGCGCTTGCCACGTGTGAAACATGTACATGTGTTGTGGTGTGCAGCGTTTGCTGACCGCTTTGTCGTCACAAAAGTGTACACAGGCCACCGCCAAATCTTAAAATTCTAGCTTTGACAGTTCCAAGGAAACAGGGAATGCTTTATTGCGGTTGCCACGTGTGAAACCTGTCTTGTGGTGTGCAAGTTTGCCGTCCGTTTCTGTCGTCACAAAACTCAGTGTTCATAGACCGCCGTGAAATCTGAAAATTACAGCTTTGACATTTCCAAAGAAACATGGAATGCTTATTTGTGAATGTTTGAAGGTTTAGTATCGAGCATATTTCTATTGGAAAATTCCTGTTCAATTGATGCTCCGAGAACTACTTACTTCCTCCAACTCCATCTATATTAAAGCCGAGGGTACATGTGCATGCAGTAAAGCATACATGTTAAGGATGACCGTGTTGTCAAAGATCTGGTCTGTCGTTTCTAGTTCGAAGAGTCATGAAAGTGAGTTCAATTCATTCCACCAGTTTGTTATAAAGCTTTAGGTACTAAGTAGCAATGGACAGACATTATTGACTTTTGGCATTCCTCTCTTTTCAGTCCAACTTCGGTCAGTTCTTCGACGCGGTGCTGGCTATTGCGCATGCGCTGGACAACATATTCCGAGACGGACACCACATCGAGGAGGAGAAGCTGGAGTGCTGCGAGGAGAAGCGGCCCTGGAAGTACGGCAAACTGGTCTTAGAATATCTAAAAAAGGTCAGAGGTTTCTTTTTAATGATCAGCAGTTTCTCACTTTTTTCTAATTCAATTATCTCCACGTATCAATAGACAATGACTTCAGATTGTTGTTACATTGATTTATCTCAATTCCATTTCATCTTCCCTGCTTCGAGCGCTCTTGACACGCCCAAAGGTCCCTGACGTTTCTTAGAATCCGAACCATGTTCGAACATGTTCTATATGACGTAATTAGAACCGAACGAATGTTCTATGCGTTCCATGGCAGGTTGAAGAGGACGGAGTCATGCGGCGGCTACGGTTTTCCGGACGTGGGCATCCGAATAACCCGAGCTATGGAATCATGAACCTACTGTGCAGTGGCTGGAAGAAGGTAGTGCAAGTTATTATGGAAGCTCATCTGTGTTGGTAATAATCATAATATAATACTAAACGTTCTTCCAACACTAAGGTAATTCACGGATCAAATTTTCATCGACCACTGTCGCCTTCTTCAGGATCAATCATGACCAATCACTGTCGAGCGTAAACTCGCGAGAGTTGCAGACACGTGACTTTATTGACAAGTGTCTTGACGGATTGGTCATTATTGGTCCGGCCTGAAGATGGTCGTTGAAAATTCGATCCGTGAATACCTTGGTGTTGGAAGAAAGTTTAGAATTGTATCAAAAGGTAGTGCAGGATTGACCTCCTTCTTGAAGAGTAGGTGTTCATAAAGTTTGTCGACTTTCCATCCCCCATCTTTGGTATTTGGATAAGCCGTGTGATAGAAATTGAAGATATATCAGTTAATAGTGGGAACTAATGTTCTTACTAAAAAGATTACAGATCTAGACTTTGGCACATAATACCTCGTTGGCGCTACCATCAATCAATGTGCTAACTCGTGGCTCTACTTACACTACATAGTACTTTATAGTGATTTTGTACTGGAACTGCAGGGGCGCGTTTACTTTCTGATTTTTGTTCGAAGATAAGAGGAACTACTCAAATTTAAAGCCTGTGTAATGAGAAACCTACAAGATTGCAGTATACTCCTACAATGAGGCATACTTATGAGATTATTTTCTGTACACATGTACCTGCTTAGTTGGTGGGCCCTACAGGTATAGGAAGCGACAGTTTAAGCAGATTTCCCAGAATTTACATTCAGTACGCTTCGTGCTTTATCTCGGTTACGGCAGTGCAATAAAACGTAGGCAATAAACGACTTATCCATATCTTACCAATCACTTGAATGCATCAATCCCCGGCTTTGTTTTACGTTAACTCTTGACGAATAAGCCGAAGTAAAGGACATAGAAATCCATCTTCAGGACTGCTGTGCTGGCAGGAAAAGACACTAATGGAATTTTTAGTCCGTTAAGAGGGGACTTTTACGTGTTCTGCGCACCTCTCAACACAGGGGTTCGACTTCCCAATTACAAATAGATGGTTGTGTGATATTTTGTCAAGAAACTTACGAAAAAACAGAAATTCAACAGTGGTATGTGATATTAGATTTCTTGTTAGGTTGGCAGTTGGATCGAGAACACGAGTATTGTAACCCACTTGGACAATAAGTAAAGACAGCGCTTGTGGATGCCCTCGCACGCACACGCCTTAAGTTGTTGATTGCAGCTTTCCTATTTATTCATGTTGAATGAACTATGGCTGATTATCGTTCTGCAGGTTGGAAGTTGGAGCGAGGACACGAGACTGATCATGCACAACCCTGTGCGGTTCATGGGTGGGGCGGACAGCGTGGTGGATTACGTCAGCGATCTCATGAACAGGACCCTGAAGGTCGTGACGATTGAGGAACCGCCCTTCATCTTCTACAGTGAGAAGGACGAGCACGGACGGCCCAGGAAGGGCAACGACCGATTTTATGGTACGTGTCTGTCTAAATATGATGGTAGTATTTGTGGAATTAATTTTTCGTCGTAGGACTTGAATTTGTCCTTTGGGCCTTCAGACTCAAGCTATGAAAACAATTAACCCTTGACAAGGATCCATGGCAACCCTTTCTATCACAAAGTAGCTGTCCGAAGAACATCCACGACTGTCCATACAATGTATTCCTGTCATACGATAAATGTAGAGTCAGTCGCATCACACACGATAACCTACTCTCCTCACCGGAACTTAAGACGTGTGTCTCATGTTTACGGCTTTATTATCGCAAGTACAATGTTTATCATCATGGAGTGCGGTCCAATATACAGTATTATGATTTGGTACATCAGGGATCTGACCTACAAAGGTCACCTACGACAGGTCAGAGTGTAACTTCCCTGATGCCCATAATAACGTCGCTGTATAGTGATGAGTTACGAGAAGCAATGGAAACTTTAAATCTAACATAAAAAGAAATGTGACAAAAGCAAATTTCCTGCCGTGAATGGTAGCTGTGGTCACGGTAGAAATGATGTGGGTCCAATGTGAACAACAATAATTCGTATGATAAAGGATGGCGTTGGCATATGGCTTTGGGTGTGCATGTAAATGATCCGGTACATGATCGTACCTTTGTTTATTTGTTTGTTTGTTTGCAGGCTTCTGTAAGGATATGATGGAACACTTTAGTAAACATCTGGGGTTTAAGTATGAGATGTATATGGTGGAGGATGAAAATTTCGGCGCCAGGGATCCGGTCACGGGGAAGTGGAACGGGATGGTGCGAGACCTTGTCGTTAAGGTAAACGTTAAATCTAGCACGAAACAATTACATGATCTTTTAGAAATCAATGCCACTAATATGTATGGTAGTAGGCTTTTGTTACCACGTACAGAAATATAACTCGTAGCTATGATCAAGATATTCACTATTATCTGTTATTACTGCGCACCTCGGTTTCTGTGTTGTTTGTGTTTCATACTTCGTCACATGTATTTTTGATTTTAAAAAATGTAAAAAAAAACGCACCGAACATGGAAGTAGCTATGCCACAGCAGCGCAGAAGGAGCCAAGGACCAATGACCTGATTAAGAATTAAAAGGAATGAAATAGATTGCGTATAAAGCACCAGCAGAACGAGGAAATGTAGGTGCCCAAACTATAGTCTCTATAGGTTTGTTATGGCAATAAATCTATATTTTTCTATGATTGTAGAAAGCTGACATCGGAGCCTGCAAATAAACCTTCTGGCAATTATTCTCCCCATAGTGGACGTAGTCAGTCTGGTAGAGACTAGTTTTATTATGGCAATAAAGATACAGTAGAAGCCACTTACCTGCACAGCGGATTAACACACACTCCATTTAATTGCATCGAATTCCCAAATTCCAAACCGGTTTCCATTAATTCTATTGTTAGTGACTCCGTATATCTGCACGGTGCATCGTCACCAATGCCGGATTAGTCTGTATATGTTTTATGTTTATAGAAAGCTGACGTGGCGGCTGCTTCGTTCACCATCAGCTACGAACGTGAGCAGGACATCGACTTCACCAAACCGTACATCGACATCGGCCTCACGTTCGTGCTCAGTAACAAGATAGAGAAGGAGGACCGCCCGTTCAAGTTCTTAGACGTCTTCGAACCGAACCTGTGGCTCTCCATACTGCTTAGGTAAGGGGAATTCAAGGACTTAAGCCCCTGACACACACATAGCCTACCATGGCCTAACGACATTCATCAGACCATAGCCCTTGGGCAAGAAAAGCCACAACAGCAGGGGGTTAGTCCACCCTTGGTGTTCAACTCCCATATTCTTTCAATACTTAGTATGTGCCAACTATTCAGTATGACCAAGCCGAGGTTTGAACCCCCGACCTTTATAGTAATAGGGGAACACTGTACTCCCTAGGCCACTGCGTACAGTTGATGTATATATGTTGTTTTCATAAGAAATATATCCTATACTTCTCAGCATTCTTCAGGTTATAGGTGTGGTTTTCATCATCAGTATTTCCCATATTGCTCAGCATACTGAAGATGTATGAATGTTGTTTTCATATTCGATATTTCCCATGATACTACTCAGCATACATTCCGTGACCAGGGCACTCCAGCCACCACTCAACAGAGACAGTGTGCGTTATAAACTTCCTGGCACGTTTGACCAATTGCCTGTAACTCTCGAGTTTACGCTCGGAATTGATTGGTCATTACTGAAGAAGGCGACAGTGGTCGTTGGAAAGTTGATCCTTGAATACCTTAGTGTTAAAAGAAAGCTTGTCATTGTACTAGATGTATGGATGTTGTTTTCATATCCAATCATTTCCTATTTTTCTCAGCACACTGGCGGTCTCCTTCTTCATCTCGTTGGTGAACAAGCTGAGTCCGTCCGGTTACCATGGACACTTCGTCCAGGAGGAAGAGTAAGTAGGTCTTTCTGTCATGGCAATGACTGAGGTTATATGGCTTGCCGAGGCTGTATGCTTGTTGCTACCGAGTTTTTAAAAAGACGTTATGCCCAGATGCTGATGGATGTAGACATGTGAGTGGGGACAGGGTGTCGCTACTAGGAGGTCAACATTTCATGAGCAAGCATTGCCTTTCTGTTACATCCGTGGAAATTGGTGATGCTTGTATGTTTGTACATGTAGCTAACCAAGTTTTCAGCAAAAGGTCATGCGCAGATTTTGACTGTGTGTGTGGCTACTTAATAATAATATATGCAAGATGCCTACCGATACATAGATGGTAGGATCTGAATAGTATCTGCCAGCCAGTTACTTATATCATGTATGACGGTGTAGTTGGCTCTTTGTAGAAAAAGAAGAGTATTTTGGTTAGATCAAGGACATGTTTCAACTCTGTACTTATGACCATCTTCAAGCTTACCAAACAGGTTCCTAGGGTATCACGGGTTACGAACGCCATCTTGCGACATGTCTCTCACTTGCAGGCCTGAGTTAGTAGAAGAGGAGGAAGATCCCGAGGAGATCCAAGAAAAGAAGGAAGAAATGATCGGAATGATGAGTTTGGGTAACGCCCTGTTCTTCGCGGTGGCTTCCCTATTGCAGCAAGGAGGGGATGTGTACCCAAGAAGTACGCCAGGTTAGTAAACCTTTGTTTTACGTTCATACAGGCCGACCTTGTTAGCAGAGGAAGAAAAACCCGCTGAGATTAAAGAGAAGAAAAAGGAAATGGTCCAGATGATGAGTCTCAACAACGCTCTGTACTTTGCCGTGGCCTCCCTGCTATTCCAAGGAGGCGACATATTACCAAAGAGCGGACCAGGTAAGTGAGTCAACTCTGTCTCGCAAAGAACGCACGTTTGTCCGCTTACGATACACTGCTACTGCTTCGTTACTGTAAACCTAGGCACGCACACACGCACTAGAATGCAGAACTTGGTCGGCCTTGCAAGTACATGCATTTCGATCGCATTTTTTTCCCTAAATATCAATTGCACATTATGTCCACAAAAATGTTTTCTTATTTGTCATTATTTCACCCTTTGCTTGATAAACTTCCTTTCGATGCCTTACACTGCTATTATTAAATATGTCCGTGAGCAACTGTCCTATGGAAGACATACACAACATACACTATTGGGGTCACCAGGGATATCACCGTTGACCTTTTCATTCAAAGTGTACTTTAAGGTCAAGATATGAGATCCCTGATGGTCACGATAATAACATTGTATATACGATGACACTCAACGACTAGATCCCAGGCACACCGTTATCAATATAATCTAGACATCATCAGAATAAATAGCTTCTAAAGCCCCCCTCTCACTGGACCCGCGGCACGCTGGCGGCGTCACCGCGGCCCATCGAATTGACAAAGCACTCAATGAATTTCATCGACAAAAAACGACTCTTTTTATTTAAGCTTCGTGTGTTTTGTTGTCTTTTTTATTACTTGTACGTTTTGAATAATATCCCCATTATAAAGGGTAACAAAAATCCAGTTTAGGACGCAGCGATGCCGCCATCGTGCCGCGGGTTCAGTGAGAGGGGGGCTTAAGGCTCAATTTCTTCTTGATTTCCATATTCATACTCCTGACTGCATGTTTTCTGCAGGTCGGATCACCGCGTCCCTGTGGTGGCTGGTGACGGTCATCATTGTGGCCACCTACACGGCCAACCTGGCGGCCTTCCTCACCGTGTCCCGCATGGACACGGACATCAACTCTGTAGAGGACCTCGTATCGCAGGTAGGTCCATAGCTGATGATCGTGTTACTGACATTGATATTAGCTTACTGAAAAATCCTGGGAGAATTTTATTTCGAGCGTTCATTTGTTCGTCCATCAGTAGATTGTTTGGTTGTAAGATATCATTTGGCAAACAGGATAACTCATGAGAGATACATCAATTTTCAATACCAATGCATCTTAGATGGTTATTTCTAACAATATGATAACGTTATACCAGTCTGAAACTTAGAATATAGGGATGGATTATGAAGTTTCTAAGAAGGCTGCATCTATGAACCCAAGCCTCCTTCTCTGCAGTTTTTTACACCATTGCAAAATTAATGAAATGAATGTGAGGAATTTTGATCTATGAGGTATGCCACGATATGTTTTAATCCTGCAGAACCATGAGGCCTTCTGTTATCTTATATTTGGTTATATCAGGGCATGTACGATGATTCATCTTTTTACTGGTTTCACCATTCTGTATGCCCACAGAAACTCGTCCAGTATGGGACGGTGCAAAACAGCCAACCCCTATCGTTCTTTGAGTCATCCAGTATCCACACGTTCGAGACCATGGCTCGTTACATGAAAGTTCACAGCACCCTCACGATGAGCTCGCGAGGTGAGATTTTATGATTATATTCAAAAGAGAACCTACTAAGAGCTGTATTCTATATTATAAACCACAGTTTGCCGAGAAAGGTAAAGTAGAAAGTCAAGAGGTGTCTTTGTCAAAGAATATTTGGCTCTTGTGCAACGTTATTATAGAATGATCTTGAGTGAATGAAGACCTTTATTGTACATTCGTGCCCCGAGGGGCTAGATACAGGTCGTCTTACATGAACCTAACTAACATGTTTGTGACATATACAGTGAAATGTATACAATACATAGTTTAAACATTATGGAAATAGGTGGTAAACTAAGCTAATCCAGTAGAGTCAACTTCTTCTCGCTTCTTTGTGAATTTGTAGATCATGCTGCTTATACAAGGGTTGTCTAGACGCAACAAAAACATAAATCTATCCGTTGCGTTTAAATATTCGAATTATGGGAATTCTTGCGAGTACCAGGGAACTCACCATGGAATTCAGTCCAATATTTAGTCTCATTATTAGAAGTGTGGCTAATTATCCTAGCCTTGCTGCTTCAAATGAGCATCCCAATCCAGTTTGTCGCTCGAAATACATACATTTTACAGTGTCACTATTTGGGTAATCAGGGACTTTACGCCATGACCTTTATAACTTGACCTCTTCTGTGGGATGCGTTTCTGTTTCTGAAACTCGGCCGCTTTTCGACATGTATCAGAGGTTTAGAAAGCACCGTAAAGACAGCGGAGAAACCAACAGTTCAAGCTTGTTCCCCGGATCAACCATTTGCTGAGGTTGGTCCGTATTTCCCACGAAAGATTCTCTCGTGAAGTCTGACTGGGAAGGGGATGATGCGCAGTAAAGGACATCGACACGGGTCAAGGTGTGAAATCCCTGATGTCCCAAATAATGTCGTTGTAGGGTGAAGTTTCACACCTTCGCGTAGTCCCATCCTGAAACTATTCAGGAGTTATAGAAAGGGATTAAACTGCAAAATAACAGAGAAAGAGCAAAAATCTCCTCATGACTCTCGTCTGGATTTATCAGTGTTTTCAGCTAACAGAGAGAGAGTACAAAGCTCCTCATCACCAACATCTTTTCTAGATTTAGCAGTGTTTTCGACGCAAAGTGTGGTGGAATGTGGGGCAGCGATAAATCCCATAAGACAAGTGAGCTGGCAGTCAGTGTCTGTTAGAAATGATAATCGATAAGAAGAATCTTTATTCACAACCAATATCTATAAAAGACTATAACTTATACAATCGACTTTTCCTCAGGGCATTACATTGCTGTACTATTCCACATTGTATCTAGGTGTCGCGGTAAAATTTTTTTCATTCACTTCTCTTCCACCATTCCCAGATGGCATCGAGAAAGCGCGGGACGAGAGGTACGCGTTCATCTGGGACAGCGCCGTGCTGGACTACGTCGTCAAACAGCCTCCTTGTAACCTCCGCACAGTCGGCCGGCTCTTCGGCAAGATCGGGTTCGGATTCGGCCTCCAGAAAGGTTTGTCTACATCTACATATACATCTACATATAGTACTGAACAAAGCCCCACAAGGGGCATAACGTCTTACCCGTCTGCGGCCGGTGGTGGTGGTGCATGAAAACTAAAAAGGAAAAGGTGAAGAAAAATGAACGAACAACAATACTTGTGATTCTATATACAACGGCATACCGGATGTGGACCCCTAACTGTTACTGCTAAATGAAGCTGGGATAGCCATAGTGTTTTGGCTACCCCAGCTTTGAATTGTTCTGTAGACTTAGTTAGTGTGGTATAGGTTTCCAGAAATCTGGCTGTTGAATAATCGGTTCATTCACAAATCAGCAAAGCCACTTACATAGAGCTTGATAGACTGATATCATTGCCCCGATTACCTCCGTCAAAAGTTAGAATTATACAATTGTGAATCGTAAACGAAATCGTAGCATTGGAAACACGTGACGGGCCTGCATCCACTCTCTTATTGGTTGAAATTATTCTTTTGATTGACAGCCAAGATCTATTGTGAGAATGAGAAAATATCAAATGCATTATCCACACTCTTAATATACAAATAACTGAAATGTCCACTATGTGGCAATGTGACAATAGATGAGATTTGAATGTACTTTTATCCTTTATCCAGGTTCCGCGTACACCGATGCCTTTTCCATCGCTATCTTGCAAGCCAGAGAATCAGGGTATCTGGATAAGTTGAAAGAAAAATGGTGAGTTGGTCAGGTGTTGAAGAGTTTGACTAAGCGCTGAAGTTTTTCATAAATGATATTAACTCTTACGTTTCTGTGAAAGAAATGGTTTTAGATACAGCCGATTCATTATTTTCACGGCTAAACGTAATAATTGCCGATCAAAATTTAAGCTCTATTTTGTCATAATTTCCAGGGCTAGATTTCGGGTGATTTGTTATCCGCACAATTACTAACAAGGTTTTGAGCTGTTAATTATTTGTCAAACTTGAGAATGGTAGCTTATACTTTATGAGGAGAAAACGCACCTGAGCTCTACATGTACCATACAGTAGGTTAGTGGCCCTCGTTGGTCGCGAAGTTTGAGAAGGACGCTTGATACTGTTATGATCCATTGTTGTGAACGTGATACTGGTGCAAAGGAGCCAGAGAGTTGAAAAGGTTGCTAGCTATAGAGCCTTGTTCACTGTTAGTTTTGTACTAGTCTTGCTGATAATCCTACAAAAAAGTGTACGACTAATGAAACTGGATACGGCTGAAATATCTACTGTCCTGGAAGTTACTGCAGTGTAACCTCTACTTCCACAAACGTTACTGTAATGCAATATCTACTTTCCCGGAAGTTGCTGCAATGTAATATCTACTTTCCCGGAAGTTGCTGCAATGTAATCTCTACTTTGCCACTATCCACTTTCCTGGAAGTTGCTGTAATGTAATCTCTACTTTCCCAGAAGTTGCTGTAATGTAATCTCTACTTTCCTGGAAGTTACTGTAGTATAATCTCTATGTTCCCGGAAGTTGCTGTAATATAATCTCTACTTTCCTGGAAGTTACTGTAGTATAATCTCTAAGTTCCCGGAAGTTGCTGTAATATAATCTCTGCTCTCCTGGAAGTTGCTGTAATGTAATCTTTATGTTCCTGGAAGTAGCTTTTATGTAATATCTGCTCTTCTGGAAGTTGCTGTAGTATAATCTCTATTTTCCTGGAAGTTGCTGTAGTATAATCTCTATGTTCCTGGAAGTTGCTGTGATATAATCTTTGCTCTCCTGGAAGTTGCTGCAATGTTGTGCCGATGCTTCTGACCGCCAGGTTTGGTGGTCCGTGTGGCGGCGCTGATTTGGAGTTAGAGCGGAGCGACTACACGTGGCACGCCTTCACGGAAACGTTGGAAAGCCTTGGGGGATCCGATACGTGTCGGAAAGTTAGGGATCGGTCAGTTGGATCTGTGGGACAAACGCTTGGCACAACTGACAGTGCATTTCGGGATAATACTTTACCCTTTTCTTCACATGGCCTTTGAAAGGCAGTTCCTGGCCAAAAGGAGAGCACCCTTTTTAAAAAAGCAGAAGTGAATAGATAAATATATGAATTCATGTGTAGACTTCGTCATACATTTTTTGTAAGAAAGACAGTCAATTTTGTTTGATTTCAACTACCTTCCTCGTTGTGTAATAATCGTTTCTTGGAAAGTACTTGGAATGGCAGAAAGCCGATTCATATATATGCTTTGATATCATTTACTTATGGACAAAAAACATCATATACCTTGTGTTTTTCAAGGCAGCATTTCATAATATCTATTCATAAGTAATGTTGCTGATTCATCATCCTGAAATGCCAGCTGTTCCCACTGTTTGTTCCACAGGATGCCAGACCGTTTCATGAAGTAAACCCCTGTGATAGCGCTGCAGCACCCCCTAGCGATTAGTGTTGGTAGTGCAGGTAGTTGTGTCGTTCGCACAACGGCAAAAGTAGATAGCCTTTGTTGCGGAATACCATTGACACTCTGGGCGTCTGCAAATGCATGTCTTAAGCAGTTGTCCTGTAGCACTAGAAAAGCTCCATATAAAGACCCCATCGATGTTATACAAACAATAGACTGATCCCGTACTCCTGTGCTTCTTGAATACTTTGGTCAATTTCATCATCACCAATTAATTACAAGTTCACACTTTCTCTCCAATAATTCCCGTCTTCAAATATGTCAGAAAAACACTAATTTTCATAATCATATCTAGTCCAGAGTAAGAACCACGACTGAAATAAAAATGGCTGAGGTGGCGAGCGTTAGTCACAGGCAACCACACCCTCTCTTAGTGGCTACACTGTTTTTGATGGACAATCGGGATCGATCTATAAATTTGTATACAAGCAAAAACAACAGCCCCAGAGTGAACTGGCTTCCGACCAAGGCTGTCACGTGACCTGTTCTGAAAGTGACTCTCGTTCCCTCCTCGTCCCCAGGTACACGGGGGAGTGCCATGACCAGAACTCCGCCACCACGGTGACTAACGACAAGATGGACGTGTCCAAGCTGCTGGGCGTGTTCTACATCATCTACGTGGGGATGGCGGTCAGCGTGGTCGTGCTCGTCGTGGAGTGGGTCGTCGCGTGTATGATGGCTGTGGACCAAACTGACCCAGAGGTAGACTTTATACAATTCACCCTGGCGACTGACGATATTCACAAGCTTAAACATCTACAGTGCCATTCAATAGTCACGAGAAAACGATGAACGGCACAACCTTACACTGATACAAGAACTAAAACGAGAGACACTAGAGCTTCTTGGTCTACGTCGATATCTGGGTTCTACATCATGTAACCGTTCACAAAGTTAATTCTTGAATGCCACTTGTCTTGGTATCCTATCTTTGTTGCCTGTTGTTGTTATGTTCTCGTGTGTCCGTAGTTATTTTGATACACTGCCGGCAGGATGTGAGAGAGACACACGCGTCAGGTCGTTGATCTCTTAGCTTGTTCTAAAGAGCGTTTGTTCAATGTCAGTGGTCCATAGTACTTCAGACTGCCCTTGAAGACGATGTGTTTGTCCAAAAAATATTAGGCTGACAAGGGGAATAGATTTTGAAATAATTTGATTTTTTCGTCCTGACGAAGATGACAGACAGTCATCCAAATGTTGGCTCGTGTTAAATGTATGATTGTGAATAAAGAATTTTACTATTCAAAAAGTATACATGTTGGGAAAATCTGTATTCTCTTCCGTCAGGCTCCCAAGACCTTTCTCGAGGCCTTCAGAAAACGGCTGGCGATCCTGGAGCGGGACATGGAGGAGAACTGGTTCCCCACCCTCGCCAAGCGGCGGAGGAAACAGCAGGTTTGTGACATTTAAGTAAAAATTCAAGTCTATTGAGATATATAACGGTAAGTAAGACGATGGCATTGTGTAAAGTAAATTTTGTATTTCAAAATATTTGGGACATACAATCAAAAAGTGATATATAAACCAACCACTACCACTCCTACAGGAGCTCAAGGACAGCGTGAAGAAGAGATCCTTCAGCCGAAGCTCCTCCAGATCCGCCGACTTCAAGAACTCCCGGTCCGCAGGCAGTCTGAAGATTAACGGGAACTTGCCAGATACTGTAATAGACACCAGTACTAAGGTTTAGACGAGTTGTGCAGAGTGGGAAGCTTTTTTTTTGATACAGCAATGGTATACTGTACTCGAAGGAATGTTCATCTGTGACAGTAAATAACATTATCATAGAGATTTTATACGCTATTTACGTACACAAAGTAAAGGTATACCAACAAGACCATAGCACCTCCAGGTCAAAAGATAAAAAAGAAATGTATGCTGCAGTACCAAGCTTAAATACCAGGGGGCCTCAAAATCGACCTTGTGTTTGCCTTCCCAACACCTACCAACATAAAAAAAATATCATCATAATACATCAAGGAAACACAAACACACACAGGCACACCCAGAACAATATCTCCGTTTTTCATGGCAATAACAATGTTTCGATCAGTAGTCTGATTCTTCTCAAGTTCATCCTGCTCCCAATCGACCAATCAATCGATCAATCAACCAACCAACCAATCAATCAATCAATTAATCAAACATTCTTCAACCGAGACTGGAGCCGCTACCGACTGCCATGGACCTTTGACCCGTTGCTGACGTCACACGGCCGTTCAGGTCACGTGAAATTGACCTCGGGTCATTTCGATTTTTAGAAAGATCAGACGGAGAGCTTGTGATAAAGTACGAAAATAGCGTATAAGGTCTTTATAATGATATACTGGTCATGGATGGTGTTTTTCTTGCAGTTTTGATACATGTAACTTCATTGCAGTAGTTTTGGCAAGGGTAGCGAAGATTATACAACTTAGGTCTTGAATGTGCGAGATGAAATTTATACATGACTCGTCGTTTCTGTAGTCTTTCATGGAAAAATATCTTGAAATAGAAGGTATTTTGATCTATATTTTGCACGGATACTATGAAGCGTAAAAAATGCTTTTGGTGCAGTTGATACTCAAAGTATGCCTTTACAACATTCCATGTGTATCACAGAGCGATACTAGTCAGTTGTGACTCTAGGCGTTGTCACTGCTTTCATTTCAAACAAGATCATTGGTCAAGTACATTCATGATGCAAAATGTTTCTTTTAGTTGGTATAGAATCGGAAAAAGGAATCATACAGAGGAAAAAATGTGTAATAGCTACAAAAATCTGCCTAAATACTGCAACATACAGCAATTTATGGTCTTTTTTCACTGAAATACATGAAGGCACAATTCTTGTTTGAAACATAATACTGGTGGTTCCGAAAAGGTCGAATTGAGCTATTTGAAGTGGTCGTCGGTCAAAGAGAAGAGTAGGTGCTAAATGACTCTTGGACATTTCCTTGTTGTACCTAAATAATACAACTAACAGTAGCCGCAAATGCTTTCAGATCTAAGGTACTAACATTACTAATCCACTGTGTGGACTGTGATACGCTATCTTATCGTATACTATTATCACATTTTGTATAACTATTATAAATTATCACATTTTGTATAACATCAATAGCTGAGTTTATCATGATAAGCTAGTTTATGGTTTGATGCATTGTGGGTAATATGTCAAGGTTGAAAACCCCTGGACATTCTTTATGAGTTGATATGTGCTTTTGACTTTGATATGTTACCCACAGTGCATTACAATGCACATGCGCACTTCAAAACGTGAGCTAGCTTATAGCAGCAGCCCATGATCAAATATCGTCACATGGTTATCTTTTATATGGTCTTTATTGTTTGATAGTCTGCAAATTCCCTTTTACGGATCATAAAGCTTACAATGTACATGTGCACTTCAAAATGTGAGCTAGCTTGTAGCATTACAGACCATGATAAAACATCGTCACGTGGTTATCTTTTATAGGGTCTTACTGGTTCTTGTTCAATAGTCTGCAAATTCCCTGTAAGGCTATCACAGAGTCTTAAATCATGTTTTTTTTTTAAACCAGGCAAGCGATCGGCAAATGCACGGTTTATTATACATAGAAAATATAAGAATGCACATATTGCAGTTGTTTATACTTGTAAATTCTCGCAAAGAGACAAAAATGTACATTTTGCTGTGGAACATTGAAGATTCTACCTACCTAGCTACGCACTGGCTATGAATTGTTCAGAATGATATAATAAAATTGCTAATACTCTTACTTTCAGTGTGTTTGTCTTTATATTATGTTAGACAGATGTTTATCAAAGAAAAGTCAAGTAAAAAGGCCAAAACTGATGTGATAAGGTCTCTAAGCAGATGTTGGTGTTAAAGATCGTGATGGTTTCTGATTGACGACTGGGCTTTTCTTACAGTCGTTTATCCTATATAAACGGATGAACAGTTTATTAAAAAAGGCCTAAGATATAAAGGGGGAAGAATGATATCTATGTATATCCTTAAAATACTAGTAACGTAAAGGATATGATGTACACATGATTGTAGGTGGCGCTTCGACGGGCGGACATGGTGTAAGAAGGGCTCTTCGCGTGGCGCCTAAGAATCGATCCTTTATCGTCGAATAGTGTCTTATAGGTCATTCTAGATGTATAAAAAGATGCCTGGGCGTATTTGGAAAAGTTTTGATTGACTTAAAGCATAAGTTCGTGTATATTTTCACATTTAAGAAGTTGGGACTGCATACCCTATCAGAGCCTTGTCTGCAGTACCGCTCCCTGCCGCGACTGGAAAAGTGGCAAAGACGACCTCCAAATTGCCAAATTTCGGTCATTTCGGGAATGTGGAAATCGAGAAAGGCTCGCAAAGAGTTTAAATTCTTAAGGTTTCTTTGACTTTGTTTTCAAAAATGTGACCAATTGAAATTGTATATGACGATATTATAAACATTTTACGCAAAAATACTATGGGTTATCGGGTCATTACCGATATTTTTCCTTCGCGTTTTATCAATAGTAGCTGCGTGGAATTCTCTTTATGCAAATTCCCAAATTATGCACGTTCCGAAAGGCTACCACATCAACATTCCATTCACTTTTGTGCAAGAAGATGGCGTTGATCAAATGCAACGGTGTTTATCTCTTTCTAATGAGAAAAGATCCGATAAATTCTACAAGATATGTGGATTGACTGTGTATGCAATATAACCCTGGGCGCTGGGAGGAGCCGTTGGCTAGCTGAAAGAAGTTAGTTTGTACATGTTGCTGCGATTTTTTTTGTACGCTTTTGAATCAGTTTTGAGGGTGTTCAGATGATGGCATCCTTAAAATCGAGTCAAAGTGCCCTTCTGTCCTACTGACTTTATAATGTTGAAGGTGGAATACATGTGTAGATGATTTGCATATACCTCAGGCATTCTTGAGTTATCGTGTTCACAGATGGAAGGAGGGACAAACACACACACACACACATACATACACACACACACACGAACGCTGTGCAAAACCTTACCTTCTCGGTGAAGGCAATAACACGAACAACGTTGACATGCTAGCGCCTTTATTCTTATCACAATTCAACTTAAAAAATTGACTGTAGCTAATTTCAATAGACTGTTATCATGCATAATGACTGTTACGATAATGGTATGTAACAGAATCTGGCAATTGAGACTGAGGAAAAGCGAGTACAATATGTAACCATTATCATAATTTATCCATGTAAAATTAGCGTTCCGCTCTAATAAGATGCTAGCTTTTATGAAATAACGTTGGAAGTATTTTATGTATGATACAGTTATGTACGTTGTGATGTGTTGGTATGGTTTTGTTGAATTAATTCGCTTTAGAAATGTCTTTATTGTGCATATTGCTGCATAATAAACTACAAGTAAAACTAACAAAGCCTTTCTCCAAGTCATGAGACAATTTCTAACTAATAATGTTTCTACCTTAGAACGACAGTTTTTAATACATCAGATCTATGTCTAGTTCGATATGATTAATGGTGTACTACATATGACTTTAAAATACCTAGCGTCTTGAGTTGGAAGTTAAGCACCAACAAAACGCTGAAGACAGATTTGGCCTCATATTTCTACCACATGTAAAACTCATAGACATGTTCAAAAATAGTAATAAAAATGTACGTTTGATTTAAACAAAAGCATTCTCAATTCCTGTAAGTTACGAGAACTTAATGAATTTTGTACTTTTCATACCATCATTTCAAACCCATCTTCCCAGCCCCTCCCTGAATGGAAGGTTTGCTGCGGAATGAAATACCTTAGAGAGAATGCCGGCTACATATCTCAGTTCTCGGCAAATTTTTGTACTAGCTCCACAAGCTGTCTCTTTCAATTGTGGCTCTGACAAGTTGGATAAATTATGTTCATGAGCACCCTGTAACACGAATGATTATAATCAAGGCTGTGTGTATCTTGTGAGTATACTGTTGTAGCACACGTTTATATCTAAGCTCAGGAGCAACAAAAGATATGTCACCTAGCTTAACAATATTGAAATCCGAACCTTTCTGTCATTGACTTGATTCTTACATAACTGGCAACACTGAACTTAGTTATCATATGAGAGTAATTTGTTTACAAAAACAGTACTGTAACTATAACATATATCAAATCATCATGTGAATAAACCTAAAAACAAGAGTCATTTTTCACGTGGCGTTAACAACACTGAGAAGGCTTTTCTGGCGGCTCGACCTGGTTGGTGAGTTGTAAAGCTAACGCTTTGGATTCTCTGTCTTCTTCTTGTCTTAGGGATCTGAAAAGGCCACCAAAAATGCATTGTTATCATTTAATTTCATAAGACCAGGGTATTAGAAAAAATCTATACGAAAGCTAACTACAAGTGAACAAGTAACACTGAAGAGACGGAGTAAAACATGTACAATACTGACAACTTGACTGAAAATGTATCATGTCTGAAAAAGTATGAACAAAGCAAGATAAACGTGAACTATAACATCAAGAACTTTGAAATAATGAGACCTGAAATAATCAGAACAGATTTACAGCCCAAAAGCATAGTTCTTTAATTTTTGTTCCGTTGACAGGTAGGGATCAGTTGTATGTACACCAAGTGTTAGAACACCCTGACAGTCCACTCACCGTGCCAGTCCCAGGACTGCTTCTTGAATGTTGGATCCTTCCTTCGCACTCGTCTCGAAAAAGATGGCCCCTGCAGCCTGAATAGCAGAGCAAGATTTGATGTGTCAACTGAGGGAAAAACTGTCTCTACGCAAGGCAAGGTAATCAGTCAGAGGCTCCCCCGGCGGTTAATGGTATATTGTACCGTCAAACAATCCACACACCTTACTGCGTTTTAAAAGGAGAATCAAATCTATTGTTAAAAAAGAAAATGAATAGACCTGCACCTTTGCTAGTTTCTTCCCCGCTTCTGTAGAGATGACTTTCTTCCCGTACTTTTCCGCCGTCGGTCTCAAGTCCGTCTTATTGCCGCACAGCACGATGGGAAGCTTCTTTCCTGCACCATCCTATACAAATTTTGCAGCGAATTTCATTGGACAAAGGAATTCGTTTTACTTGTGTTAAATAGATACACGGGGGAAATTGAAAAAAAAACTCCTAGACCACAAATCGTTGCCAAGGCTACATATTTCAGGCACTTTTATGAAAGTTACATTTCGTGTTTTATTTTTCATGTGAAAACCTAATGCCTGTATTGCTGCTATTGATAGCAAAAAAAAACACACAAAAAAACAAGTAACCCACCTCCACAGCTGTGATCCAGTCCCGAACATTTAGAAATGACGCCTCGTACGTGACGTCATACAGTAGAATGACGCCATCACTCCGTCTGAAGTATGACGTAGCGATGCTTCTGAACCTGGTGTAGGGAGTAGGGGTAGGGGAAATGTTATCCTGTACAGTGACGCTAACATACACTTTTTATCTGGTTTACAACGTCTTTAAAAATGAGAAACTGGTATGACCTATGAGCCTGTGACTTTATGTGACCCTTAATTTTATTATAGTAGATAATACAATGCAAGACGTAAAATAATGATCAAGAAGACAACAAAACAAACAAACAAAATGTTGAAAATTTGTTGAACGATCTGTTAAATCTTTAGTCGCTCAGCGGTCGATCAGCGGTCGCTCAGCAAGGCAAGGGTTTGTTCAGGTTGATTAAAATCTAAATGCACAAACAGCGCATATGAGTATCACCTTTCCTGCCCGGCGGTGTCCCATATCTGAAGCGCGACCATGTCTCCGTCCACGTCAAACGTCTTCACCTGCGAGTCCACACCTGGTGGGAAGACGTCATTGTGACGTTAACTACGGTGGCCCAAAAGGACCGAAGATCGAGAGAACACATGGTGTTTTACCGCCGAAAATGTCATTAATAGCTCACAGACTTGCCGGTCGATCGATTTTCATGCTGTTTGACAGGGGCTTTAGCGACAATGTGCCTGTTAGACTTCCGGATTGAACCAAATGAAAAATCCTATGCAGAAAAAACAGATCGATAAACCTTGCTAAGGGCATGTATTGCCACACAGACGATTCCTAAGACTACATTTCAACTAGATGGGCATCGCTAAGCTACCAAAATTGGATTTGTATGACTTTTGATTTCATCTTTGGAATATGATGCATGATGTAAAAATGTGCAGTAAAAGACCAAAAAAAAAACAGGAAACGTAAAAGATAAAATAGTACTTGAAAGGGGTATACGGGGGCTGTAACACTTTTGCATATATTATGTCCGTATTGATTCTTTTGTTTTGACAAATTTCCGGGGAAGAGTTGTTTTCTTACGTTGTGCAGCCTGGTTATCTACACACAAAGTGTTACACCCCCTATGAGCATGTAGTGAATGGGAACTTACCTATGGTTGGGTTGAGGTTGGGTTTGAACTCGTCCCTGCAGACCCTGAGGATGAAGCTGGTTTTCCCCACGACAGAGTCTCCCACCATCACCACCTTGTACATCCGCTCTCTGGGGCTGCTCATGGTCACAAACCTGAAAATACAGGAAAAAAAACTTTCTTACTCAAAGTAAAGCTCAATTCCTCTATGACAGTGCTCTCGCCAATCTTTTCGTGTTTAGAATGGGAAACGATTGAGCCAGCGGTAACCTAGGATGATACTCAGGCCAGTTAGTCTGGTAGAAGCTAGGTTCACGTACCTGCCAGTTTATCTGTAGTTTGGCACAGAAATACAGTTTCAGCCTGACTTGAGGGGGCCGCCTAGACGCAGTATGGCCACTGTGATAACCCGGGATTAACCTTGTCGGTACACCCTCTGTAATAAAGACAAACCATTTGTCACAACCATACAAGTTTATCAACAAAAAAATTACCTTTATGTATAATAAGAAGATAAAATGTCCCATAGTCTACCTACCTGATAAAATGATTTACCAAACAGAAAATACAGTTATCTGTTTCACTGCCAAGGGTTGTTTTCAGTATGTTGTTCACTTCAATCCAGGATAACCCTTGTCCCTTGTCAGTTCATCCTCTGCAATATAAACAAACGATTTGTCAAAGCCAACGCGTAAAATCAAACACGACAGAGGTAAACATTATCGTACTGTAGAGGCATCCTCATTAGATAGCTTTAAACAAAAAATAAAGTTAGATATGCGAAGGTTAGATGTGACAAGTCGTTCGGTGTAATATACTAGTAACCAGCTGCTTCCGAGCCGCGTGCCTGCGAAGTTTGTGTGTTACGCTGAAGGGCGGTTATACCGTCTACATAGATACAGATACAAATACAGAACGCACATGATTCTCACAAACCTGGAGTTGAAAAATCAGTACACAGAAATCACATGTACACGTCTGACTGAGGGGGTGAACACGTATGTTGCAGGATTAAGTTATTTGATGCGTAAAACATAAAAGATCGATAACGCCAGATGTGCGACATATGGTTGGCTAAGAGGATTGAAAAGAAAGCGCGTCCTTGGTGACGGCATTGTTGGGGTTTTAGCACTTTCCCGAGTTGTTGTAGTAACAAAGAAACGGCCGGGAGGAAGGGCTCGGTCTCATTTGTCGAACGATAAATCTGCGGGCATGTTTGGGACAGTCATGGATTTGTCGCACAAATTTCAGGTGTGATCAAAAATGTTGTCATGGATCCTAGTCGACGGTTCGTTCTGTCATAGCCTGGCTGAACACCACACGGACAAAAAATACATACAACGAACTCCGTATTTGGATGAAGCAAGCTGCTAATTAGGTCAATGAAAATAATCAATAAGGTTTTATTTTGAATATCACTGAATCAAATATTTAGGCATTAAAATTATTATCTGTTGTAAAAAAAAATCCCTACAAACTGTCATATGAAGGGGGAATAAGAAGTACAAAGTCTTTTATGAATGTCTATCAATATTCAAATCGTTGTGATCATAACTTTGCAGACGACACCCAGTAACTTTAAGTTAGGTAGAAGGATGAAAACATGGATGATTGAGCTGCGACTTGACGTGTACGGGCCAACTTGCTCTGCTAAAAGTCGGATACCCACTTCTTTTTAGTTGAAATAAGAATATCGAACATTTTCACAATGTTTTCAAAGATTTTGTGTCGATTCATGGCATGAGGAACTCGACCCACACAACTCTGATCACAGTTCAACCTTGTTTTTCTCGTCACTTACTTCTAGTTTTCTAATGGACGTCGACTAAAAAGTGTTGACCACAATGATTTGATGTTTGGTTGATATTGCTAAAAGATGTCATACTACATAATTATGCCAAAAAGTTGTGCACCTTATTTCTGGGTAAGGACGAGGACTTATTGATCACCCATCATACATGTAGGTGCTTGTCCTCCAGTCCAGACCGGTTCATTCAATAGTTTCAAAGCGATGCAGTCTTTCTGAAGGTTGGCTTAATGTGTTTGGCGAATATTTGTCCCAAACAAATCATCCGCTGTCAAAACAAGCTCAGTGATGCCGCAAGCACGGCTATCCGGTTAGCAAGAGGATTCCTATTTTACTCCATACATACCGCGTCATTACTAAGGCCCTATTCCATGATCCACTAGACGCCGATCGCTGAGCGACCGCATAACGACCGAAAATTGGATTTGTGAACCGCTTGATTTTATAATTGGAATATGATACAAGATGTGAACGTATGATTGAAAAGACAACAAAAGTCAAAACACAAAACGTTTAAGAACACGTTCTTCATCTATGATATTCGTTGAGCGACCTGTCAAATTTTTGACCTCTAAGCGGCCGCTGCCTCTAGAGGAAAAGGGGGATATTAGTAATATATAGGATTCTCGAAGCACTCTGTACAAACTACGTCATCACTTAGCAGCCGCGAGCTTACTGTAAACAGACCCGGTCAAGTGGCGTCTGCTGCGGTTCTAAGTGGATGGCGGAACGGTATTTTTGTAAGTGTAGGTATGTTGGTGGCCATAGAAGGTATACAATAGTTGGAGTATACCAGAGAGAGAACATATGTACTATAAACTGGTTATGGTTTGTATGTTTGTATGGTTATAGTATGACCACGTTTTGGTATTGTCTGTAAATGTATTAGTTGTTATGACAACAACCTTAGTCGCAGGTAATGTTTAAATGTTACCGATCGATATAAATTATCGGAAATCATCCAAAGATATCCTGCCTCTGATAGCTTGTGTAGAAAAATGTATCGCACACACGAAGTGTTGGTGTTCAATTCTCGTATCAAAAGAATTTGAATACACCCCTCCTTTTAAATACAAGGGATCATCAATACTGCGTTCACGTTCTTTTTTCGACACTTGCATCCACATCAAATTCAAGCACAAAACTTCAAAAATGACAGTATTAGAAGGGTTGATATCTTGGTACTGGTTTTGACAGGAACATGTATTCAAGCGTCTTACCTTGCGTATCCCAGTATAGTTACGGGCAGTCCAACTCACAGAAAACATTAACCAAGCAATGACGTCAACAATGATCAAAGTACGCTTGCACATGTGATTACGTAATAGGTACAGATATTACATAGAAACTGTATCGTGGTCATCCTTGACGTAAAAAATAACACATATAATTAAAGCAAACTATTCTTTTGGTATGAGTTTTGTCTAAACGTGGATATAAACGTATCTGAGAAGTGTTTAAGCACACATTTTTTAGTTCCCACACCTAGCATAATTAATGTTAACTTTGCTACGTGACAGATTTCTCACAGCCAACTGCCAATAGCCAATACGCCATTCTTTGACTGTCAATAAATGAACACAGTAAAATCTTGCAACTACACACTCAACCAAGCACTTACCTTAGATATTCTCATAGAAGGAAATCCAATAGATCCAATATGTAGACATATTCTAGCGAAAACTGCCGTGTTTTCTTGTACTGTGGATGTACGTGCTGAAATAATAAGGGGCGGTACGGCATAACCGGATCTAAACCCGGACTTTACGCCACTCACCGCCGATCGAACGCTCCCGTGACCTCGGCTATAGTGACTTGGGCAGTCGGTAAATCGGCTCAAACTGTGTTTAAAGACTTTCATAAACGTTAAGAAAGAATTAGATAACCAAATATTTACATTTGGTATCAGCTCGATTACAGTCGTCCTATTCTAAGTCTATCATGATTGTAACAAACAGCTGTTTGCGATCTTTCTACAAGTATGTTCAATCGATATCGGTTATAACATCTTTTCACCTATTCAAACTTACTAGGTACAATACAATAATCAAATATTTGTTTTGGAGCACAGCTGTGTAATAATAAAGATATACAAACTTGTGCGATCTTTTTATATTTACATGTTCGATCGATACAATTTAAAGGAACATCTTTTCTCGACGTTTTAAGTAATAAACGTAAGATAAAATATTAGATACTAGTAACCACGTATTTGATGTTGGTAGCTGCCGGAGTAAAGTTATGTAATTCTAGCTGTTTGTGACCATTATGCGTTTAATCGATATGTTATCGGTAGGATTTTGAGAGAAAGGCCCAGGAAAATATTATAATGAAAGAACGCAATTACAGGCCGAAACAGACTTGTAAAGTTGTGATATACAATTCATCATGATAAAAGACCGTTAAAACATGCCACTTTTTTCATAGTAAGAAGGAAAATGCAACCAAAAGCATAAGTTAAACCAATGTAAGTCAATTGTGCATTGATCAGCTGTGCTGCCCGGCAAATCCACGACCGTTGCCGAGGCCTTGAAGATGCCGGCATGGTCCAGCCTCCATAGCAGGCCCGGTAGAGCCTGCTATGGAGGCTAGGCATGGTCTGTCTCAGTCACGGCATTTTGTGCATATTCATAGGCAATCCAAGAACGTGCCTTTTGGAGAGGGTAAAATTCTTGTCACAAGGTTTTTATCGTCTGTTTGATTTGCCAGCGCCACCTGTTAGTTCATCTCGGTACTGCACCGGTGAATCACTTCATCAATAGTTCCTGAGATATGTATCTTGGTAACGGGAACAATTATCTTAAGGTTAATGCCAACAAACTCAACGTTAGATTTGCAGAGTAAATTTGGGAATTAAAGTCAAACATGTATAGTGACCACCCCAGTAACTCGAAGAAAACTGTCACAGGAGGCCTATAGACAAGATTCTCAACGGTTAATGCATGGGTCAATGGTGAATTGATAAAATGATATACAAGACGTGGTCACATTGGGAAGCTGATCCTAATGTAAGTAGAGGTTGTCACTAGTGCAATTTAAGTATACAGAATATGTGAGGAGAATGTAACGCTTCCCATGCGTAGTACTTGCCATAGTCATGATGGCGGAAAGTTTACGTTAGGTCAACTATCTACCGTGCAATGAATTATGCAGAACGAATTGCTCGCCCACGCCTGACGTGAACGCCGCGCCGTCGTGCCTTTGACGCCTCGCCCATGCACTAACGTTCCCTATCGGTGTGTTACAGGTTTAATTCTGAGCCATGGTATCGACAGGGTTAAAGAAAACCTAAGCAATATTAGGGTACGAAAAATCGGATTTTTATTTAGTCAATTTATTTAGTAATTTCTACACATGATTAGTTCAAACAACAATATCACAATGTATAGCAACGTCCATGATGTAAAAATAAAAACGACGTTGTTGTGATTTTAGAACTCACTGAAAATCGTGGTCGGAGTTTTTATAGGCTCGCGAAACTAAGGGGATCATCGTACGGCACGATTTTGCGGGGTTTTAAAATCCTAAAAGTATGAAGTTATTACGCAAATGTGCTTAACAATGTTAGTAAATGTGCTAAATGTGCAATAAAGGCTTTGGTGCAGTTTTATCAAAGATAACGTACGCATTCCCTCGCAAACTACTGAAAGAGCGCTTTTGCGTACTGGGAGTACTATATTACATTTCCTTGGGCAGAGCACAATCTACCCGCTATTTTCGGTCATGATCTATTCACTTGTCGTAATGTCTCTTCCAAAGTATTCCATCAAAGCTATGATAACGTTGTAGAGAACCCCTGTGCTCCTTATGGGCTTTCATGTTTAAAAGATACAAAAGATGCGTTTTTAGGTCATATTGTTAGCATATAGTTTATTTTAGCTGTAATATTTTCGTCTTTTTTAAGATGTGTACCCGTGAATGTACTGCGTAAATATTCAATAAACGACTCAGTAAATAAGCAGGTATTTGCAGCAAAACCGTTGTAAATTTGTATGGTCTTTAGAGGGTCAAGGACACTGTATAACCACCTGAAGCAAGCCCGTACGGGTATGTGCACTCTCTGTATGCTTGTACACTACCATTGATTGTTGTTCACTGCAATTAGCATAGCAGCACAAATTTGCAATGAATTTCTATTATTCTTGTGCCAAGAGCACCAACAAACAATCACGAAAATACTCTCATATTTTTTTCTGTTTGCCAAGAAACTGGTGGAGCGTAAATAATCACCCCTTTCGGCTGGAGAGGAGGTCATTAAAGCAATTTTCCTTCCTTCCACTGAAATCCGTCGTCATATCTAGCAGCGCGCTCTTCGTTTAGTCGTGTGCACGGAGCTTTACTCGCTCCATGCGACCCCCTGGGATAACATCATGTAATGTACGACGTTCTTATAAATGTTCCTTAGTGAGTGAGTCTTGCCTTAGAGATAGTCATAAAGCCAAGGTAACTTATCAAACCAGAGCCAAAGGCAAAGTATTTCAAAATGCACCCCAGTTGTAAATCAACATTGAGCTGGTTTTTTGTGTGAATGAAAAAGGAAGGCCGATGATATTCCTTAACCAAAAAGAGTAGCGATGTGTTTACGTTATAACTGTTAATTCCAAATGAAAGATGTTAATGTATTAACAATTCTAGTTTGATTAACAGTGCTATGTTGCCTCAATTAACATTAATCCGCCGGGTTACATAAATCTGCCACTTTGAAAAACAGTGGGTTTGAGAAATCTCTAGTGCAGTACCCCCCAGGTATGCACAGTTTAGATTTAAAGGAGTGCATCAGTCACAAAACTCCGTATCAGTTGTCACAGACTTCACATTGAAACCGGACGTCATAACCGCACTCCCCTAGAACAACGTATATGTAGACATTGCAATTTAAATAGGATAGAAGACGAGCAGCACTTTTTAGTAGAATGTAGTTTATACAACGAAGAGAGAGCTGCGCTTTATAAACTTATTCAATGTAGCTTTCCCCCCATTTTATACATCTTTGCAAAGAGGAACAATTCATATTTCTAATGACTTTAGGTAAACCCTCTATCATAAAACACACCTGTACGTATATTTACAATATTACCAAGAAGCGAGAAGAGGCCAAATTAACGTAACCATTAGATTAGAGTTAGCTTATCATTGTAATGTATATATATATATATACGTACTTTCAAACTGTTATGTTTTCTGTTGTGACCTGTACTAAACCCAGTGGGTATGTGTGTACAATAAAGGTCTTCATTCATTCATTCATTATACTGAGGGACGTTGGGTTGGAGATCTGTCTGGATCTTTCCAGGGTGGTAGTATTATGTACCGTTGTGGTATTGTGTTAGTGGATGTTACATCACAATGTTACGTATCGTAACACATGCTTCAATTCAGTTTCGAGCTTGATGTCGGTGAATTACTTAAATTGGCACTGAGTGCGCATTTGACATATGCGTCACAAAGGGCTTTCCATACGCCCATACGTCATATGAACGCTACTAATGGCGTACTAGAAAAACTAGAAAATGGAAGCAAATGTCAAAGTCGATTAACATTAACACAATATCTCAATCAAGTTTCAATTTCAGTGAGAACCTGGCGCAAATTGTCGTTGCCATGTGACGTCTTTACTTCAAGAGATATTGTAACAATCAATCGTAATCTGGTAGCGTATCACTTATCATATGGCTACAATAACGAAGCTTGGCAATTGGTTGGAATTAACACAAATGCCAATGTGGCATCTTTTATTCAAGAGATATTGTTACAATCAATCGTAATCTCCTAGCTTCTTATTTAACATTGTTGCAACAGCAAATTAAGTCCCCTGGAATTCGACACAAATGCTGATGTGACATTCTTTACTTCAAGAGATGTCGCAACAATCAATCGCAATCTGGTAGCTTCTCACTAATCATATGGCTATAATATTTAATCACTACATCGTGTCTAGTGTTACCCTTAAAGTCACTGATTGAAGAATATCCTAGTGAATTTTATTCGCTACAATATCTAACGAAGCAAACCAGTTGCTTGGAATGGACACACATGCTGGCAACTTTAATTCAAGAGATATTGGTACAATCAATCGTAATCTGCTAGCTTCTCACTAAACCTGGCTGCAACAACGAATCAATACCTGGAATTGACACAAATGCCGATGTGACATCTTCATTTCAAGTGATGCAATCAATCGCAATCTCGTAGCTTCACCGTGATCATGGGTACGAGAACGAGGTACTTTCCTGGAATCCACTGAATCATTTCTTCAATCAGCACCATGATTTCCGGGAACCTAGCCCCCCCCCCCCACATACATACAGACTGCTCATTCAGATGGGACATTTGTTACCTGAAGTGCCTGTAGATGTATGAAGTCTTCAACTTCTAAATTAGATATGTTATAATAAAAAGATCCTTTTTTCACAACCAAGAGATTTATTCCACCGACGTCTCTGTCTGACTGGTTCACATTAATGCAGCACAGGTGTCGCTGCTTGTACATGATAACGAGATGCATTCCCAAACGCCAATTATTAACATATTTAGATATGTTTTGATTAATGCACCAGACAGTGTCCGTGGATGAGTAAAATCAATAAGTTTAGCTTTCTATGAAAACACGCACTTGATATTTCTCAGCTTTTAGTTTTACTTAGCCTGTAATTATCAAAGCAGTGGCCCTGAAGCTTGGAGGGATATCGTCTCAAGTGACTGTTGTTGGATCCTGCCCAAAAATTAGACATGTTTCACTGATGCATGGGTGTGTGTCTGTGAATGAGCTGAATTAACAAGTGAAGCTTTTTTTTTAAACACGCACTTAAGTTTTTCTCAGTCTTTAATCAGCTTGCAATTTTCCAAGAAGTAGACATAGATTTCGAAGAACTTTCGTATAAATTCTGTTGGATTCGTTCCCAAAAGCAACAACTAGCGCGCCAGACTGTCTATGTGGAAGACTAGAATTAACAAGACTGTTTCTGTTGATGACTAGAATTAACAAGTGAAGCGTTTTGAAAACACTCAGTATCTCAGCCCTTAATCGTCTTGCAATTTCCCAAGAAGAGGTCCTTAATTAGAGAATGTTCGTCTTAGAGAGTATTTCTCGGCCTTTAATGGTGTTGCAATGTCCCAAGAAGAGGTCTTAGATTCAGAGCATGTTCGTTTTAAGTGATGTTGCGTTTTGACACACGTATTTATCAGCCTTTAATTGATTTGCAATTTTCCGAGAAATTGCTCTAAATTCAGATAATATTCGTCTATCGTCACTGTTAATGGATCCTGTCTTGGCATTAGATATTTTTGACTGATGCGATAAACTGTGTCTGCAAATGACCAGCATTACAAGAAAGATTTTTCAAAAACACGCACTTGGTACAGTATATGCATAAATGTTCGCGGTAGTTTTATGTTCGCGGTTTTCACGGTGAACTCTTTACCGCGAACTTTTAACCACCGCGAAAAGTCGTAACATTGTGTGACTTTAGCGCTACTATTGTTTCAAACACGAACTCAAAACCACCGCGAACACTCTATTTTCTCCCTACTGCGAAATTAAATCCCCGCGAACATTTCTGCATTTACAGCATTTATGATCCTTCAATCTGCATGCAGTTTCCCGACAAATTGCCCTAAATTCGGAGAGCGTTCGTGACTGGTGTTGAATCTTGTCCCAGTATTTCATATGTTATGACTGATGCATGCATGAGTGCGTGTCTGAGTATGACCAGAATGAACAAGTAAATCTAGGTACAGACGTGACTTTATCAACTTCACGCTCATATTATTGCGATGTATATGTCTTCAAAAAATTACAAGTGCTCAGCTATATTTGAGTATATCAGGTTCAAGAATAATGTATCCCCGCATACTCATATTGGTATTCACCAGCTATCATAATTGAAACATTAAATTAGTGGAAGCCTTATAATGAAGCTTCGAAGACAATGTGCACTCAAGCTGGATCCATAGTTTGATCCCTACATGAAGAAACTAAAAACGAAGCATAAGAACAGAAACAATATATTCCTTTGACGTCAATAAAGTCAATGTTCCTTCGACGTCACACGTCAGTGACGTCACCTGTTCTAAACAATCGGTGCGGTCATCTTCAAGAACACCGAATGTCAGGTTGAGATTATAGATTTTGTTTTTGTTTTGAAAACAGAAAAAAAAATCCATGATACTGTTTATCATGTAGCGTCGTGTTGGTGTAAGGGTTAGGGTGCTTGGCCCAGAACCCAGACGTCCTTGGGTCCGAATCCCCTGAAATACAAAAATGTACCCCTGGGAAAGGCACAACCTTCACAACTTCCTCACTCCATCCAGGTGTGAAAATAAGTACCTGACTTTGGTTGGGGACTGAGAAGGTCTAAGGCAATGGAAAGAGAGGGTTGGGCTCCGCCTATCAATACCGTGCCCTAGACACAGTGGATGAAAACCCACTGCTCCTGCGACCTTTAATATTACCTTTTATTGTTTATCAACACATGTACCTCTCCATGCCAATATATCCCCTCTCCCCGGTAGGATCGGGCAACATAATATCAAAAGGGCTGCAGATTCAGAAGTTGAATCTGCCCTTCGACCTACCAACGAAAAGGATTCGAAGATTGAACCAGAAAACAACAGAGCGACGTTGGAGGACCTGAAGGCATTGAATAAATCTTGCACAGATTTATCAAAGTCTACAATTTATATACCGTTACTCAGCGCCTAGGCAACCGCCAAACATTATCGCTTTCTCGCTGTTTCCCACGCGGAACCCCAGGCAATGTCTACCCGCCTTTCACGATGTATCAGCGTCATCCTTTATTACAAATGTTTGCCTTATTAAATTTTCGTTTGACTGAGCACGTCTGAAAAATTTCGACAGACTGGATATATGATGCACGACTCGTTATCGTTGCCAAGAGCTAGTCGGCTTCAGTATTGCGTAGCAAAGTTTGACAATAACACAGATTGCTTTAAATTCGTAAGATTATTTCTAAGCCTTTCTGCATGTCTTAAACAACGTCAGGTCTTAAGAGCAGATTCCATAAGATGTTGAGTAAGCAGTGCGCAAAGCTGAGGCATCTAAGAGACTCGATTTGTAAGATTATGTCTAAGACCTCTGCTTGCCTTAAAGCAGTGTCAGGTCTTCCAGTAGGTTCCATAAGACGTTGAGCAAGTAATGCGCAAAGCTGTGACATCTAAGAGACCCGAATCTCAAGATGATGTCTAAGATCTCTGCATGCCTCAAAGCAGTGTCAGGTCTTCCAGTAGGTTCCATAAGACGTTGAGAAAGTACTAGTAATGCTCAAAGCTGAGGCATCTAAGAGACCCAAATCTCAAGATTCTGTCCCAGTTCTGTATGCCTCAAAGCAGTGTCAGGTCTTCGAGTAGGATAATGCACAAAGCTGAGGCATCTAAGAGACACCATTCCTAAGATTATGTTTAAGATGTCTGCATGTCTTACAGCAGTCTCAGGTCTTAGTGTAGATCCCACAAGATGCTGAATGCGCAAAGCACAAATCTCAGGTATCCAAGCGACTCTAGGAGACCAGTGTGCCTGTGACGAGGATCTAAATGTCAAAGGACATCCGCCGGCAAGGAGACAGTGCCGTTTACTCTTAGTTTCAAAGACTCATGCTGTTCAATAAGTCTTCTCCAATGCGGCGTGCGCCGTTGTTGTTGCTTAGTGGACCAGTTGCTATGTTACAGGTTACGACAGATCCCGAAAACATGTCCACTGTGTTCTGCTGCTGCAGTGGTCCGAACACCCTGCAGCTGCAATCAGTCTTTCTTCAAATCTCTCCTCTTTGTCAAGTTCATCATGAGCGCGGTTAAAGGCATCCAGAGCATTTTATGAGGCTTGAAACTTGAATAAAAAAACTAAAATTTCTGGTCATTTCTATACATAGTAAGTTTCAACAGCACTATATCATTACATATCGACATTAAAGGAGCAAAGAAATGATGTCGTTGTGTGATGATAACTGATAGAAAATCCAAGCCCTACTAGACTAGACCATCACAATAATCGGTTCGACCAATGAGAGAGTGACTGCATGTCCGTCAAATATATGCATTTTTATGTTTGAATTTTACATTTCTACGTTTTGACGGAGGCGGACGGGGCTGTGGTATCAGTCTATTTACACTAGGCGGTTGAAACTAAAAGATCACCATGTAGCTTATTTTTGTGCCGCTTTTTGAGCACTTTTGATAAGAAATCCGTAAATGTGGTAAACAGTGGCATTAAATGTCAATTTCATAAAGATAACAGAAACTAGAATATTTCCAATTTTCAATCCTCATAAAATGCTCTGGGTGCCTTTAAAAAATATGGTCGGCAAAAAATGTCCAGTAGATATTTTCCCTGAATACTTTGCGCAATATACATTCCCAGCACGAATCAAGCAGGCAAGAATGTATGAATTTTGAGTGATATAAAGAAAGCTGCCACATCCACGCAACCCAATTAAGATACGGGTGCGTCGATGAACAGAATATCAATATTAAACGATATTCATGAAAGACGTAGCTTGTAACGTATTGCATTACTGATGTTGAATAAATCATGTGGAAATTGTCTTTGATGTTACGTCAAAGATATTGATCCAGGGTTAATTTATTATCCTTCATGCTGATAGTTACAATCACAGCCAAACGGGTTGCATAAGATTTAGAATCTTATACGAACTTAGACTAGGGCCACATTTCCAGAGCTGGGCCCGGCTGAGTAGCTTGTGGGAACGAAAAATATTATATAAAAGACAGCAAAACATACAAAACGGAAATTATACCCCTTACCATAAACTATGTATATTCTTGATATGTTTTGTTATTCTCTGTTTTCTAAGACAGCCTGGTCGGGCCCCGGCTTGGAAATGTGACCCTAGTATTACAATTGTCTTTGTTGGAAATTGTACTAGCCTGGTGCTCTTGTTTTTCTAGAAACTAAAAGTATCAATGACACTTTTCTTTGGTACCAGGCAATGCACACAAAGGTTGCACATATTACCTGTATGAAACATGAATGATAAAATTTATGGATTTTTCGATCTGTTTTCTAAGACAGCCTGGTCGGGCCCCGGCTTGGAAATGTGACCCTAGAATTACCAAAAGTCACATGCTGTATTGTTATACATTGTCTGTCCGTCCTTTCATGTTACATGTACTTGCAATTAGCCGACAGGCAAGAACTCGCAATAAATTCATTATCATTATTATTGTCTTTGATCGAAATTGCACTAGCCTGGTGCTGTTTGTTTTTTTCTGAGAAATGAAAAGACACTTTTTCCTCCTTCCAGGCAATGCACACAAAGGTTGCACAGATTACCAGTATGAAACATCAATGATGAAATTTATGGGTATTAATTACGTAAAGGAACCAGCAATCACCAGAGGCTGTGCCTAAAGCCGGTCCTTTTATCCTTAACGGCATCGTAAACGATTACGGTGGTTCAAACGTATTTGATATTAAGCTCGTTTTCCATATGATATTGATGATGTAAGCATCGCATGAATCTGTTGAATTTTGTAGGGTTGAATATAGCTAAGCATGTAACAGGTGGTAAGGTAAGATCAATCCTTGACAGGAAAGTGAATAATAATGAAATATTTCACATTGTTTGAAACGGCTAATCTTGCCTCTTATACACAAATATCAACTACCCTACGCAAAAAGCAGTCGTGTGTCTACCAGAAAGGAACGATTTATTTAGAACTATAAAAAATTGACATTACAAAATTTACATACTGTTGCTTCCCATCAACGAGCAGGGCTATACACAAATGGATATCAACACAGACAATGATTCATTTCATTGCTTATCTGCAACAGTTTGCAGACAAATTATGAAAAATAAAGAACAGTCATCTATCATAAAAAAAATAAAAAAAGCAGCGTGTGTAATGCCAAGGTCACATTTACAAACCGGGGCCCGGCCGGGCAGTTTGTGGGAATGACAATTATGATATAAAAGACAACAAACACACCGAGCGTCAAAAAACAACAACTAGTAGTCAGCATATTTAGTGTATATTTGTCGATACACACTTTTATTATTCCTCAAACAGTTTGGAAATGTAACACTGGTATAAGGTAAACGATAAAGATTTATGTTCACCACAGGCGATCAGTAGACATACCCCATGCTCACACGGGAGGGGCGCATAGATCTGTAGCGAACGTGAGTCATAATTGCACGTATTGATTTTGCAGACAACGCCCAGGAATACCTAACAAACCGGGTCATTGACCTCACTTTACACAACTGGTTAAGCAGATAAAAAGCAAATTTCATTTTGATTACCAAATTACAATTGAGATCCGATGCTGATGTAATTTATGCAAACTGAAGCCCAAACTGTTGATTGCTGCAACAGCCAATTCATTCGTGCAAATCCAACATTAATAAAATACGACCTTTCAAGATGATACATGTACTACCAAATAAATCCAAAACCTGTCATCACCGAGCTTTAGATATACTCCTATTTTGTATCCACGCGCAAATTTTGCAATCTATTACAGGCAACCCATGCAATATTAGGGCCCGAAAATGAAAGTCAATGGATTCATTCATTTCTATACACGATTAGTTCAAACAACGCTATCACAATGTATAGGGACGTCTGTCATGCTAAAATACGACGTTGAGAACTCACTGAAAATCGTCACCGGGGTTTTCGTAGGCTCGCGAAACTAAGGGAATCATTGTATGACATATTTTTGCACAACTTTAAGATACTCAAAATGTTACTGTCACTACAATAGATATTTCATCATTTTTTTTAATTTCCATTTTTTGGTCCCTAATATTGCTTTGTCGCCCGCTTGCTGTTAAAATAAGCATTGCTGAAAATGCCATCGCCAACGCAAATACAATATTCAGTAACGTGAATATGTAATAGTGTCGAAACCACCATCTTACATTAAGACCCTTTGATCATTTTTTCACTCCGACATCTGCCGGCAGGCGCCATGAAGTGACGTAGACGTGACGTAGGCTGACGTCACAACTTCAAGCTACACCCAAGCTCACCCGATAACAGGGTACGTTTCCATTAGCACACCTTGTGCCTTGCGGCGCCCCCCTTCCCAGAGCTTTCATACATCCGTTACTCTTTTGACATGGACACCCGCATTTACGTCAAGAGCGTATTAGCATAAATATCGTGGGCTGGACGCATCGACTCCGCGATGCACCTAGGGTTAATCATATTTCATGATCATTTTTAAACTACATTCGGTCTCATAATGTGATGATTATGTCATAGCAAAAGAGGTGTCATACAAATCGGAGAATATCGAGATGAAGTTGATCCGATGTCGCAGGAAGCATTGAAGGATATAAATAGGCAAGAGAAAGACGAACACCCCTACGCGTAGAAGTTAGCAGCGCCCACTCATCTCCAGTGGCGGTTCCATTAAGCCGGTTTATTACCCGAGCAGCAGGCCAAGGCGCGTGACTTCCTCTCACTCTCCTCTCTCAACCATCCAACCCGCAATCCCAGATCATCACCCTAATTTTCCAGTCCGCATTTTTCCTGATTTCCTTCGACAAAAAAATACATCTCTGTCGATAGACTCGACGAAACGAGCCCGATGAAGAAGTCTGCGGTCTGCCTGTGCGTGCTGGCGGTGGCCATATGCTACGTTTTCGGCGTCGCCCGAGCTGCCCCACTGAACAAAGGTAAGCGTGCCCTGATTGCGGCCAATACAAACATGATGATAGCGCGCCGTGCGTGGCCATGCTGGGCGCCCTGTACCCGGTAAATCTCCTGGATAGCGTGAGCGCCAATGTAGGGATCCTATAGCTATATACATGTATTGGAGGACGTATTAATGGGTATTGGAAAGAACTATCTTTGCATTCTCGGACTGCCGCTTTCTTTTTTCAAACAGAACCGTTGTTTAGGAAATTCGAGGCGAGTCATAAAGCATTACGATATTCCCTTGCACGATCTACTGGTATATCACCTTTCTTTTTATGGAATACTGAGCTTGGGTCTAGGTGTCACCGGTGCTAATAAACGAACTGAAATAGCACCTAAGTGTTAGCCAACAGATTTAGTTCCGCCTGTGCAAATATACGGAATCTAGTAGGAAAAGCCAATTTAAGCCACCATCTCTTCCACTGAATGGATCATGTTTAACGTCTGCGCGTATTTGCTATTCTATGTCATTGTTTCCGCCCGGTACTAACACGTCAAATCATTTGATTCGCACGTTTGCGACTCCGTGTCTCGGATGGGCAGACCCCGTGCTAGCGCCGGGATGTAACGAACTCTGTCATGTTGCATGCGCCTACACGCGATCTGGGAAAGTAAAGGTTAAGAGGTATCATATGGCACTTAATGACGTGCGACACATTAGCTTAAGGCCACTTTTTGTCTGGAAGTGAAAAAGGATATTGTTTTTGGCAGCAAATAAACGACACTCCCATGATAATACGTAGCTATCTAATTTCTTTTAAAAGGCTATGTGGTCTGCCGTTCACATTTCCTGGCCTTGCTGACCAATCAGCCAACAATATTGGTCTAATCATTCGCACTTAAAGGAATATGTGCGGTTTTCAAGGTGGTCAAGATGTGGTACACCTTAAAGGCAGGAATGACGGCGAAACGCCCGTCCAAGAAAGACCACAGACCGAGCCAGCAGCGTGAAAAATCGGTGCCCAAACCAACCACGCCTTCCCCACGATTGACTCTCATACCCTAACGGCGTCTTGATAGCCACTAGATCGAGGGGATCTATGCCATACACATCGTTTTTGCAGCAATCGTTACTGAAATCACGAACTCAAGAAATTCAACCATCATGTCGATCGACAAGCGGCGAGGCATTGCAGTCGAAATCTGTTGCTTTTGCGGTAGCCTCATTTGCATTTTTAGCGTCGGTGTTCATTTTCGGGTGGAGTGCTTATTCGCGATTTTTAACTTATCGGGGCTAGGTTCTTTTGCAAGGGAAATCGTAACTGCCGGCTGAGATGGCCCCGATATGTTAAAGATCGCGATTGTTTTTGGGGCTGCATGTGAGTCCGTTGAAGGGTGTTAGAAGGTATCCATTCTAGGCCAGCTCCAGTCCGCTTCTCTGATGGTTTCCATGCCCTCTTTTATATTTTAGTAATTACTCTCCTGGTAATTTCTTTTTTTGCCGAATTCTCCGATCCGTACCCCCGTAGGAAGGCCATTATTTAGCAGAGAGCTTTGTATTTTGCAGTTGTATGTTGTTTTTGTACTCCAGGAAGAGTAGCTACTCACGTGTTACATGTATGATAGCTAATGGAGGAAATAAAGTATCCATGTATCCAAGAATAGGGTGAATTTTAGGCTACTATAGTATATATGCTTGCTGCGCTCGTCGAAGACCTGAAGCTACTCATCAATATAAACTTCACCCTGCGTGGCCGTAAATGTCGCACGATTTACAGCCACTACGATCATGTCTGCATCTTTTATTCATAACCACCCCTAGTCATGATGCCAGTCTTCATATCCTATCTTTCTCATAAAAACAAATCCAGTCAGACCTCAGGGTCGGGACGTTATCTCCCCATTCTGGGCCGCTGCGTGCATGTATTGATACAAGAGTGGCATGCGAAGGTTTTCTGGGTGAGGCCTTTCGCCAAAATTGGCACTTGCCTCTCCTCACCCCTTCTTCATTGGGTTAAACACCAGGCATACACGAAGTCTGTATTTCATACATGCGTAGTCAACAGGTATTGCCGCAGTTGTGCGTAACACACCGGCACACCAATCAGCTTAGCAGGCACGCGGGGATGCCTGGTTATGCTTGTGGGAACGAAAATATGATAAAAAAGTCAACAAAAAATGACTTCTAACCATTTATTGTGTATTTTCTTGATATGCATTTTTTTGTTTTCGTTTTCGCAAACAGCCCGGCCGGGCCCCGGATTGGAAATGGGACCTAAGTCTTATATTGCACCGACAACCTGTCATATTGATATCTGCATATCTAAGGAATAATACTATATTATATACAAGCGTCGATTGGGACAACGGATGAAAGAGGCTTCTACCACCTTAACCCTTGTCCTGCTGGATTTCCAGAGCAAAAATAAACCCCCACTGCTGAAGTGCCCATACGCCTTTGAAACAAAGGGTACTCGTTTGATATTGCTCATTTTTAGTTACTTCGCTTTACAACAATGTACGGTGCAATGTGCGTATTCTAGAAATACCCTCAACCCGACAATTGTCAGGGCTAGCATACAGAACAAGCATGTGCAAACCGACAATTGTAGGGATCAGCAGGACTAGGGTTGATAAGAGCTTTACGGAAAGTGAGATGTTATTGTCTGGGGTTTCGCGTTATCTGTATGGGTATCTGTACTACTCAGCCGCTAAAACCGCCCGTAGGCGTAACGCACTAGCTTCCCTGGCGCGTGGCCATGTGTAAACATATCGCCTGCTTATCTAACCGTTTCTGAAAGCTTTCTAAGGCCAGGAATACATCTAGAAATGTCCATCTATACAGTTTTACGAGAGGTTATCAAACATTTCTTCGAGGCAGCTTTGCAAGTTTAAGAAGGGAAGGATATAGATGAACGTATATATGCTGGTTATATGAGGTAAATAGATACATGGAAGAAAAAAAATACTGTCATATACATCCGTGGGTATGCTCGTCTTCTATTGCTTCAAATGAAGAAGTCAATCCCAAGAAAATCAGCTCGATAAACATTCTAAAATGAGTTATAACACAAGAAGTAGTATATAGTCGTATCTAATATTCTCTTATCTAAATTTTATGTTACATGTATTTGCCATTATCCCTAGAGCATGTTACTTTACGTAAAAAAACAGTAATATGAGTCAAACCACTGATGGTGCATTTGACCCTTACATTGTTTGATGCTGGGATGTTTTTGAAAGCCGTATGCAGGCAGTCCTTATTTACCAACCATTATCATACATCCTCATGGGAACATGTCATGATAAGTATCATCCTGCACCCATCCTCAGTTTGAAAGCCACTATAAAGATGTCGTTTTTGTGAAAGGATAATCACGCAAAACGACTAAAAATCACGATTTGAATCATGTTAATAGACAACACCGATGCACAAATGGCCATAAACCAAGCAATAACAGATCTGCGATAGATCCTCTCAAGGAATAGTTTAGACCATAACCCTTTGTTTGCATCAACTCTTGAACCCATAATATCGAAAATGTCTCCCCTTTATGTTTGTGGAGCACCTAAAGAGAGGACAAATGTATGTACCAACAACTATTTACGATATTAATAAGTAAGTAATATCATCACACCACTTATCTTTATGCCACGTCATTTCAAAGGCACCATAAAAATGCATTTTTTTCTAAAGCTCATCACGCAAAACGACTTGACATCACGATTCGAATCATGTTAATAGACAACACTGATGCACAAATGGCCATAAACCAAGCAATAACAGATCTACGTTGAATCCTCTCAAGGAATATTTCGGCACATAACCCATTGTCCCTATCAAAAATTGAACACATAACATCTAACATTCCTTCCCTTTTATGTTTTCGGAGCGACACGAAAGGGCACGTACATGTAACCCACAACCACTTACGATAACCAAGCTATTGAAAACGCCGTTTTACCGCACATTGATTGATGGGGCGTGCGGTGTGGACTTTACATGAATGGAATAAGGTTGGCGAGGGCCACTGAGGTGGTATGAATCAGGTCCATCCTTTAGTGGTCTGTCAGGCGATGTAATTCGCGATAAAGGCGAGCTCTCCATCACTGCCCTCCCCAGCGCTCAGGTTTTATCTCTTCCCGAGTCTTGCAGCAGTGCGCGGTTTTACATAGCAAAGCCCCCCTCTCAATGGACCCGCGACACACTGGCGGCGTCGCTGCGTCCTAAGCTGGATTTGTGTTACCATTGACCTTTTTAATGGAAATATCATTCAAAACGTACAAGTATGACCAAAAAGACAACAAAGCATGTAGAGCTTTAAAGGATTCGTTTTTTGAGTGTTTTGCCAATTCGGTCGGCCGCACCGACGCCGCCAGCGTACCGCGGGTCCAGTGAGAGTGGGGGGTGGGTGTTGGGGGTGGGGTGGGCGTTGGGGCTTAAGGACAGAAGCTATCTCCATCCATTTCTGCCATGCCTTGTTTTACCACAGGATCTTACCCTATCGCTTTTACCTCTTTGTTGACTTGTGAGTGAACATAGTTCAGTTCATTTACTGTTTTAACCGAAATCATGTGGCCTATTTGACATGAGAAATAATTTACGTCCCAAAGTGTTGTTCAAAGGACTGAACCCTTTTCCTGGTAGCATACATGCCGGGTTAGTAAGAACGGAGCCGGGATTCGAACTCCCAACCTTCTAGTGCAGAAGAGGGTCGATATCAACCCCGTTGTCGATACGTTCGTCTGTCTCTTTCAAACGTGACTCAGTAACAGATGAGTTGAGGTAATAGGCGTTATTATGATTATAATCAGCGTCATTTGTATTCAATTTCCCGTGGGAAGGGCTGTCATCGTATGTGCTTCAGGCAAATTGGATTTAATATTTCAACGGCAAGGAATAACTGATACAGATGCACAGCAATTTCTGCATTGTTCCCGTACTGCTAGTGTTTCATACTTCGTCATATGTTTATGCTTTTTGTGTTAAGTGATACCGCTTAGATACCCGTGTTTTGCTTGAGTACGACATCAATATTTGTTGTCTATGATGTTGCAATAAAACAAAATATGCCGCAGCAGAACGAAGCGCTAACAAAGGCTTTTCGTCCTCTGGGAGGGGAGTTTTGGACTCACGTTCCAACTAGGCTTCTGTTATGTATCTCAAGTCAAGTCAAGTCAAGACGCACTTTGTACATCATAGGAAATTGGCACTAAAGCCATTCAAATGTATTAAAGAGAGAGAGAGAGAGAGAGAGAGAGAGAGAGAGAGAGAGAGAGAGAGAGAGAGAGGGAGAGAGAGAGGGAGAGAGATGGTTGATTCAATATGACAAAAAAACCTCGCAGCACAGGTAGAGAATTGGGGCTACACAATACGTCCTACTTATCTTATCAGGACTTTATAAAACTTTACGAATTAAAATTGGATAAATAATCTTATTAGATAACTAGATATCATTCGAGTCTAAGATTACACGAATTAAAAGTCTGTTGAAAAGGACTGAACCGCTTTCCTGGTTTAACGTATGTTAAAAGAAAATAGATCTGATATTTTTTATGATTTGGACTTTTGATAGCGCCACACTGGAACCACTATAGACGGCAATGGTCCGTTTCAAAGCAGATAAAAGGTTATGTGTTCTATGAATCAAATGGAGAGCTGGTTATCATGTTTTGATTTTATCGTTTGAACTGTTCTATCCGTAAGGGCGGGTGGCTTTTAAATGCTCGCTCGCTCTGAACGTGCCCTTTTGTAGATCTTATCAAGCAAATCGTAAATTAACCCCCTGAGGACGAATCGGAGGAAATATACAGTAAACACCTGCGTAGATGACATCCTACCATGTTGTCTTATTTCTTTGCCATGCATGTCTTGGGTATTGTTGTTTGTTTATAAAACCAATAAAAAATGATTTGGAAAAAAGAAATCCTACCATAAACCTCTGTGCACGTTTCCTGTAAATGGCAAACACTCAAATATCACTCTATGTCCAAACAATTTCGCCAAATAGTAAACGCTTTCATACCGACTAATTTTTCAACATCGCTAAAGTTAGGTCCTCATTTTTACATGAGCTGAGCGAGGAAATTGGTGCAAACTACTAATCCCGATGGTACAAGACTGAGGTTTGCTAGCGATTCGTATCCAGAACCTTAAGATTTTAAGTCTTCAACCCTAACCGCAAGATCACTTTACCACCTGTGTATATTTGCCTACCAAACTCAGCACAAGTTCCAACAAATTAGTACACTGTAAATACCTTAGTAAATTGCAAAGTATATTTCAAGAAATCCCACCAAACAATCCTGTGTATATTTGCCTAACACACTCAGAACAAGTTCCAACAAATCGGTATAATGTAAATACCTGTGTAAATTGCAACGTATACGTACGTATATTTCAAGAAACCCTACCATAATCTCCTGTGCATATTTGCCTAACACACAATCTGCCAGACCGTTTTAGCTGGGTAAACTCCGCGGGACGGTTATGTGCTAAACGTGACGTTAGCGGATGGAAGTGGGAATAATGAGCCACCTGGTGCCGTTTCCGGTCCTATGACGTGTCCGCTGGGAAATCAACAAAACGTTGATATTTCTTTCATCTCCCGTGCTGCGAACAGAATACTCTTCTAGCAGAGGAGTGGTGTGGTTCCGGCTGGTTTTTGACGTGTTTTTAGGCGTTTTTGTCGGGCTGTCTACTTTGTCATGTTTTTCTTTTTTTGTCTCACTAACCCACTCGTGTGGACCGAACAAAAAATGATAAAGTAGACAACCCAACAGAAACGTCTAAAACGCGTCAAAAACCAGCCTTGGAGAGTACAAACAGAAAATGTGTCCAGAAAACGTGTTCAGCGGATCGACGACAGAACATACCGTCGTCAAGGATCTATGGCAACATTGTTGTCGCAAAAAAAACTGCATTATGTACGACATCCCCACGAATGTCTTATGAATGCGCTTGCTTGGTTTGCTGTCCTCAGTCTATCATTCGACTCTAACGTTACCTTTCGTACGGCGACTGCGACAGGACTTACATTCATAAACGTCAGAACCATTACTTTGCACACACAAGGGAGCAATGAACCTTTAATATCTCTTATGTGGGTTGGTGTGTCTAATATATCGATATCACCTTTCGATTTTTGCCATCAAATGTAATTAAATAAATGTCACCCGTTCGCACATTGATTTGGCCTGGTGACTAAAGATGTACGGAACGGCTCTTTATTGAAAGACGGGCGGCAATGTAAAACTGATCCGTCTTAAACAATTTTAAGCCTTCTTATTTCAAATACACACTATTATAGCAACATGGAAGTATTAGGGCTGGTATCTAGAGTGATTTTTGGTCCCAAAGATGCTCAGAACCTACACTATTAAAGGGGGTAATGGTGGGGTCGACATGGGGCGTTCCAAATATCAGCAATACATCCACAAAGAGATAGATCTACGACAGAATGTCTTCTTGGACTCTGGTAGTTTTACATTATTAATTTTGTTTCAAAGCGGAACTATCCTACCCCTTTCTAGTCACTGTAAGAACATGAGCACGTCGGTACGCATGAATAATCCATCGTTACCTCAGATAGTCTGAAAACCACATAAATGTAGCATCAGTAACGATCTCCACATGATATCCTACACCAGTAAACCCTAACCCCCCACCACCCTGGTCTCCAGATACAAGGATCGCCCGTTCCTCATGGCTCTGCATAATACATGACGGCAATTCCGCCTTCATAATCTTACGATTTATCATTAATTACCCTAACCCTCTCCCGACCTTTCGGATTTGGGGAGTTTAGGCAGGGATTGAAGTAACCCACTGGTGGGGTAGAGAGTAAGAACCATTTGACCCAGCTGTAATCGTCTTAATGAAAGTGTTCCTGACATGGCGTCTGGTAGGAAATCCTACTTTAAGTAGTTAACTCTTCTTTTGTACTGTAAAGTCTGGATAGCCTCTACCAGGCTCCAGACGTGGCTGGAAAGAGTAGAAATCGGCCAAATAGGGGATTTGGCCAACCGATAGATACAATTTGACACGCCTGGAGCCTGTGCGGAGTCGACTTCTTCAAACGATATAAGTAATTCAGCCGTTATTCATTATCCGTTCATTAATTGCATATCCACTATTCTGCAGTTAAATTGATAGACAGTGATGAAGATGAAAAAACATGGCCTGGAAGCGATCACTGAAGAATGGCTGTTTAAACTGAAGAGCACTGGATAGAAGAAGAACATTATTGCGCGGCAATTGTAACTTATATTACGCAAATGAGAGTTGAACTATTGCTAATGGCTAACAGATATGAAGAAATAATCTAATCTATGGCAGCAGAAATAATCTATTGAAAATATATCACTTGATATATTTATTTTAAAAAATCGATAGGGACTAACTTAACCCTTCTGTAGACCACTGCTATAATAGCCTAGAATATTCTCTAGCTAGCATGGCAAAATGAAAAGGAGTTCATGTACTGATACATTCATGAATCTGTTGGACTGCTGTTAAATAAAACTGCATCTTTACCCGGCGCCCTAATTCCTCCGATTCAAGAGACTTAGACAGTGATGTACGTCATCTGTTTTTCACAAATGTTCCCTTCCTGTTTTCCCTCGGTTCTCATTAGCATCTTGTTTCACATTTCCGTTACTCTTTAGTTAAATTGATCGCCAAGGATGGAGATCAAAGGGTCGGCCGGGAAGCGGCCGCAGAATGACACTTATCGAAACCGAAGAGCCATTGGCGTATATGGGTCCTAATTGCATCATTAGGTGAAATATGATCATCGTGGTTTGAAGCTTGCCATTTAGTACGTGCCATATGGTAACAGAAAAGTGGATTTCTAACAGGCCCCCTGTTTGTCTGTTTGTTTGAGCCTTTATTTGCTCATGAAATCTCAAATCGGCCAGCTGGCCACTTTTCGTTGAGGTCATGAGGCCGAGGGAAGAGGTAAGGGTCTGAAAAAATATGACAGAGATAGAAATTGTGACAGTCACTCTATTTTAGTCTGGGTTCCATTCTGCGAAGTTCCCAGGTAACAGCGGTTAGCAAGCAAGGATGATGAACCTGCAGCAAACTCCGGTGGATCTCATCTCCAAGCAGATCTACACGGTGGCAAAATCGTATAAGCTAGCCAGAGAAGCACCAGTCAGCTAGAGAAGCTCCAGTCAGCCAGAGAAGCTCCAGTCAGCCAGAGAGCTCCAGTCAGCCAGAGAAGCTCCAGTCAGCCAGAGAAGATCTCCTCCACCGTGTAGATCTCCTTGACCTTGGAGATTAGGCGGATGGTACATAGGCTGCCTTCGCTCAATACTTCTACGTACATACACCGTTTCCTTCCAACATCTTCCTTTCCTTCTGTTAGACTGTTGAATAGCATTCATGTCAGCCGCCAGGCAAATTGATAGTTAGCGGTGGAGATCAGAGGTTGAGGCAGGAAGTGGCCAGTGAATGACGCCTGCTGCAACCGGAGACCCATTGACGTCCGTGGCACTTTGATATCCTCCCACGCACGGACCAATTACCCCAGCAGCAGCGCGTCAAAAGCTATGCGCAGATATACATGATACCATCCGGGATCTAGTTTTTTTCCATATTCCTCCCACGGTGTGGCATACTTTGTAATTGGCTGCTTGTTAAAACTTTGTTGATACCATGAAAGTTTCATATGGTTACCTTCATTTTTAAGATATGATATATGATATTTGCGATATTTTGATATAATGATATTTTCAGATATAATGTTATATTTATGTTTACCTTCACAGAAGTAAACATATTGTTTTTGCTACGTTTCCTCTTCCTCTTCCTCTTCGTCTTCTCCGCACAAATAAAAAACATGAATATCTCAAAAACTAGAGCTTGGAATAACTTGAAATCCAGCAAGCAGGTAGGCCTGCACAGAAGACACTGTACCTTGGTCTTTTTGTCCCATATAGATGCAAAAAAATGGTTTTATTCGGCAAAAAGTGGTGAAAAAACTGGCATTTTAAGCACAAAATCGAACTTTAGAATCCCTTTAGAACCCGTTTGGAACTTCAGAATCCCTAATAGAACCCGCTCAGAACTTTAGAATCACACATTCCACGGCCGCAGGTCAACGACCGTAGCGAACGGCCCGCCCAGTGGACACCGAACACTGAATTCGAAATGGGGTCAACGACCTCAGCTTTGGAACACGCGACCGGGCAGAATGAAACATGTGTTTAGGTTGGTTTCACGGCGCTCGGATATACCAAGGAGGCTAAATACCTTGGATAACCAAGGACATTACGACGTTGCTACTTGGATGTTTTGTTGATTTTTATGTTTACCTTCTAAGAAGCAAGGACATATAATGTCCTTGTAAGAAGTAAACACATCATTGGTATGAGAACACTGGAAATACCACCAAACCGGTGTCATTTTGACACGCCACCCAGGAGTGGAACACCGATTTGGGGCCATCCGCGGTCATAACCAGCGCCGTCATTTTTTTCTCTGGATGCCACGTATATAAAAAAAACCCTACTTCTTCACAAATACAAACCATTTATGCCGCATTTTACTGTGGACGGTGAATATGTAGCAAATCTAGCTACCGGCGTCATTGCTGGCGATCTTGAATGTTGACAGACGGCAAAATGTTAACATTTTTTGCAGCTTCAACCACTAGCAGTCTTCCGAAGCTCGACTTGATCAGCTTGACAACGAGTCAACTTAAAATGACTCGCCATGGAGTGGTAAACTCATACCGACGATGCCGTACCCAATAGAATTTCCACTGACTGGCCGGCAACTGTGATAACGTTATATGGAATCGTCTTCGGGTGACATAAGTTGCACTTTGGTTGTCCCCTGACTATATTTAAACCTCCTTGTTTTCGTCCAGCGTCCTGAATAAGAAGTTTATGCACAGAGCGCTAGCTGTCGTCTGTGTGAAACACGGATTGGTGTAAAGTTCACCGATTTTTGCATTACCAAGAAAATTTGAGCATAAGCAACGGCTACGTTCGATGCAAGGTCACCGATTAGTGGTGGCTACTACATAAAAACACATACAACAATCGTCATGCAAAATCGATTTTTTTACTCTGAGACAAAAAGGTGAAATGCAAAATACACACACACACACACACAAAACGTGGGACTTGATAACTTTATTTCGCGATTAAACTGACTGAACAAACAAGATATGCCGTAGCGTAGAACGCCCTCCCCATTGTAACGTTACCTTATGTCATGGTCATTCCGTTCACCATGAGATACTACATGTACAGCGGTGGGCAACGTCAGTCCCGCTGCACAAGTGGAGGTCGGACAACGCCATCAGGGTAAATGTACACACAAGGAGGTTCTCCGTATAACCTCCTTTATACAGGTCGGATAAGTGTTTGATAAGGTACGTGGTCGGCTTGCACATTATAAGTCGGCGCGTCGTAAATGTTGCAAAGTAATCCTTTGAAGTTCGCATGTTGATTATGATTGACAGGCGGCCCGCTTGTGATCTGCATGGGGTGGGAATCATCGCAAAGCAACGTAAATGTAGATCTTGTTTTTTTTTTTAAATCGTTGACAAAATAAAGAAATAAAAAGAACACAATACTGGGCTAAGAAAAATAATCGTGCGGTCCAAAACATGTCTGGACCTGTCTTTGCCCTGGATTGACTTGAATAACAGGAAATATGGATTGTCTGCGTACTTTTAGGACTACATATACATGCGGTATTTTGCAGACTGCAGAGGTCAGTATGATCGGCAACTGCAGGACGTTTTTACCTCAACCGAGGAACAAATAACAGAAGCCCCCGCAGACTAAAAACATGAAGAGTATCTTGATGATGGCCTCTCGACGCCCGGGGTCACAGTGTATGAGCATGGACGTTTTTTTATATAGATTTGTCAATTTTTGCGATCATGATAACCAGCGATTTCTGTAAAACAAAGTCTTTGGTATACCAATCAATCGGTCATCAATGTCAACATGCACTGGATTGAAAAGCAACACGGCGTATTAAAACGGCCGCTAAGGTGCCGTGAGTAAGTTTTTACCGATGTAGGCGAGGGGCACCTTAGCATGTCACCAGCAGAGTGGAATTGAAGTTATTTTCACGAGTCATCCTTGTCTTTGCTTAAAATCTTCTCAAGATTGCAATATATATGACTTAAAATCCTTTACATAAATTGGAGATGTTACAAAATAGGAAATGTAACGTTACATAGTTTTTCCTATTCTCGGTCTTCACATGGGAAATGACAATGTACGCACTCGTTTATCGGCGAGCACAATGTTAACTCGCAATTTGACGCTACGTTTCCGTCTCTTCGACGAAAATTACCGAAGTTCACCTGTTTGTGCGACTATATGCCATTCTTTGGAAAGGGCACAGGAGAAGAAAACATGGTATTCGAGTTGCGTTGAAAGAGAGCAAAGGAGAGGATATGCTTATGTATACAATTCAATGGACACTTGTGTTGTCGGTGAAACTTTCGATAACAACTTTACATTGAAAGGCGTGTGCGCCGTGCTATTGAATAAATCTCTCATCTCCGTGAATTGATTTACTTGGATTTCAACATGCGCTAGCGAGATGAATGCAAACAAAGCACTGAAACCACCGACGATTTCATGTAGCCGAATTACAGATACGAGTGCAGACTTTGCTAATTAGATATGCAAAGAAGTCTCTAAAAATTGGAATGATCCATATGAATTCATTATCTCCTATTTTTAGATTACATATGTTGCAAATATCAAAGTTGTTGCAGAAATGCCTCATTAATTATGCAAATAGTGTTTGATAATATTGACCTTTATCTTAACCTTACATGTGTCACTAGCATAGATATTCTGTCATTTGTCACCAATGTATTACAAATTCAAATTGTCATATTTTGCATCATTCATATCAATAAATGTTGCTCTTGAGCCTTGTTACCTTGGTCATATGTATGCTATTCATATCATTTAGCACCATTGAAATATAAATCTTCCTTATTGATTGTACAAATTATGCATCCATTTCGTTGGTCTTCATTAAGGTCACTTACAGGTCAAAAATTATAAGAATTCATTCGCCTTTTCTTGATTTATCCTGTGTCATGGACCTGTGCCAACGCATCAACTAAATAAAACACTTTATCCTTCCTGGTAGAAACGTAAAGATAGACCGTGTGAAGGTAAACATTCTGCATTTGCTCACAAATGTTGCCCCTCTAGTTTGATATAATTACATTTTCAGATATAATGTGATATTTTGGTATAATGATATTTTCAGATAAAATGGTTACCTTCCTTTTTAGCTATAATAATGTTAATGCAAAGTAGACTGAAAATTGTAGTAATGATAAAGAAACATATACAAAGTTTATTTCTATCCTGCTCTTAGGATTTTGGGTAGATTTATATGCATAGTTGGTGTATTTCTTAAAACGCTCGTGTCAATTGTCAATCATCGTCGACGTTGTTGGTTTGTGACGTCTGATATAAAGTAATTTGCACAAACTGAATGTAGAATTCTCGAAATCAACATATGATATCCCACTATTAAAGCTTGCGATGACCATTCTTGTCGCAAGACGATATCCAGTAAATAAATAAAAATATGTATGTTGAAACCCTACAGCGTTGGCAAATGCCACATTAAACCAGAGTGCAGCCAAAGCTACTAAAACCTCACCGCGTGCAGCAAATGTAGGTTTGCTCACGGCGTGGCTAAAAATACCAATAGAAGCATATACAGTGACTGGTGAGATGCTATCTGACTGCTACAGTACCCCATTCTACCTTCCCAACTAATCCGCCAGTCTGCCTTCAGTTGGCACTTCACAACAGATACGGTTAAACCTTCATTCCATAAGGACCTCGCTGGGATCCCGCTGCGACGTACAATTTGACAGAGCGGTCAAAGCATTTCAAAGATAAAGAACGAATCTTTTTATGCCTTGCGTGCTTTGTTGTCTTGTCAGCCATACTTTTACATTTCACATGATATTCTAATTATGAAATCAAGGATTAGACAGATCCGATTTAGGTCGCAGCGAGAGCGCAGCGCAACCGCCGTCTACTAGTGGATTTTGTGCGTAAATGCAAGTCCGCATGAGTTACGTATTAACACTTTTTTTTGTTTAGGTACCATTTGCAGACGAAAAAGTAATTTCTTTGGTTCAATAACCAGGCAACAATAAACTAGAAACAAATCCTTCCCCGCAAACGTTACCTAAAGCAAAAAAAAAAAAATGTTAAGACGCAAGTCAAGCGCACATGAATATACACACGAGTGTGAGTGGCCCTTACAGAGAACGCTGCCGAGGGTTGTGAGCATCATCACGCCCCTTATATAAACCCATCTAGAGACATCACCACTCCGCTATAGTGCCATGTCGACTTACGTTAAAAGGCCAGCTTGGTGCAGGTTATATATAGTATACAGAGTGCATTTCTCGGTAGGCTGGCCCTTATATAAGCGCTAGCACCAGAGTGTCCACATGTCCAGAATAGACGAGATCAAAAAGCACAATTTCAGATATTGTAGGTAGCGTGATGGCATAAAAGATAGCAGATACTGTAAGTTAAAGGTGTTTTTGTAAAATAAATGAAAGGTTATTGTAAGTTCTTGCCCAGAGGCTAATTGCAAGTACATGTAACATAAAAAGGATGGACAGACAATGAGGAACAGTGTAGCATGTGACTACTCTAGTCTTACTACTGACACTAGATTCCATTTGTTGGGTTCGGCTTCTTTGAACAAAAATAGTATACAACAGAAAAAAAAGTCAGACCACCCAAGTAGTTATGAATGTAAGGAAATCTGATCAGTGCAAACGTTAGCCGGTGACAGTGTGTCTCTGTTTCTAATTCTGTTGCATGCTGCAGTGGATTGCTCGCACTGATTACATGCTTTTTCATCAAGCAGGTTTGAGAAGGTGTTTTGGCCAGCCTTGTACTTCTTGTAGTGATGTATGTTTTAACTCACCGTCACATCTTTGAAGGGCTGTAATCTTCAATACATCTAAGCCCAGTAATACAGAGTAATCATTTTCAGGTATCTGTAAAGTAGTCCCGTCCGCCCACATACTCTCCTACTAGGCACTGGTCCAGAAATGTGGCCATAGCATTATTTGTCGGAGATCTAAGATATATCACCCAATTTACAAGCCTAGAAATCCACTTTTCATTGCGATCAATTCAGCTCTTGAGTTTCAATCCCTGAACAATATTCTACATTAAATTCTTTGACCTGCTACAATACCTTCAATTGATTACCTTGGCATGTAAATGGTTTCTTTCTAGCATGGTGAAAGGCGGCAGAAAGCTTCAAAACGACATCGGACAGGTTGATTCCCGTGGCAATCCATATGTTAGTTCAGCAGGAACCGGTAATGCCCAGAGGAAATACGCCTTGTAACAACAGGGCGCCACTGCTAGACTTAGACAACTTTATTTGGATCGATGTTTGACGCAGGAAATTTTGAGCTGGTTCATTGTGGGATGTAGTGTAGGACGCATCTACAACAGGGTTATTCTGACAACACGATCATTGTTCGGATGGCAAGATTAGACTCTTCATATATTGGTAGGGCTTCAAGTACTGTTCTGTCTTGTCAGATCGTTTGGTACTGCCTACATTTCTGTGCAGAGGTTGACAGGTTCAGATATAACGCAATCAAGATATTTCACACGATTTGTTATTTTATGAAGTTATTTCACCACAAAGGTCACATTCATTGAACCTAGCCACTATTGTCCCTATTGGCAAACGAACTACTTTGTTTTACTTGGTATTTACTATCAAAGCTGACAAATATGGACTATGATTTGCTGCAATGCATTTCATAGAATTTGTAAGGGCTCGTTCTTTGGTAGCTTCTGTTAAATTGTTGTCTATAAAGAAAAGCAGATTTTGCAAACAATACGCGATCTACCTGACCACGTTACACTTCTCAAAGACAAGAAATAAAAGCAACAACATTACTGCATGAAATAACGATAGTCCCAGTGGATTCAGGCCAATGAGTGCTTCTAAATGGGAAACAAAGAAAGCTTTCTGGAAGTAGGTCACTCCATTTACAAGAGTACAATGGAGGACATTATGATTTGTAACCAACCATTGGTTGACCTGGTTTAGAGGTGGAAACAAATGAGAGTTGACGGAATAGCGCAAAATGGATTTCTTACGCCATGATGTTTCTGAAAGAAAGGTTAATGAAATTCATTGATATCTTGGTGATATCGATGCGTATTTGAAAGAAACGAGCGACGCTTTACAAGGAATGTTCCCTATAACTCATTTACATCAAAGAGTTGCAATTGATATAAGCTTGAAAAGGCTCCGTAGGGGTCTGCCCCAGTTATTTTCTTCTGAAGAAACCATTGATCCATTCTTTGAAGGTCATCTTCTTCGGCTATGTCAGAATTGGTGAATGATAAAGGAAGTTGTGTGCACAAGGTGTTGGCAGGAGTATTTGTCTTATCCACAGTTTTAAGTACTGTAATGTTCCAAGCGGATTGCTGAACGCAAGGCACGTCCTGGGTTCAAATGGAGCTTGGTAACATATTGCTTACCTATCAAAGCATCCTGTGTCTTCCGCGATAGCAGCGGGTTCCACTAGATAAACGACGAAAGAAACCACTTCAAGAGTTACTTTCCTTGCAGCTGCACTGATTCGACAGCTTCTGCCATTAATGTAGCACTTCATCATTCTCCTTGTTAAAAGCTAGATATAGTTTTTTTTCAAATGCTAAAATTAATGAGCAGGTGCTGACGAAAACGTTTGTCAGAAAAGTGGTGGCTGTTGCCTGAAAGTTTTAAGTGTCTGTACTTTGCCTAGTTCTTGTGACTTATGAGTCTATATTTACTTTCTATTGTGGCATTCCCATCCAGAATGTAATGATACTGATGCTAAGGCTTTCTAAAAAAAGTCAGCGCATTCTGTAGAGAAGAAATAGATGGACAGCGATTGTATACGTATACACGCATTCAGAGTTGCGCGTGAATGAATCTAACTACATCGAGTCTGTCTCTGAAGAGCTGGGCACAGATGTCTCAGCCATCTACGCGATAATGCACAGAACTCCCGATGGTCTTATTACCATTAAGGAGCTATCCATTTGTCAACGAAGGCTTCTTGGAAAGCCGGTGCATTGGTGAAAACAATCTACCTACAAGGATGATGTTCAATGGATGTTCTTCGCATCGTGAGTGACTGATCATTTCTAGCACCAGAGGGTTTCACAAGCATGATATAGATGTATCTTAAAATAGGGTCTACAACATGCATTAACGATTGATGCTTGCTACGGAGCGAAAATGACAATGTGACAAGTAGTGAACGATGAATGTGCTATATGTATCATAATAACGTTTCAAAAGCTAGCTTTTACCTTATCCATCAGACTCACACACTTTTGGCTCTGAATGATGCTGGCGGTGTGGAAACCTGTGATACAGGCGCCCCGCAGTGTAACGAGATCTCCTCTGACGCTAGACATGTTATACCACAAGCCAATCAAGGATTAAAGAACCTATCGTCAATCATTCCAATAGTCAGCTATCATAGATAATAACGCAACTATAAAACAATTTTAACAGCCTGTATTACAGTCATCTCTGTTCACATTTGCTGCAATGCGTTTCATGGACTCTCTAGAGGCTCATTCAGACTTTTGTCATAAAAGTTGCTGCTGAGTTGTTATCTATAGAGAGTTAAAGAGTTTGCAAACAAAATGTGATCTACACTACATCGCTACCACTACATGACGAGAAAAGTAAGCCTGGATTCAAACCAGTGGTAGTGGTACGGCAAAGACACAGTCATGCTTGCAGTTGCAAAAATTCTTTTTAGAAATATCGTTGAGAGAAACGCCTTTCATCTATTACTGTAGCAAAATGCTTACAACTAGATACATATGTGCAAAGGTTGAGTGGGAAGGATCGTTTAATGTAATAAACCAGCTGCCACGCGCCGCGTGCCTGCGAAGCTAGTGTGCTACGACGAAGGGAGGTTTTACCGGCTATACAGATACAGAAGCTGGTATGTTACGCGGAAGGTCGTATCAAGCTATACAAATACAGATCATCTGATGTCCTTGTACTAAGCTGAAGTTTTCAAGTTATTACGAGATTGTTCAAAACAAGTAACAAGTTCAAGTAAAAAGTTCAAGTTCAAGAAAACAAGTAACAAGTAACTGATCGGCGGATGTGGAGCGGAGAGGACATGTGATCGGCCGCTACGCGACCGACCGATGATGAACAAGTTCAAGATTCTGGGTTCCTTAAACTCCCTGCCGACTTGAGGAATAAAAGAAATAAGCCCCCAGACATCCTCAGTGGTACCGAAGAATTTGTAGTGCTGTTATAACCGCAATATACTTGCTAAAACTTGCTAAAGCATGGAAGCATCAAACTGTAACATGATCATTAAACACCGAGGATCATGACTTGCAGGAAATTTGTAGGAGCCGCGGGAGGTGATCTGAGCGGCCTCCTCACAGCTGCCCGAACGCTAATGAAGCGCAACTCCAGCTTATGTGGGGTTTTGTAGGATTGATCGACTCATAAACGGCTCGGGCAGCATCTGCTCTCTGCAGGAAACGGCTGGCAAGGGAACCAAGGAATCGTGTTTAGAATTAGAATCAGCAGAACGTACAGCTAGCAAACTTTTGTCGGCCATGGATTGAAGTGGCAAAGTAGGATGCCCGTTGTAAATATTGATTTTATAGCTAAAAGTCTGTGACCGGGAATAGAAACTGCAAGACTTTCTTTGACGATCTAACTACCATGGTACTGGGTAGCCGTGGATACGTTAAGTGTAGAATGAAAAGCAATGTCATTCACAAAGGCGGTGGGTGGACTCAACTGAAGTTTGCATGAGTCAAGAAGTGTCTATAGAACGGCTGGCAAGGGCACTGAAGAGTCATGGTTAGAATTAGAATCAGCAGCACGTACAGCTAGCAAACTTTTGTCGGCCATGGATTGAAGTGGCAAAGTAGCATGCCCGTTGTTAATATTGATTTTATAGCTAAAAGTCTGTGACCGGGAATAGAAACTGCAAGACTTTCTTTGACGCTTTAACTACCATGGCACTGGGTAGCCAAGGATACGTTAAGTGTAGAATGAAAAGCACTGTCATTCACAAAGGCGGTGGGTGGACTCAACTGAAGTTTGCATGTATCAAAAGTGTCTATAGAACGACTGTCAAGGGTAATGAAGAGTCATGGTTGGAATTAGAATCAGCAGCACATGTGAGCTAGCAAACTTCCTCAGTCAGGGTTTTAAGTGGCAAAATCACATTCCCGTTGTAAATATTGATTTCATAGCTACACGTCTGTGACCGGGCATAAAGACTGTAGGACTTTCTTTGAGGATCTAACTATCATGGCACTGAATGAATAGACAAGGATAGAATTTGAATGAAAAGCAATTTTTTCTTTAAAAGTTGGACATTGACATTCACAAAGGAGGTGGAACCAACTGAAGTTTGCATGAGTCAAGAACTGTCTATAGAACTTCCATTGATGTAGAAAGACGTCGGATACACAAGGAGTTGAAGGTTTATGAGTTTTCAAAAAAAAAAACTGCTGTCTTCAAAAGCTGGACATCGCTGTCTACTGATCCTGTAACTGCATCCCTAGAGTCAGTCTACATTTTGCAATCAGTCTTGTTATTGCATAAAGCTAATAGTATGCAGAAAATGAGTTCCTGTGATGTATTTACTGTTATAAAACATCGGATATATAAGAACAATGTATACGTGCAATGAAAAAAACACACGCTTTCATCATGAGATGGACCTCGTCGTTTACTGGTTCTGTAACTGCCGCCATAAAAACATCACGCAGTTTCTATCAGTCTTGTTGATGGAAATTGCCGTTGATGAGTTATAAGAAAACTTTTTTCTTTAAAAGTTTGACATCGTCATATACTGGTTCTTAATCTACAGTCATAGGAACATCCTGCAGTTGCAATCAGCTTGTTTTATGGGCATGGCTGTCCACAAAGGAGATGAAGGTATTTGAAGTTTTACAGTTGCTGCAGCACCCATTAGGCAATAAACGCTACTGCAGCAGCTGTGTTGATACTTGATCTTCCTCTGAAGTCACGAATTCAATCTGACAGCCGACATTAACCTTGGTCTCCCCCTCGAGTAGGCTCGGATGTTACAGCTTGTACCTGATCATTGTTGAGCAATGAAAAAATATTCAAAAGTTAACTTCGTCATATACTGGTCCTGTATGAACATCAGGAATCGTAGGAACATCAGTTGTAATCAGTTTTTCTTGATTGACATGGTCGTTGATGAGTTATAAAAAAATACCAATTTCTTCAAAAGTTTGGACATCGTCATATACTGGTTCTGTATCGACATCCGTAGGAACATCAGTTCGTAAGAACAGCAGGTGCAATTGGTCTTTTTTGGTGGGATGGCAATTCAGAAAGGGGATGAATGCAACTGAAGTTCACAGTTGCTGCAGCGCCCATTTGGCAATAAACGTAGAAACTTGATCTTCCTCTGAAGTCACGAAGTCAATCTAACAGCCAACATTAAACCTGATCTTCCCCTGGAGTCGGCACGGATGTAACAGCTTGCACCACCTGATCCACGATGACCGGCAGGCTTCATGATACTCTGCATCATTAGGGGAGATGGGGATGGCATCTTCGTGCTCTGAGCGACACTGCGGCATCGTGATATGGTCATTTTCATGAGACGTTAGGGATGAACATTGATCCTAGCCGATGGTGTTGCCTGGCTGTGCCCATATCCGTTCTTCTTCTCACAGCAGCCTCCTACAGTTTCCCGTACACACATAAACTTAATATCACACATAGATGGAGATACAAAACCCAGTTCAAGTTAATGGTGATGACTAGTTGCTTTCTTCATTCAAATGATGATAATTTAAGAATAGAAAATTTGATGATGATGATGTTGATGATGAAATCCCTAAGAGTTAGAAATAATGAAAATATCTACCTACAGACTAAAGTACCTGTTCAGGGAAAGTCTATTGAATCAAGTTTTAAAGTTACCCCATGACATACCTACCAATCGATAAATCCACTTATTTTTTGTCAATTCCATAATGGCCGCTTGTCTATTTTTTACTACATCATCGGCTGACATGAAAATGTTGTATATTTTGTTACATCATCGAGTTGATTTAGCATTAAAGTTGTTTGTGCATTGAAAATAACTAATATCATTCCAATAGACAATTTGGAAATAATTTGTAGCACTCACGGAGAGCTGTACTTGTGCCTGGTCTCCAAATATGGTGCAGTCCTACCGTACTACAATACTGTAAATGCAGAAATGTTCGCGATTTTTTATGTTCGCGGTTTTCGATTCGCGGTAAGTTCTTTGTTGCGAACTTAAAACCACCGCGAAATTTTCTGCCCTCCTACCCATTGTCTACTATTGTCTAAACACACGAACTTAAAACAATCGCGAACACTCCATTTTCTCCCTAACGCGGAATTAAGTCAGTACTGGTACCCACCCCTAGTACAGCCTATATTCTAATCCAATTTGCCGTGTGATCAGTTTAACCTCACTGACCTTTCGAACAGGCTGTAATGTATTACTGGACCAGGGTTAGAGTATTAAAGGATCTGCCGTTATACGCGCAGGGAGGCAATTACTTATCTCGATGATGGATCGGTCAAACACGCTCCATCCACCGCCTGTGGAACAGAATATAGGCGGATCTGAAGTGTCGCCTTCATGAAAAGGTCGAGAAAGCAAAGTACAGGGGATACAGGACTTGTCAAGTTCAATGCCTTGTGGGTTGATTCTCATTCCACATGAGAATGTGTTGTGTTCTCCAAAGTACAGGGGCTGATGCCAACAGGCTTTGTCAAGTTGAATGCCTTGTGGGTTGAGTCTGAATGTTGCTTTTTACTCGCAGAAATTTGGTCTAAAACATGATAATCTATTTACTGAATGCCGTTTGATCCATTATATCCTATTTCCTGAATGCTATTTCATTCAGACTTATCCACATTGACTATTTATTATCTCGTTATACAAACCAAATTACCATAACTCTTCATGTATTTATGACATCACATGCATGCTCTACTTCCTTTTGATGTGTTTTCGATCGTTGGTAAATGTTATACGCGGCGTGATAACTCCGCACCAGCTTTAAATCGACAGGCTTGTTTGAAAAATCGTGATCATGAGAGCATAATATCAACGTCATGACACCACAAAATGTACACAAGGGAAAACGGACGAAAGCCTCTCTGGCTTGCTCACAACTACGTATATACCCGAGAAGGAACTAAAGCTGGTGTGTTACGTCGCAGGGCGGTTATACCGGCTATATAAATACGGATACAAATTTCGGTCGGTAAAATAGGAACACTTATAAGCTGGGTACAGTGTGGCAGATTTTTATGTAAGTGAATTACTGCCGTGTATTCCACTACATTGATCTATATATATAACAATGATGAATATGGATATTTTAGGTTCCGTCTATTACATATGCCCCTCCTCTTTATACACCAGAAGCCACCGGTTACCAGTCTCCGTTAAAGTGCTATTCATGCATTTCACCCGGTCTGTGAATATCGATCGATCTGAAACTTTGCATGACTGTATACTAAGCAACTGTATAGCAACCGTGCGTGGGAAGATATGCTTGCTTATATGATTCCCCATTCCCCCCGTGTCATCCCCAGTGCTTTTAACATATGGCTGCCGTCTTCAGGATGCATCAGTAACGAGATGCTCTGTATTCCATGCAGACCCTAAAGCCTAGGCCGAGAGGATCCCGTGATCCGGGCTATCTGTTCAGCCTCCCATCTCTGCACATCAAAGATGACCTCTCATGATAACGAATTGGTTTTTTTTTTTCAAAGCTTGAAGGTATCATTTTGAAACGTGAGCCTATGGAATTATCTTTCATGCCGCGTGCTTTGAAATTGTTGTCCAGGAAGAATCTCTAGAGCTTATATTTTAATTTGTATAGATTTTATATTGATTGCTGTTGTTGCATTTTAACTCTAATGTTTATTATCTTAATGCGTTTTAATTGTATTTTCAACATATTTCATGTGACTTGTACATTTGTTATATGCAAGTTGTTACCAATTAAACTGACACTGAAACTGAGCCTGATTTTTGCAAGTTGGCCATCAGATTAAGTAAAGATTCATCATCATGCTTACTTACATTGCCAATAAAGATACCATTATTTCCATTATGTGACTAAGACGCTACTATTGTTTCAAACGCGAACTTAGAACCACCGCGAACATGCCTTTTGCCCCCTGCCGCGAAATTAAAACCACGCCAACTTAAATACATTTACTGTACCCGTCAGACCAAGACGCCAATACATATACCTTTGCTAGAACAGCAAAGAGCCCTGGTCATCGATCGGATCGTTTAACACGAATTTGAAACGAAGATCAGATTATTCAATGATGCTATATTGCTGCTAGAAACAGAATGAGTGTATTCATGATAATTAGATATACGTATTTCATAATCCATTACATAACTGGATCCAGTGGATGATTTGAATGATGGTTTACATGAGATGTGAGGATTGTGGATAAAACTTGTCTTCCTGAGACAGGTGCAATCTCGTTACAGATCTAGACTGTTACAGATCTAGACTGGCGCAGGTTTCATCTCAATTGCCGAAAGCAATCCACCAACAACGCTGTAACTGCATGTGTCATGGAGTCGTAAAAGCTGTGGTTGAAGTATGTTTTCTGTTAACGACTCTTTTATTGACATGTATCTTATTTCTATTCTCAGCTGAGGTGGAGACCAAGAATGAGCAAGTGAAAGACGAAGACCAACAGGTGAGCATTGCATTGACTTCTCTGTGAGCTGTAGTCATGCTGCACCATGCATTTACATATTAAGCAGTATAGCTGCTATACGATAAAAGGAAAATAAAACATAGATTACTCTGTTTTAAGGGTATTCATTCCTGACCTGAGTGGAGTTAGTAAATGGTATCTGCTAGGGATTTGAGCTCAGATCTATACCATCTAGATATTTGAGTTAACTACCATACACAAGGAAAGTTCCTCGACCTTCAATTTGGATTCCTCTATTCTATGATAGCAGTCCTATGTGAAATAACTTCTGAAAGCCTGTTCAAATTTTGATCAATCTTGATCCATCTATTAATCTACTACACTTTCTCCTCTTGTTTGTCCTCTGCTATTTCCAGATTGAAGCACTCGCCAGTTTATCAAAGATAGCAAAGTGATGTTTCACTGAAAATAATCGGCAGGCTCTGCCACTAAAATGCAATTAGAGACGACAGGGCGTCAATCGAATGCTTCAGTTATTGCTTTATCATTTTGCATGGGCTTTTAACTATCTTTATGGCAGAAGTTTCGAGAGGAATTTCCATGTCGTGATGACAATAAAAGGTGATTATAATTAGCCGATCAATCTGACAGCCTCCCAGAGTAATAAGGAAAACAAGAGGCTTTCAAGCTTTCCCACCTGCAGCGATCTTTGTCATAATAGAGTTGATTTGTCATTTCCAACACAAAATTTTGATTTATCCAAATTTTTGACTGATCAACTTCAGTCTTCATCAAGGTAATCCACCGATTCCGGGGCGTCACGTTATGCAGATAGAGCACGTGACTCAATGAGCAGTGGATCACAAGTTGAAGAAAGTCTATGGCGCCCCCCGTCTCTGTTGGATTTCGCATCTTGTTCTGATCGTCTGCTTACTTGATTAGTAAAGGGCTGCAAAGGGTTGCCTCTCTGGGAGCAAAGTTGTCATCCTTTACTTTTGCTTAAAAACTGGTGAATAAACCCTTGCAATGATACTCTCCAAGCAGAGGTTGGATTGGCTGTTTCTGACGTGTTCTAGACATTTTTGTCGGGCTTTCTATTTTTTCCCGTTTCCTTTTTGTCATCAGCCTACAAACAAAAATAAAACGGGACGAATAGAAAGCTCAACAAAAACGTTTAAAACGCGTCACAAACAGCCAGCCCAACCTCTGCTTGGAGAGTAATGTAATGATGTTTGTATCTGTGAATGGAAGTGCCCATCGCAGAGGTATTCACGTTATTTAAGTTGCAGGTGCTGTGTACCGGATGTCAGGCTTCTTCTTGGACCCTGAATTCGTGTGGTGTCTAATATTACCTGTTTGGTATGCCCCCGAGACTAGAGATGTCAATCAAAAGAATAATCATGGCGTCATTAAGCGGGGGCTGAAAGGATGAGCAGGGTGTTTCGGGTCTTAATGAGTACTGTCGTGACGTCAATGGGTGCTGCTCTGACGCACGTGGAAGGCAGCAACTGCATTTTGAAAAGTGAACTATTTTCGACCTGTTGTTACCTGGCAGATCTGCTAGCTAAAAGCTACATTCGAGATGATATATGGCACGAATAAAGGTTTTAATAGCATTTGGGTAATGTGTAGATGCTGCTTTTGTGATGAAAAATATTTTTTGGGTATCCTAGTGGCATATGGTTGCCACAAGGGTGGTATTAAGATCATTGTAAATTAAAGGTGAAAATGCGATCTAGAACTGTAGCAGATCTGCTAGCTCAAAATTACATTCGAGATGATATATTGCATGCATAAAACTTTTTAATCATAATGGAGATGCTGATTAGGCAATAGAGTTTTTTAAATGATATTCTGTAGTCAATGACGACTTTCAATCACTATCTGAAACGCCTGACCGTATACGAACCTTATCCAGTTACTTGAGAAACCTTCGTATCGTGATACATATTGTGATGTGTTCTTATGCAGGCATCGAAGTGACACATGGTTGCCACAAGTCTGTAGTTTAGACGTTTTTGAATTAAATGCAACAAATGCAAACTAGAACTAGTATTACCGCCCTCAATATACACCAGTGAACAGTTCGAATTAGCTTATTATAACATTGTGACCACACTTCTACGTCAAATGTAGCGTGCAATATGCCTAAAAGAACTTATAATGTGATCTGTTGCTTTCAAAGAGTTAATTCCAGAAAAGTGCCCCAAGGTTGTCCCTCTGTGACACTCTACTTTAAGTGCGGTTTACTCTATTTGTTTGAGCTTAAACAATATTCCTGGGCACGGAAAGTGAGTTATCTTTTACCTGACGTCTCGTCCATTCGCGATAACACGCCAGCCTACGTGTGTAACGTGCTTTTCTTTGAAGTGGTGCACTTACGCACTCGACGGACTGTGAAATCTATGGGTAAGACCTGACCGCCAGAATGAACTACATTATCTTCCTCAAGTGCCTTTAGTAGACCATTTTCTGTAATTTTATGTCTGTCATAACCGCCATCTAATTATAGGGTGTGGCAGGATTGAATTTTGCTTACTGTCAATGCCATCAGGTAGAAGTCAATGAGTTAGAACTGCCGGCCAAAATGACTTACATCAAATTCATTGATGCTTTTTATGCTTATTCTTGAGCGTTGCTGTCATATGGGGCCGTGTGGAGTAACGGCAGAATTTTCGACCCAGAACCCAGCGGTCCCGGGTTTGAATCCCCTGACGCCACCGATATTGTGCCCTTGGGAAAAAGGCACTTCCCCACTCCACCTAAGTGTAAAAAACGGCTACATTATGTGTGTGGGGCACGACAACAGCAATACCTGCCTGTGTCCCACGTGTATTGTACTGTTGCAATTCCAATAAAATTTATCAAAAAAGAAACAAACAACTAAATTAACTGTCATATGGGTAATAATCGTCTTGGATGCGCCCGAATTGTGTTTTGCCTTATTCAAATCCTATCAGTTACTAAGGGTTGTGAGATGCATGAACAAACCTTGACCGCCACAATAATTTACATCAATTTCGCCGAGTGTCTTCCATAGACCCATGTCATTTTACGCCTTTCATAGCCGCCATCTTGGATGTGGCCGGATTGGGAATCCTGTCATGTAAAAGTCTGTGTGATTGATTAGTTAGGACTGGCGTCCAAAAATGGATGACATCAAGTTCATAACGGACCTTTTGTGCCCATTATGAGCAAAATAGGCGACGCTTGAATTTTGTGGCGAGAGATAGAGATAGAGATAGAGAAGCTGATTCTATCATCCTATCAGGTCCAGAGATGTATGGCGGCCACGATGAAATACATCAACGTGTTCACATGTCTTCAATAGAACCTTTTATGATATTTTATGCCTTCCATAGCCGCCATCTTTTATGTGACCGGATTGACTCTTGATTAATGTCACTTCCACCAGGTCTGTGAATTCTATTGGTAAGACCTGACGGCCACAATGATCTACATCAACTTTGTTAGGTCCTTTCACTAGACCCTTTTATGCTCATTATGAGCTGCTACTTATATATGGTTAACATTCATTTCAGGTGTGGCTTAAATTCACAGGATTCACTCTTGCATAATGTAAATCCAACAAGTTGTAACGTTGTGAAATGCATTGGCGAGAAATGACGGCCAAAATGAATTAGATCAGCTTCGTCAAGTGACTTCAATAGAACCCTTGAATTTCATTTTATGCCTTGAATAGCCGCCATCTTGGATGTGGCCGGATTGACCTTTGCTCATTGTGAATTATGACTTGGGACTAAAGTGGAAGAAATTTGTACTTATCATTTAGTCCCCTGTCACTAATGCCTAAAACCCTAGGAAATCATGGTAAGAAGGGGCACTAGCAGATTCATGCAACTGTTACCAAGTATTTGCCTCTTGAGCACCATAACGTGCCTAAAGAATGCTCACTTGCGATCCCTGTGCGTGGCAACTGCAGGTTGCTAGGAGCTGTAAAAGTTCACAACAGTATGTCTACAGCCCTGAAATTTGTTGATATGTATTGCCTTCATCATCCTACACAAAAGTGTGACTTACTTTCTCCAAATAGCAGACTACTATCTTTGAAGCAGTTTCTCGCCAATTAGTCTCATTTTATATCAAGGCACTATTGTTGCAGAGAAGTAAGAGCTCGTTGCCTTGTGCCATCTACATGTGCATAATGATGATGATTACGTGCAGTTTGATGTCATTAGACCTCATTGATATCAACTGTCTATTGTTGCAGTGCGGAAAAAGCCTTTCATCACACTCTCGTTGGTTGAATAATGCTGCTAATTGCGTGCAATGTGCAGTGTAGAGATCTCAGTAATATCAAAGTCCTATTTTTGCGGAGCGACAAAAAACTTTCCCTTCGCACTTTCATTATTTTAAAGGCGCTGCTAAGACCTACTATCTGATGTCTTAAGTTCGCATTAGTGGCTCTGCTTAGAATCAAAGCCGTATCTCTTTTTGTGACAGTGCTTTTGCCTTACACCCTCATTAGTCGAACCAATGACGCTAATTTCGTACAATTATGTTTAACGTAAATTCGGTGAATCATTAAACGAGATTGTCCCAGTGGGTCCTTCGTCAGTTTAGATATAGATATTCAAAACTTCTACATGAGTTTTTTGTGAATATTACTCACCCAGGAAACCGAAGAATCGCTAAAGAAAGATGTCGGATGGACATCTAAAACGTCTGATATTTTCATATCGTAATCCAGTGGTGTAGATTGAAATAATTTTTAATACTACATGAGTCTTATCTTTCTTATCGTCCGTAAAAAACCTAATGGTAGTTCACCCCATTGGATATTGAGAAGAGCGACAACATTTATCAGATAATGGCCGAATTACTTATGCAGGACACGCCAGTCAAGATGATGGCATCAATTCCAGTAATGAAATATCTATCATATGTCTGGACCATTATACAGGAATTATACACAATGTCGCTGTGAATAATGAATGAGCTATCTGATGGTGTAGTCTTCATATATACATGTACTGTCATTCTTCTTGGAATACATTACTGTGTCTAGTAGTTTGAATGCCTAAGTGACTGTGGAAATACCACACGCCAATCAAACTTCAGAGACATTCTAACCGTAGGTAGATAAGACAATGTCCAGATGATGTGTAAATACAAACGTTGTGCTGCCCTAACGGCTGACTAGACATTTGTACTGTATTGAAGGTGTGATAATACAAATACATGTTTATTTTATTTGTTTATTTGAAAGATCTCTATTAGTGACGTACATGACACTTCAGTGCTTTTCCTTGACTCGTAATTATAACAAACACTTTAAATAACTAAACATGCACGACCATCGATGTACATCGACTTGTTTTTGTTCGACATTAGATATTAACTAGATGTTTTAATCTATTCCACCAAAACCTTCTCTTTTTCGAAACACAGCATAACAAGAAATATAAGTGTATGTTTAAGTGTATTGGAGGACAACTTGTAAAGGTGCTTGATAATGATGATCCACTGTGTTCTGCGGCTCAGAGGTTGTGGAAACAATCTCTGGCTGCATTCAGTCTTTCTTCATTTCTTTCCACTGTGCCTTCTTTCCTGCGAGCTGCCGTAGCTCTCTGAGTTTCTTTGCTGTTCTTAGGTCTCCAATTCCTTTGTTCTTGAGGTCTCTTTTTAGGACACTTAGTAGCTTTGTGCTTAGGCACCTGTTTTGCCATCCCTTTCACATTGTGAAGAACCCAAATGAATAAATAAAGAAATTTATGTTTCATCTTTCAAATCTTTTTGCAGGTCCCCCAAAACAGTGAGACTGCATCTTCGGAAACAGAGCCCGACGAAGAAGAAGATGACGGTGTGTTTTCTTTCAAACAATTGGTGTTAAAACGTAAGCTACCGATGGATCTCGGCTTTCATTTATCTACTTATTTTTTTATATATTCAATCTTCAAAACATCTGGTTAGCCCATTCAACAAGAGACCTTGTTGATTTCCAAGGGGGACCCCAGAGAACTTAAAAAAATTGATACATTAATTACATAGCTGTAAGTAATTACATAGCTGTAATTGAAACGTGTATACAGAAATTGATAATGAGACCTTAAGTTAAGAACAAATGATACAGCATATACGTTGGAGGTCAGAGGTCATTAAATACGTCCTACGCTTTGAAAATACCCTAGTCACAAATGTTTGGAACTAAAAGTTCTTGTTAATTGAAACCAGACCCCGGAAGGCGTTAGATATATATCTCTTAAGGCTTTTCTCTAGTTGCTATCTGAGTTAAGAGAACGTACTTAAGTATCTTTATTTTACAACTAATTAGCAGGAAATGGCGAGGATGACGACGACACACAGGCAGAAGCGGACACGGATGATGAAGACAAGGAAGAGACCGTAAAAAGAATGGTAAAAGACCAAAGCAACGACGCCAAGATGGCGTCCCTACAGTCTGCCAACCGACTCCCCCCACTAGACTACGGCATGGGGCCCGAGAATGAGGTGTTGAAACCAGACCAGGTGACGGACTACCTTTACAAAGGTAACGAACCGCCTCGTTTTCGATAGTATTATCCGTATTTATCATTACACATTTCTTCATCAAATGTACATAAGCAGAGAGAACACAACTGCGTTCCCTCTGAATTGAGTACCATTTGTTACAGATTTCATTAAAATCATCACCAATGCACGAAGACAAATACAAAGCAGTTAAACAATTGACAACATTACTTCAAGTCAAGTCATGCGACATACTAAGTAAGTGGAAACTGAATGTTCAGGACCCGGAAGGTAAGTTGTTGTACAGCCTGATGGCGCAATGCAGGAAGGATTGCTGCAGTCTCTTAGTTCTGGCATAGGGAACAGTGATGACTCGAAATTCTAACTTACTTTTTTCTTCAATAGAAGAAGAAGAACTTTATTGCGCGATAATTGCATCTGGTACAATGTATGGCAACGTACGCACATGGAATTCGAACTATTGCTAATATCTTGCAAATACAAAGAACTAGTCTAAGCTATGACTAACAGTAGAAATAATCCATAGAATAAGGTACATGTACATGCTAATGCTCTAAAACAGTATGTTGGTAACAGTATGCTGTGTCATCAGGAATTCATGATACTGTCTCGTACGAATCTGCTGAGTTTAAAACATCAAACACACTCCACTTCTCTACTTCATCCCTACAAAACTTGTTACACAGGGGCGTAAAGCTGTTCTTGGTCTTTTGGAAAGATAAGAGGGGTCCTTTTGTTCTCCCATGTGTTACTGATGGATTGTGAGCCTTACCAACTGACAGATAATCATCGCGAAGGATCCCAGAACGTTATTCTTATCTTTCTCATGCACAGCCAAGTATTCACATGAAAATTAAGTTACAAATAGAAAGTATTGGGTACTTTGAACAGGATTGTACTTGTGAAGAGCGTGGGTGGGTGCTTAGAGCAGCTCTTTTGTTCACGCACAGCGCAGGGGATATTCGTGGGTAGATTCTCTATGCATGCTGATGATGATACAGTATGAGTAAAGTTATTCGTATATCACTGATATTACCTTGCATTGTATTGAAGGTCTATTTGGTCCAACGAAACATATGAAAAATTGACTGACACCAACTGAAAGATTGCGAAGGATCACAGAACGTTTTTCTTGTAAGCTGTATAAGCTCTTTGTTCTCCCATGTGTTACTGATGGATTGCAAACTTTACCAACTGACAGATAGGAAGGATCCCAGAACTTTTTTCTTTTTCACATGAAAATTAATTTACAAATAGAAAGTATTGGGTACTGTGAATAGGATTGTACTTGAGAAGAGCGTGGGTGTATGCTTAGAGCAGCTATTTTGTTCACGCACAGCGTCGACGTCTGGGATATCCATGTGGAGACTTTCAATCCATGCTAATGATACAGTATGCGAAAAGTTATTCGTATATCACGGATATAACTTTGCATTGTATTAAAGGTCTATACAAAAACATACCCTTCTTGGCGAAGGTGATAATCACACATCTATACCCCTGTTGTCTGCAGACGATCCGTACGGAGAGTTCGACATCGCCTCTAACCCCGAGAAGCTGGTGCACAGCATCGCCATGCGCATCTACGTGGACAATGACGTCACCGACTTTGAGGGCATCATGAGCAAGCTACTGACCTACGGAGTGGTAAGCTCAAACAAAGACTCTAATACTGTGTATAATAAATATGCTTTGCACAATGATAAATGTAAAGGTAGTCCCGAAGCCTTTTTTCAGGCAGTGGGTTGTTATCCTCTGTGTGTAGGGCACGCCATTGGAAGGCGGAGCCCGCCCCTTTCCTCCCACCGCCTTTACCTCCCCAACCGAAGTCAGGCACACACTTTCACACCTGGGCGGAGTGAGAAAAGTCATGTCCAGTGCCTTATCAAAGGGCACGGGATTCGAATTTTGGACCTGGATCCAACACTATCTAAATGGGGTAGGGAATTTCCCGAGCAGCCTTCGTAACCCCTGCTTCTCCTAATGGGTCAGTGAAGTCAATACTTGTCTCGAGCATTGATATTTCTGACCTAGGGTGAAGAAATGCTGCTACAGTAACAATTGAGCCGCCATTCTTCGTAAATCGATGACAACATCAGGCTCTTACTAATTGATGAAAAAACCCAACAACACCCAATCCGTTGCGCCAGCACGGTGGTTAAAAACCTGGTCACAATTGTAGATAACTCATATCAAATATCATCATCCAGCGGATATTGTCTGTACATCTCCGCACACTTTAACACCCTTTATGTTAAACTCTACACACTGTGCTTCAATTCACAAAACCACAGATCACAGAAAAGGAGGCTGAGGAATTTGAGGACGCGGTGGCTGAGGAGTTGCGTCAGATTGTACTCGCAGAGGACAGGAAACTTTTCCAAGCAGCGAAGGGCGTCGATTTCGTCAAGGATCCCAACTCACAGGTAGGGATTGCGGTTTTAACGGATGATATCATCTAATTGCAAGTCCATGCCCAAAGGCTGATAGCAGACAAACAAGTACATGGCGAATACATGGAAATCGAAATAGTTATCTAGTCTACTGTGAAAGTTCTATGTTAAGTATGGTTGACTATGGTTGGGTTTGACTTCTTTTTTGAAGACAGTGGAAAATGAACTGATCCACGTTTTGAATCATAAGTGGGTTGGTTGATTTTAGTAGTAAGATGGGTTTTTGTAAATTATTCAAATGGAGAAAGCTAGGAGAATTTATGGAAGCTGTTCTCCATAATTCGTTTCATTCGGCGTCATATAGAGGATATTGGCAAAAAAATTTGTTTTCTCTATTCAACTACAAACATAAACACATAAGAATGCATCTAAAAATAACAATATAAGGTAGCGTAATATATGTGAATGTTAAAAGTGTTAGCTGCAAATATTACGGCTTCATATTTTATATCCCCAAGGTCTCACAACGTTTGTCAATATCAAGTATTATTTTCAAAGTTTTGACATGTGATATTCTTACCTTTGCTTGAGTATCAATCTGTATTTCTCTTTAACGTCATATCACAGTCCTATACATATACCTGGAATGTCAAACAGCCTTCCTGCGGATGTGGTAGCAGCTGAAACTGTCATTGCCTTCAAATCCAGACTAGACACCTACTGGAAGGGTCTGGAGTATGCGCCCACATGGACTCTGGACATTTATACATTTTATATTATATTGTTGTTTACAAACAGAACTTACAGGCAATAGCCTCTTTCTGTTATGTCAATAGTCAATAGTTGATAGTCAATTATCTTTTACAGTACAACGAAGGATTGAATCTGGACTACGGAGCCAACTTCCTGATCCCACAAACGAAACAGGCGTACAAACCCGACGCCAAAAGTATCCTCGACGAAGAGTCCATACTAGATGCCCTCAAAGATGAAGACAAAGAAGGTAAGATATTTTTTATCCAAAATCAAAAGTGTCCATCGCACCCAGGTAGAGTGGTGCGCAGTATCGTTTGGTGTACCCTTCGGGGTTAGCAAATTTTGATTGGTCTACCTTTATCAATAAACAAAGGTACATTTTCATTACCTTTGATACAATCCATAGGCGATAAAGAAAAGGAATTATGGATGTCAAGACTCGGAGGACTACCATTACACCACCAGCTATCTTTGACGCGTTGAACTGTGAAATTGACGGTTGCTATCTTAATAATAAAGATTGACGTACAAGATTGATCAGTACGTAAAACGCCTAGAAAAATTAACGTTATCTTAGGTAACAAACAGCTATATTGAAATGCAATTTGTGTGATATTGCGTTAGATATGCCTGCATCATATACAAAAATAAATATTTTCATCACTTGACTACTCTAGGAATCTCTATGTAAATTATATTGAGAAGAATTTGGTTATTATGTGTAAGCTCAAATGACTAAGAAGTTATATCATCATATACACACTTAGGTGAGTTCCAAATGCCACAGAGGCATCCTTGGTACGTACAAGCCACAGGCGCAGGTGCGTATAGCACAGGCCGATGATTTTGAAAAGGGCGTTGGTGCACAAAGCAACCATTCACCTTTCAGAAGAGGTCTCTTGTGACATTGTGGTTGAGCGAGACATTTTATAAGGGAAACAGGTGGTCCGTTACGTCGGTGAAGGTTAGACATCATGGTTTTAAGATAACAGGTAACAGCAACTGGATAAAATCTATAAACGGTCACTGACGAACAGCGGATGCTGTCTGGACATCTGAACGTTGCGTTGGCCCAATGGCAATGTTTTAATTCCGTCTGCTTCGGGAACCATGGGCCAAGAAGTGAACAGCTGCAGGTATTGGTAAAGCAGACACGTGTCTCTGGCGCTAGAAATGAAGCTAAAGGATGAAACTGTTCTGACAGTTTGACACGTCAGCGAATTTGACGCACAGCTCAGCCCACAAGGCGTGGGCGTATTGATACTCGCTGTGGCATTTCTCCACCCATGCACACAGCCGCAGCCAACATACACGGACGACTCACAGAATAAATCCAAACACATGCATCAAGCTTTCTCCCTAAATCGTCTACAAACCGTCTAGATTAGGAATCAAGAAGAAGTGCTTTTGGGAGTAACTCTAGTGTAAGTAACGATTGTGATTGTGACATGCGATGCACTGATCTGTTATCTAAGCAGCGATCGGTTTGCTCACAACTATGAATATAAATGAGCGCGGTACGCCGTATCAACTCTCAAGTGCACGCGTTATATAAGCTTGGTTAAGGCCAAGTGGGCGTTTTGACATTTCGGAGCGGCGTTCCTCACAGAGGACGCGCTTGACTTTGCTGTAAAGAGAAACCTCTCTTAAATATATCAATGGTGCCGTAGCTGGTATCTTCTAAAACTTCAGCTGAAGTGCCTCTTTCAACTGAGTGCGATCATCTATAGAGTCCATACATCGTGATATCCGTGATATTGTTCTGTCAGTTGCTAGGTGTTTCTTATCTTACCATATCCCTTTGGCCTTTCTAATGCACACCGAAAGGATGCAGATGTATCAAAAGACCAATGATTTCTTAAGGGACTTTCTGCATGCAGCGCATTTGTCACCGAGCAGGCTTTCCGGAGGTCTCATAGATATAACAGAATCGGAAAGCCTGCTCTGAACCGAACTGTCCAGACAAAAGTTCATAGCTCAACCGTTTCGATCACAATGATTAAGTCTAGGCGAAAAGAAACCCCCAGAGATTCAAAGGCATAAACGATCAAACAGCATCAGAAGGTTATTGTTCTCTCCCCGTTGAAGATTTTGCAGGCAATCCACTGAATATTGTCTGGCATACTCCGTGGGCGTGGATCGACCCTTTACTCCCACGCTCAGGGGCATACATGTAGGCTCCCGTTAATCAATTTACAGGAGAATACTGGAAAGAAGCGGGGGCTGAAATCGTACACCTGCACCTGAAAGCACGAAAGCATAGTCAACGTAATTAACCATTCACGGGGAAGGAACCTGTCTTTATCCGCAATAGAGGTAGAAACATCACATAGATCTCATATGTACATGTAGAAGACAGTCTAAGATAAGGGCAGTTGGCTTGTTTTAATCGAAGGCATGGATTTTGTACGGTCTTTAAGTTAAACAGAAAGCAAATAAAAAAAATAACTTTTTTCAATCCACAACATAAAAGTATGTACTCCTCCGACATTTTTTGTAAGTCATCCTTCAGACCAGGGTGAAATCTACTCAATACGTCACCCTTTAAGTGACTGGAATTGCACGACCAAAATACTGATGATGATGACTGTTTCTTCTTGTCCGAAGATCACTGGGAAGGTTGTTCTCCTCTGCATGCTCTCATGTGGCTGGTTGTGCAGCCCAATCCTCGATCTGCACACCCTGCGATCGCCGTCTAGCGGAATGGGGACTTAAAACCTGACGCTTTGTATCTTTGCTTCCAGAAAATCCCGAGAAGGATGCAGACAAGTCCAGTGACGAAGATGCTAAGGACACGCCCACCTCTGATGAGGCTGAGGAGGACCCGGAGCCTGGACAGGCCATCACGAAGGAGGAGCCCAGGGACGGGGGAGACAACGCCGACTCCGATTTTAACAACGAGATAGACAACGACGAGGAAAAGTAAGAAGTCTTCTCATGCAATTCTGCACACGAGCCGGTAGCTGTTATCAAACCTGCTCATTCTGAGTTTAGAATCCGGTAGCTGTTATTGAACCTGTTATTCTGAGTTTTGAATCTAGTTGAGACACTTGGTTTCTTTATGATTTTGTATCAAATGAGTTTGTTTGTTCGTCTGTTTGTTTGTTTTTGTCGGAGACATTATGTACATACATAAATTATGAGACATTATGTAGTCGTGAAAAACTCAAATTGATATGCTGGCCGCTCTTCATTGAGGTCATCAAAGAAAAGGCAGGGGTTAGACAAAATGTAACAAAGGTACAGATTTCATGATTGAGGTGCTAGGTCGTCTCTGTGTGTTTCCATTATTTACTGGTTCAATTTACTCGCGCTTGTTTTTATGCCTGCAAATGCGTTTAGCAGTCCCTTAGAAATATTGAAATCACCATCATTTTGTCTTGAGAGCAAAAATGAAGAGCATTGTCTCTGAAATTATATGAAAGGCAAATATACCTAGCATATAAAATAAAAAATAAGCCGCTGCACGCACATCGACAGACTCTCAAGTGGGATAAAGGGGGGCTGGAAATGTGTAGATACAAAGGCATTGAACTCACTGTTCTTCACTGTGGATTTGCAGATTCGATTAGTCAGACAATAGTGACGAAGAGGGAAATAAAGGCAGATAATTGGTCCCTTAGAAATGTGCATTCATTTCTGTCTTGAAGATAACGAATATCGTGTTAGGAGTGCATAACAAGTAAAAAAGGATTCAGCTTATGTACACAAATCGACTGACAGTCCAGTGGGAGACGATAACAGAAGAAGATGGACAATGAAATGTGTGAAGACAATTACGTTGGACTTATTGTTATACTAACTGGATTTGCAGAAGCGATGAGTCAGACAAGAGCGACGAAGAGGACAAGAAGGGCAGTAACGAGGAGGAGGAAGAGGAAGAGGAGAAGGAGATCGTCATTGATAACGGGAAGACGAAAGAGATCCTCAAGGAGAAGCAGGAAGCTGAAGGAGAAGGGGATAAGGAAGACGAGAAAGAAAGTGAAATAGAATCAGAGGTAAGATTATATCAGAATCATGTCAGTTTTGTTGACTGTTGTGATGTCTTAATTGTAAAAATGGCAGAACCCTCAATGAATCTTAATTTTTGACAAAAAGATATAACAGGTAAGTCGAACACAAAGATGACTTTCACGAAGTTTCAATCGGCTTTTACATTCTTTCCTGGGTACCTGACCCACTGTCTTTGATAGTGTTACAATGGCAATACACGTTGTCAATATGCATTATGCCAACGCGTACAGAAGAGCGTTTAAATTATCAATTGTTTTGTTTATTCTATAAGGTTATCAACGATGCCGACCTGGACACGGCTGGAGAGAAGGAAGAGAAGAAGATGAACGACGATCTAGAAGACGAACTGAGGGAGAAGTACGGATACGTGGATTCCTCAAATGGAGGTACGAAACGTTTAACTAGCACAGCGCTACGAACACAACGCAGAATACTGGACGTTGCCCCCCCCCCCCCCCCCCCCCCCTCCTCTTCCTCCTTTAGGCCACAGCAAGTAAATTTTATGGATGACATCCTCCGCAGACTCCAAAATTAATGAGATAGGGCGAAAAAAAACAAGGCGGGCCAAAAAAAACAAGATTCCTATATTTTCAAATTTTGAGATCATATGTCTTGTTAAACAAGACTTGAAGCGAGGAAATATGATATCATGACCAACAGGTCTTTTATTCCCGTATTCAACCAATGAGGTTTCATATTTAATATAAAACTTCCTTGATTTAATGTAAACATGTCATTGTAGATGTGTATACATCTCAATACACTAACTACAACAAATGCAGAAAAGAGCTTGTTGTACCATCATTTGAAGCAACTACACTGGGAATTCATATGCGATGAAACACCTTGTGTATACAGCTCAATTAACTATATCCCTCCCCCCAATTATTCATATAATGTCCTTGCTAGAACAAATGCAGAAAACAGCTTGGTATTATACCATCATGGGCAGGAACTACACTGGGTATTCATATGCAATAAAACACCTTAGACTGTCAACGTCTACGACATATTTGCCAATTTTTGGCATGTTGACCACCGTCGGAGGGCAATGAAATTTCTTGTTTTTTATTTCGAAATCAGGCGAAAATTAATGAGCGCGCTGATGTCATCCATAAAAATTACTTGCTGTGGCCTTACCATCACCGCATGTTTGATGCGTCGGTTGCTCGATTTTATTGAACATGTTGTATGAACCAGAGATAGTATAAACAAAAGAAAAAGTTAGGAAAACAAATATTCCTTACCTGATCACTGATGTCGTGGCATGCGGGCGGAAAGCGAGGCTTATGGTTAGAAGAATCTTCCCGACCAACCTCTGCTTGGAGAGTAAGGAATAACACAGTTTAGAGCGCCCTCCAGCGGTCTTGCCAAAATATACAGCTTTGTCAAATGATGCAACAGCGTCTCCTTGCGACATTCCTGATAGTGCACTTACACGACTTCATAGGTTCCATAGACAGACAGCAGGCCTCTGTATGTTACTGTTTTTAAAAACGCCATTCTATTCATTTGTTTAGAACGTGGCGTATTTATTGAAACGAGACAATTAGAGTACGTCTTGGGCATACACACATTTCATACAATGCTGCAAATGTTTATGCTTATCGCTCATGCTGCAACTACATATTTTGTGAAGGTCCAATAAGAAAACAATAATACAACTAATTAATCCATCTCCTTTCCATACTTTCTTTTCGTTTCTCCATATTTGGACAGTGACGACCCCGAATGACGTCACGACTGCCCAAGAGCTGCTCCAGACCGAGGCTGACGCTGACGACTCCCAGATGCAGGAACCTGGCATGCCATTCCCTCAGCTCACACGTACGTTTTACAATCATATGTGCATTTTTCGTATTTATTTTTCATCTATTTATTCGGCTTTAAAACAAATCTGTGAGGAGCCGGCAACAGAAACCTGGTTTCTCTACAGGGCCGGCTCCTCAACAAATATACAATACAACTACAATACAATACAATATTGTATATTTTACAAAAAATGAACAAGACAAAAACAAGAGGTATGATTTTAGGTTGCTAGGCACTTGTCACATCTGCAGATAGAGGACCAGGTGTCTGTTGAGTAAATTGAGTTTACCTGTGATTTGTAATAAGTAGCGAGTAATTTCTTGACTGATAGAATGCTGAGGTTTGAGTACATGTGTTGACGGATTGTTACAGATAAAGCGTTCCAGATACGTACAATACTTGTAGTCAATTAAGGTTTAATGACCCACCCCGAGGTGAATATGATGTCATAAGCCCTGGTCATTTGCTATAACCACCGAATAAAATCACCGAGTGAGCAAAGTATCATTATCCCCTCCGATGGGAACAGGATCGTAAAATTCGGTAAAAAAGGGTAAAACCTGACCAGGAGAGTCAGTCCACAGCAAGGTTACATCCGGTCAACCCCTTTGGTAACCAGATTCTCTTGGCAAATTATTCTCCTGCTGTATCCAAAAAGCGCTCTCTATCCAAAATCCGCTCTGGAGCAGTTTTGGGATATCCAAAACACGTCCCAAGCCAAGAGTGAAGGTTTGTGATATCCCACATGTGCACCATTGCACCAACCAGCGCACATGGCTGCACCGGAAGGAGCGCATTTTGGATATCCAAAAGTGTCGCCATCTGACACTTCTGCTCGGCGACACTTCTGGACAGCACACAACTCATTAGCCAACGTAGCCAGTCTGACAGAGATTATGATCGACCAACTATGGACGAGAATCAAGCTAAACTTGAGAAATTCATAACTAAATCTCTTTCCCCCATTTCAGCCGAAGAATATGGCCAATCTCCCCATTAGCCAGCGTAGCCAGCGTAGAGAACATCATCGAACTACTATGGACGAGCATAAAGCTTATTATAAATTGAAACTTTTCCCTCACATTTCAGCCGAAGAATATGACGAGCTCGCTAAGGAATTCGATCGTCGCGTGGAGGAATACTACAGGAAGGGCTTCCTAAACCGGAACGAGGTCCAAGAACTGGAGGCAATGGTGGCTCCGTACTGAGCGACAGATACGCTGTGCCGGAGAGGGAAGTGACTTTTTCATTACGAACTGGGCCTATTCAGAAGCGTACAATGCAAATTAACCAGAGGAAGCTGCTAGAGGGCCGAAACCTACACCACTTCTTTATTACATCACAAGCTATCTGCCACCCAAAAATCAAGACCACAGCACGACCAGGTTAAAAGATACAAAACTTGAAGTTCTGCTGCAGTACCAAGGTCACATACCAAAGGGGCCAAAATTGACCTTGAATTTCGGCTTCACAACACCCGCCCACATACCAAATATCATTGTAATCCATCAAGAGGCTCTTGAACTATGCTGACTGAAGTGGTGCGGAAACACAAACAGACAGACAGACAGACACACCCAAAACAATATCTCCATTTTTCATGGAGATTATAAGCGGTCTGGATGGAGAGAGGCGGAGTTTATTGACTCTCGGCTAGGTGTCAATTACTATGCTAATCCCCACAGCACACACTGAAGCCAGCCCTGAGCTAGTCCTACCGTTATGTTCAACATGTCAGCTACACGTAATTGTGGTCTCCAGTCTCCTTATACGTCGAGTCCAGACTATGAAAGTCTTTCCCCAACAGGGCTCACTGAAGCCACACGGTTATTTGCTAGCGCCAAGGTGCTAATAGCACTCCGCACAGTACAGCGGGGGAGCCGCAGAAACTGCGGTTTTTCATCATACGCTTCTGAATTGGCCCAGTTCGTGATGTCATTTTGACCGACGATTCCTTGGTTATGTTTAACAGTGGATATGGGAAGAAAATACGCTTGCAGATTTTTAAGATACGATCAGCTTCCTTGTAGCTGTTTAAGGTGTTGTATGGTGTATTCAGGAGCGAGAGCTTGCTTATTCTTGTTTTCTTGGTGACATTTTGGCCATGTAGAAAATAGTAGTACATTAAGGATATCGACTCTGTGTACCAAAGAAACCTGGAGCTTACAATGTTATTGTGACGAGCCTTCATAGATTTTGCACATCCCTTTAATGATATAAATATTGCTTACATTTGCACGCCGAAGATTCAGTATCATGATATACATAGCTATTCACAATATGTCATCAAATACAACGAGATCTCACTTTGAATGTCTAAGGTTCAGAGACTTTCCTTACAAAAGAGCCAGTCTTTGTATCAGATATACTGACGACAAATTTCTTTAGAGGTAACCTGCATGGCGATTACCGTGTTTGAGCAAGGGTGGATTGCAAAGAAAGTACAACTTATCTAAAAAATATGTCATTTACAGCCAGTTGTGAAATGTTTTCTAAGAAAGTGGGTTCATTTTACCAACACATGCATGTATCATCAAAACATCAAAACAAATCACACCGACTTCCACACGACTGGGACGGAGCATGCGATGCCCGTGTTATTTGTTTAACGCATCATTTGAATGCACTGTTTACAGTGCTTGCATAAACAAATGCAGTGAGTGAATAAAATGAATACAATGTGCACCGTGATGCTTTTGTGAAGTATTGTAAAAGTTGCACTCAGGTTTGCAAAGATGCTGCCGGAAGATTGTATGTGGTTGTTAGTAAATCCGAGAATAGTTTCATCAGGTTGGTAAGTCACTGAATAGAAATACTCTCTTTTTTACACAACAAAGAGATTTATTCAACCGACGTTTCGATGATCACCTTCAAGGCAATTCTGACTAGTTCACATTGCACTGCAGCACAGGTGTCGCTGTGTACAGATGCGTTCCCAAACGCAAAGTATTTACATATATTGTATTACAAGACTGTACATATGTAAATACTTTGAGTTTGGAAACGCATCTATAAGCAGCGACACCTGTGCTGCATTGTAATGTAAACTAGTCAGAATTGCCTTGAAGAAGGTGACAGATGGTCACCGAAACGTCGTTGAATAAATATCTTGGTTGTGTAAAAAAGAGTATTTTTATTCGGTTGTTACTAAAGCTATCAGACGGGACATTCTGCTTCAACCTGTAAGAAAACAAAGAAATATCATCAAGTCGGTAAAATGAGCAGATCGTTAGACTGAGTTGCTATTTTTAAAAAAATGGTAGAAGACTGAAACATTTACTAATTCTCAATACGCCTCAGAGGTATTCTGATGTAACTTGATAATGTGATTGAAAAAAAAGTTTTGACGCAGTCTACTCGACCTAACGTTGAGGAGACCTTATCAAGTAACACGTAAGCAAGCTGTAAGTCTTATTTGATGACAGAATGGACCGATCTGATCAGGCTAAGTATACCAGATCACATGGCAGCACTAGTATTCGGAGTCTAAAAGAAAGAAATATACATAACGGGAAATACCCAAGAATCTGACTACACAGTGCCATCGTTGGGCTTTTAACGTTACTGGTAAGGCACCCATTCCACCAGACGGCGATCTCACGTCGACATCACTGCGATCTCACTGTAACCTCGCTGTGACCTCGCTGCGATCTCACTGTGACCTCGCTGTGACCTCGCTGCGACCTCTATGTGACCTCGCTGTGACCTCTATGTGACCTCACTGCGACCTCGCTGCGACCTGAATGGATTTGACTAACCCTTGACTTCAGGATTGAAATATGATGCAAAATGGAGAAGAATGACTGAAAAGACAACAAAACACACAGCGTAAGGAGATTCGTTTTTTTATCTGTGGAAGTGGTTGAGCGATCTCTCAAATCACTAGGTCGCAGCGAGGTCGCCGTTCAAGTGGAATGAGGATGTAAATAAAGATGTCATTTTCCTCTGGTCTTTTTGAACACCATTGTCTTTGGAATGCTTCTATACATTTAACTATCAAACGTTCATATCAATATCTGTGGATCGTACAAACTACAGACGTGTCTGTGTTGTGTTCACATTATGATGAAGACTTGTTGCAGCCATGACTGGTTATTGTGTGAAAGTAGACTTTGATTTGCACACCAAGCTTTTCACTTTCATTGTATTTAGCATGTACTATGTGTGCTTTGTGCCTTGTGACTCGTGTAGCAATTATGTATGGTTGACATGATATCAAGATTGACGCCATAAGGAAAAACAGATTATTACATTTATAGAGTTTTTAGGTGGTTTGCATGGCAGTACGGTAAGAAATGGACCAAACTTAAACTAGCAGAAAAGACTTGGTGAATTACGGGAGCGAGCAGGCAGTAATGTGTATCATAGCAGATTCATGTTCGTATGAAATGAGTTGAAATCTGGCAAAGATGTAAAGGCACATATCTTCTTAAGACTGAAGTATCTTACTTGTAATTTGTTGTGCCATTACAAGTTCCAAATTTCTACTCATTTCATGAAAAAAATGAACATGCTAAGACACCAATAGCATTGCTTTATGAATCGCTCTCGAAATCGATATTTAGCATTGACAACAAGCATTATATTTTGCAGTACATATATGTGAACATATAATATATGAACATATAACATAACGGCTACTTCAACGTGGAGTTAAAGAATACTCTGAAACATGTGCGGCGGCGTAGGGGTGATCTTATCAGTGGGCATTGGACGCTTTGATATTTATAAGTGCATTTGATATGGAATCCATGCTTTCTACACATGCTGGGAGAGGTTTTGTTTTGATGAACGAATGAAAAAAATGGATATAGTTGTTGTCATGAATGTATTATACAAATAGATGTATTCGGCAAGCCTAGAGAAACTGAGTTTGGGAATGAAGATAGGTCTGTACAGGTACAAGAGGGAAGTCTTTGGAGAAAGATGTACATATTATATATTTTCGTCTTTGTGAAAAGAGTAATCAAGAATAAAAAATGACGTTCTACGTTACTCATTTGCTCTTGTTTTTAAAGTTTTTTCTTCCTAAAGATAGATACAGCTATCAGATGTCTTCGTCAAGTGATACTGTAAATGCAGTAAGTTCGCGTGGTTTTAATTTTGCGGTAGGGAGAAAATGGAGTGTTCGCGGTGGTTTTAAGTTCGCTTTTAAAACAATTAGTAGACAAGATAGAAGGAGGACAACGTAGTTTCTTTGTGTTTTGATTTTATTAATGCAATATACCGTAAATGCGGAAATGTTCGCGGTGGTTTTAAGGTCGCGGCAAAGAGCTTACCGTGAAAACCGCGAACATAAAACAGTGAAAGAAAAAATAATGACAGTATATATATATATATATATATATATATATATATATATATATATACTGTCATTATTTTTTCTTTCACTGTAACTTTAAGTTCACTGTTTTCACTGTCACCTCTGTACCGTGAACTTATCATCACCGTGAAAAACCTATTTATGATTTCTCCACACGCTAGGTCGCTAAAGCACCAAGATAAACTTTGACAACCTTTAGCCATTTCTTTTTACAAGAAATGATCACATCAAAACTGAACTTCTTCTAGGGTGTACCGGACACTCCAAACACAATAAAAGCCTGCTTTTCTAACAACAACAAAAAATTGCCAACACCTTTACTTGTGACTTCCAGCTCCAAAATGTCAACTTGCTTCCCAACAAAAAGACTTCGTACAGTAACTTCTCACAAGGCTAGTTGATGTACCCTGTACGCATGCCTGTAATCGTGACCTTGAACAAAAATGTTCCATGCTCTTTCGTAGTCAAATGCTAAGTTCCTCTTTCCACTAGACCGGACAGCGATCAAAATCAAATTTTTATGACTCTTCATTACGTTGTTGGAATATAAATTGCATGATGTAAAAGTATGACTTAACAAGCAACAAAACACACGAAACACTAAAGTATCCGGTTTTGTTGCCTTTTTAGTCATACATTTTGAATTATGAAACCAAGGTTTAGACAAATGTTATCTAGGTCGCAGCGAGAGCGCAGCGCAATCGCTGTCTAGTGAAGTGGGGGTATTAGGGCCCTGTCACACTTGTGCGTGAGTTGCGCATTAACATTTTTTTGGTTTAAGTAAGGTTTGCCGGGAAATTTTTTTTTTCTACTTTGACCCACCGTTGTACAGCCTAGTGATTGAACATAATAAATTACTTATTCGGCTGCAAATTTAACCTAAACCAAAAACATGTTAATACGCAACTCATGCGGACTTGTATATACGCACAAGTGTGACAGGGGCTTAAGGGGTCGCATCGCGGTCACTGCATATAGTAAAAAGGGGGAAAAAGCAGGTTGTGCTAGTTTTTTTTTCAAAAGAATTTGGTGTGACTCGGCCAGGGATGGATGCCCTGAACTCCAGAAAACCCAACCAATTAATACACTTTTTCTGTGGAAATACTGGAACCTCCTTCAACTCTCAGTAAGAACAAAGGACATCTTCAAGGACCCACCACTTTTTGCATACCGCCGCAACAAGAACATCAAGGATATTCTAGTAAAAGCCCAAGTCCCGAAGGAAAACAAGAACTTCCTGGAAAAATGTGTTCCTTCGGGCTCTTTCCCGTGCGAAAAACATAGATGACCTGCACCTATGTCAAAAAGGCGAAAAACTTCCAGCACGGGAAAACAATACACCATCAGGTTTCACATCAACTGCCAGGACAAGAACATCATATATATGATCCGATGCAAGAAATGCGGCTTACAATACGTGGGCGAGACCAAACAGACCCTGGCCAACAGACTGAATGGTCCGGTCATGCATCAATGCCCGCCTCTGACTGGACCCGCGGCACGCTGGCGGCGTCGCTGCGGCCGATCGAATTGACAAAGCACTCAACGGTTTCATTGACAAAGAAACAAATCTTTCTGAGCTTTGTGTATTTTGTTGTCTTTTGTGGCCATACTTGTACGTTTTGAATGATATTCCCATTATAAAGTCAAGGGTAACGCAAATCCAGTTTAGGACGCAGCGACGCCGCCAGCGTGCCGCGGGTCCAGTGAGAGGGGGGCTTAAGGAAACCACGACCTTCTTGGCGAGGATAACAGAAGAAAAATGACTGCAGCCGAGGTTGGCTCGTTAACTACAGGATACCCTGGGTCCCTATGTTTAATTGGGGTCCCGACCCTGAAACCATGAAACTCCATGAAGCGCAGGTGCCGATGGCGCTGAGCGGAGAGAATCTCATTAATCACGGATTTACGAACGGGTGCCCTAGTTCCGTAAATTGAAGGTCGGAGGAAATGAACGAGGAGGAACTAAAATGTCTGCTGAACCAAGATATGAATGATCCCCAAGCAGATCTGACGGTGGCAAAGACCGTATCCAACTCGAAAATGTCTCTCACAATGGCACTAACGAAAGACAACGGATGCTGTCTGAAACGTCTGACCGTTTCCAAAAACTAGCAAGTTGCTTGTCGTGTGTAACTGTTAACTTGCGTATCTTACTGCCTGGATGTCTAACCTTCATCAATGTAAGATGTTTCTGACAGCATCAGCTGTCTTTAATCAGTGATTGTGAACCAGTCTCTTGCATACGACACTAGCTTTCATCTGGTAGAACATGTATGTGAATACGTTACATAAGATAACATCTGAGTTGTGAATTTTTTAATGGAGATATATTCTACAACTACAGCTACAGCCTGAGGCTATTTACAAGATGGTCCTTTCAATAGTAGAAAAAATCGCACTGCGGACAGGATCATCTTGTCAACAGTGCAAGTTTTTTTTACTGTTGACAATACTATCCTGTCAATAGCCACTTTCTAATAAGATTCAGAACTAATAGTTTTACTAAATTTTTTTTGTTGAATTTTTTTTTGCGCAGTATTATGTCCTAGTCTTTATAGACTGACTAACTATATATGTATATATATATATATATATATATATATATATATATATATATATATATATATATATATATTTATATATATAATGCGATTCAGAACTAATATTCCTTGGTGTACGCGCGTCGGTTGCTTGTTGATTGTTGAAGAGGCGACTGACGCTCGTTTAAAATGAGTATTCAATGGAATACACGCTTCACAGGAAAACAAGAGTAAATAGGCCAGCTGTGTCCAAACGAATCGCTTTGATGCACCGCTCCGCCAGGTTTGATGAAGACCACCTGAGGCACGGGATGGAGAGGGACAGGATGGAGGCATCTACGCCATTCGTCACTCACCCAATTACTCTGACATTCCCCATGGTTCGTTGATTAAGGCGGAAAAGGTGAATTAGTCTGATGGAAGTAGGCCACTACATTCATCTTATGTCTTTATAACCGACGGGTTCTATAGCCTCCATAGCAGGCTCTGAACCGGCCTTTTGGGGGGCTAAATAATACACCTTTTGCAGCCACCCCGTAACCATCAGCCAGCCTGGAACCATTTTGCCGGTAAATGGTTACGGGCTGGCCGATGGTTACGGGCTTGCTGCAAAAGGTGTATTATTTAGCCCCCCAAAAGGCCGGTTCAGAGCCTGCTATGGAGGCTACGAGTTCTAATCATTTGTGCCCTTACCAAGAACCTATTACGTACAGGACGTTCCCTCAATCTTTCCCTTGTGTTAGAAGTATCATTTTATTTAACATAACATAGCTGAATGCTTACCATATTCTTCTGTCTTTATAATCGAAGAGGTTTTGATCCTTCGTGACCTTGCCGAGAGTCTATTACGTACAGGACGCTCTTTCTATCTTTTATCTTATGTTAGAATTATAATTAAAGATCATTTTACTTAACGTAACATAACTGACTCCATTCACATAAGCTAACTCTATTCTTATGTCTTTATAATTGAAGAGGTTTTGATCCTTCGTGACTTTACTAAGGGTCTATCGAGTACAGGACGCTCTCTCTCTCTCTTTTTCTCGTGTTAGAATAGCCATTATCTTATCTTAACTGACTGCATGCAAGCAACATCACCCTACCCTTAGTATGCATTTGTAACCGACTAGTTTTGATCCTCCGTGCCCTTACTAAGGGCTTATTACTCACACCACGTCCCTTCTATTTTCCCCTCTTTGTTAGAATAATCATTATGAATCATTTTAGTCACTATCATTAATGACTGTATGTACGCGATCTTAATCTAGTCTATCACGTTTTAAGAAAACGCGCCGCCGGACCGAGCTTGCACTGTTTGAAGACATAAAGTTAAAGTCACCAAGGCGGCTTTCTGATGAGTGATAAGACGTATATGATGTTCTGTATATTAGTTTCGGTAAGCCAGTCTTTGGCATGACCCGGTCGGGGATCGAGATCACGACCTGTCGTGTGCAAGAACACTCTACCAACTAGGTCATCCGTGCCCCGGTCTATATCTGTATCTGTATAGCCGGTATAACCGCCCTTCGGCGTAACACACCAGCTTCATAGACATGATGGTTTGTATATTAGTTCCGGCAAGCCAGTATCCTATTCCTGACAAGGGGTGTGACGGATACGACAGTAGCATTAATTTCAGATTTGCTTCGATGATAATGCGGTAAATTGAAAGTCCATTGCATTACCATTGACGCCATGGTCTCTAGTAATATCCCAGCTAAAACAATTAGGAAGTTGCTAACTGACCAATATCACAAGCGTTATCAAAGGCCTTATCACCTTCGCTAAGATTGTTTTCTGCTTCTCGTTTTACAGTATAGCTGAACAAGCGCTGGATTCACTTTGAAAGTATTCAAGTATGCGGGTAGGTCCTGGCAAAAACACTCGATTATTGGTATTTTGGCGACTTTCTTTGGTACTGCAGCATTTCTGTTATTCTGGTACAAATCAGCGATCCCCCAACTAATAAACGCCGGCGCTCTTAGAGGCCAACAAAACACATTCGAACATTTTTTTTCAGCAGACGTTTGTTAAAATAATTCATTAGTGTCCTTATCGTTGTTATGTATCCTGTATCCCTCAGTTCGGCGGTGGTAGAAATTATCCATCGATCTTATATCATGGTTTATGCCCCCGTTCCACTTGGACGACGTTCTCCCGCGCGCTGTCTGCGATTTCAAATTTAAAGCCCCTGTCACACTTGTGCGTATATTCAAGCCCGCATGAGTTGCGTATTGACATGTTTTTGGTTGAGGTTAATGTTGCAGCCGAAGAAGTTATTTCTTTGGTTTGATAACTAGAATGCTCAATGATGGGTCAAAGTAGAAAACAACTTCCTCCCCGTAAAATTTAATGAATCGCCAAAAAAAATACTGCGGAGCTCATGCGCCCTTGAATATACGCATAAGCATGACAGGGCCATAAGAGCGCTCAGCGACTATACATACATGACTATATTGTAACCCCTATATTTTTATCGATAATATTTTGTACTTATAATTGTAGGATAGTGCTAAACAACCTGGAGGGCATACAGAGCAACCTAACCTAGCTAGTGCATAGTGAACTAGACCTTCAGATCAGGGAAACCTAGCCTATAAACAGGGCAAAATGAGATCACCTCAGTCTATAGATAAGAAATCTTCTCACTGATCATGACACCTCTGTTCCACATAGGCGGCCACCTCACTGCGATCGAGCTGTAACGTAAAATTTGTGCCCAACGAATTTTACAGATAAAAACCGAATCCTTTTATATGCTTAGTGTGTTTTGTTGTCAGTTATACTTGTACATTTCGCATAATTTTCCAATTAAGTCAAGGGTTACACAATTAATTCAAGTCAGGTCGCAGCGAGAGCGCAGAGAGAGCGTAGAGAGAGCGCAGAGAGAGCGCAGCGCGATCGCCGTCAAGTTTAATGGGGGCATTACGTAACTTCCCGGAAAAAGCCCAGCTGTATAAAGAGGACACGTCACATTGCTATAAGAAATCGATATTTTCAGCAGGATATTTACGATAAGGACTGCAGGAAGACTATTTTAGGAAAAAGAAATCTGCATCATTGAACCATCTGGTCCAGGAATGTTAGCGTTTCAGGCAATTTGCTGTTTTGCAATATTCTAGCAGACGGTTTGTCTTCAACATTCAAACAACATATGTATTGCAGAAGAGCCATCTGTGACAAAATTGCAGTTATTTCATAGGTCATTCCTTTAATCGATTTGTAGCAAACATCGTAAGACGCATGTGTACTATGGAGATAAGAACCTCATGCAGGATTTTGCACCAGCCAAGGCACAAATCATGAAGGCACAAATAAGATTAGGGAATGCTTACTGATGAATCTTTGGAATAAATCCTGTCACAGCCACAGTAGCTCATTTTTACCGAACGAGCTTCAAACTAATCCATTCAGCAAACAGCATTTTTGTCCTTCGGCTGCACAATAAACAAACACTTTGACAAGTGACAAGTTAACATACACTGGTGTTGAAATGATGAAATGATCGTCAACTATGCTGCAACATGTATGTATGCACACGTGGCTGGCAACATCGAAGAATTGGGTAACAAATATTAGCATCTCATGATTCTTCATCACATATTTGGCCAATAACCAACTCTTCCAGATCACATTGAAAGCTTTTGACATCCTATCCTCTATCACGGGGGCTGTTACTACAAGCTTATGTTTGCATTTTTATTCATTGATTGGTTGGTTGGTAAATTGATTGGTTTGTTAGCTAGTTAATTAATCGGTTTATTGTTTGGTTAATTGATCGGTTGGTTGGTTAATTGATCAGTTGGTTGGTTGGGGAACTTATTTCAACAGGGAAAATTATAACAACAGTTAGAAAGAGCTAACCAGCATCCTTTAGTTACGCTTTTCTTAAAGGTGGTTTTATTTCTGAAATGGTTTAGATTTTGTGATATTTGACCACTGTGACTGTAATACTACGGCTATGTCAGGCTAGGCTGCCATTGTTAAGGCCAGTTCCTAGTACTGCTGAATCGTCTGTCGTGATTGCCAGTACCTTAGCACGAGCCTCACGGGCGTTCTCAGCCATGGTACGCTGCAGCTGGACAGGCTGTCGCACGTCCTTGCTGTAAGTTTGACAAGTCTGGGTGTTATTTGTTCATGTAGTGAAGATTTTGTGCCCTCAGAATGTTTTCCCAGCTTATGCATGCAATGACAATAAAGCTTTCAAAACAATCCTCATTCATCAACTAGACTAAGAGTCGCAAGTAGAAAAAAAGAGATCTCGACGCAAAGACTGTAATCCAACAAAATGTTGCGGACCAAGAGTTGGCTCCTGCACTACTATCCCACTGCTGAGTCGTCCGCCGTGATTGCTAGTCTCCCCGAGGCTCTCCCCATTTACTGCAGTTAACCGATGACAGATCATCATAGCGGAGCGAAGCCATTGTCCCATCGATTACCGTGACATTAATATTGCTATTCCTTCCATGGCGGCTGAAGAGACGCGGGATATTGTCACTGTCCAAACAGCGCGTATGGAAATCGATATTGAACCACTGAAGGATGAACAGGGTATATTTTTGCTGTCAGAAAATACAGCATTTCCCCTGGTCGAATCCTAGAGTGACAAAAGTCGATTCCATAATTGCTAACTCGAGATAAATTGACTAAAATCACGCAGGCTACTAAGATAATATTTTAACGTTTTCATAATTATCATAAAATGATTATTATACTATAATACTTTCGATTTAGTCCGGGGTGTTTGAAGAGATTTGTTTTGGGGTGAGTGATTTTGCATCTGCTGCGATGCCAGATTTATTTGTATTGCTTGCTTTATATCCGTAGGACTTAAGTGCATAGTAAAGCGGCCAAATCCCGATATTTTCACGCAGTGTTAACTTTTACGTCCTCGTGGTGTCCCTAAATTCGGGCGGAGGTCGACAATATGGTTGCCTCGCTTACTATGACGTCAGCTTTCCTAATTGAAAATGTCCTATATTGATAATATCAAAATCTCATAATCACGAAACTATGACAAAAAAAAACTAACGATAGACAGCAGATGCTGTCTTATACGTCTGACTGTTTCAAAATTTTATCTGGTTGCTTGATCATTAAGTAACTGTTTTTGGCGAATCTTATTATCTGGATGTCTAACCTTTATCAACGTATGACAACACGTATTTTACAGCTAGAAACGTGCAGTTGTAATTTTCTATCCGATATGTATTTTGATGAACCTTATATCAGGAAGCTTGAGTTACAATACACCCCAGGGTACCGTCAAACTTCCCCTGAAGCACCAACTATAGTAAGGCTCTTTTTTTCACTCGATGGCGATCGCTGAGCAACTGTTCAGCGACCAAAATTAGATTTGTGTAACCCTTGATTTCATAGATGAAGTATGATGTAAAAGTGGTACTTAAAAGACAACAAAATAAACAAAACGTTAAGAAATCGTTCTTTGCCAATGAAATACGTCGACTATAATAGTATGACTATGTTTGTTATATTGATTGTTAATTGCTTATATTGCTCGTTTGTATTGGACTACCCCTGGGCGATTTACCCCAACAAGAGGGGTGTTGCCCAGTATCAAATCAAGATCAAGAAGAAGAAGACCCAAATGCTGTAACTTATTGTAATTGTATTTGTCTATGTCAGTTGTAATTTTTATTGTCAGAGGTGATGTTTGATATTAGCTACTGCTAGCATGCATCACCTCTGTGTCCTGTGTATTCTTCAATTGATTAATAGGAAAAATACGTCGAACGAATCCGCAAATTGCTCAGTCGTCGCTCAGTGGTCGCTCATCGGTTGCATCTTTCTAGTGGAAAGGAACTGTTACCCCGCTGTTGCCTGAACATAGCGTGCTGACGACGGCACACAGATGGTACTTACACGGCACGTACTTTGCTAAAAGCATGCAAATCCCTGAGCCATCCCTAATCTTCGTTAGGCACCTTCCGCTGACATTAGCTCATTGAAGCAATGTAGAGCTGCGCATGTCGTCCCATTGCCACGCCCCTCTTTGACTGATAGGCAAAGAAAACATGTCCAAAGTTCCTCAAAATGCAACGGTGTCTTTAACAGGGTTGCGACTTTAAAAGTCTATACTACACTGTGCAATTGTCACTAATGCTCAGCTGTACAGATGGTCGGTCTATATATAAAGCCCTCTATGAACATTGCAATCTCCTGCCAAAGGACTGTCATTGGGCAATGGACTGGTCCAAATTATAGATGCAAATTCCACGGTTCCTTCACTTGAGCGAGTCTGGGAGGACCGATTGCAGCAGCCGGTTCGTTCCAGCTTCAGCGTGATAGACAACGCCTCCTCTCGACTCAGGACCTTCGGAAGGTTTCCAAATTCTCTCCAATTTCCGGAAAACGCTGATCTCCAGTTAACCATCCAAGATGCCGAGGGTAAGGTTTCATTTCATTTCTGTACTTTAGACATCAAGGTGATAGCCGCATTTACATTCTATAAGACTTGATATCTACTAACGACCCAATGCAGTAAGTTCTCAGCAAAATCTCCTGCAATATCATCTGCAAAGGGGCTGCATTTCACCCAACGGATGTAAAGGACAAAGGCCCTTGCTAAGTTCGGAAAGGTGCTTCGCTCACAACTTAATGCAACAAACACTGTATGCAAAGTCTAATTGCATCTTTCTTTCGCGACACCATCGGGTAAATAGCTACGTTTCAACGTTCGGGTTTCAACGGCTCCCTTCGGCTTGTCAAAGATAAAGTTAAAGGTCTTGCCTCTAGTCGAGGCATCACAAAAGACTAATCAGTTTACGTGCGGTGCGCCATCAAAGGATTATGTCATTTCACGCAAAGTCTTGCTGGGATTTGGGTGTGGATAGATGGCCTTGTTCAATTATTCACTATGTTTGACTATTTATGGTGAGGTTTGCTAGTCGAGTTTTCCATCTTTCACTCTGGCTAAGTGTTGCCGTAACCGACATACCGATGCTAGGCGATAGAGGATGTATTGTGTATTACTGAATAACGGAATACGAGTAGAGATTTGTAGCTGTGATAGTCCTACACGTAGGAAGTTGCACCTCAAAAGCTCTAAACGACGGAAACAGTCTCCACGTAAGGAGATTAGACAGCTAAAGGGCAAGGTCTTATTGACGGGTAGAGCAGATTGAAAGTAGAGTTTGTCCGTAGGGACGTCTGATCCCGTCAAATCCTCACACCAACTGTTATCTTAATGTTCAATGTCTTAATATTTGATATGACGGAAGGAGGGCCTTTGGTAAGTGCATCAATTCTGAATATGTGATGACGATTGTTTTGTAATATAAGTTCAAACATAATGTAAACTTAAGTCTACAGACAAGAGACAGATTTGTTGATTACAAAAACACCGAAAATAAATGTCTGAATAATTTCGAATTCGATACGTAAGAGTCATATAAAAGCATGCATGCCTTATTAGTCTACAATGTTACAAACAAATCTTTATTCCTCTGAGCACGTATATCAGATTACAATCAATTATTCAAGTTACAGTTGAGAATTCGCTCGACAGCTTGACAGCTAAGGTCTGAAGCGGAGACAAGACGCAATTAGCAGTCTCTCCTAAGGTATTCTTATTGCAAACCAGATGGCACGAGTAATAAGACACAAGTGGCTAAGAAAGCACAGCATCCAAGTGTACCCGACGTACTTTATGTTGGTACGCGTGTCGTATCATGTTTTTTTCTGCAAGTAAGGCCATAATAGTGTAATATATTGATGGCATCCTCTTACCATTTGCTTTTGTCTTGCTAGTAAGGCCGTACTAATTTCATTACATGGGTTGTATCCCCTTCACATTATCTTAGAAGACTTTGGAAAGCTTCTCTCAGGGCTCTCCCATAAGCATCCATTTCTTAGCATGTATTTGCTCATTTTTGCAGCCTCTAAATACAGTATAATTTTTGACTTGGGGGGGGGGGTGAGGTGGTGAGGTGGTTTACGAAAATTGCGCGAAAAATGCGCGCGGATACCATCTATATAATCAAACCAGCGTGGCCTAATATTACAATCTCTTGTAGCTTTTGCGGTCAAAGGAAGTAATAATTCTTGTCAGATTATGTCATGAGAGGTATATGCTGTTTAGACATGGCCAATAAAGCAAAAGGATTACGTGTCTGAAAAGTGTGATGAATTTGGAGATAAGGTACCCAAACTTGAATCCAATGCTGTCATGCTGCAGTGCGATCGACATGCCCATCCGTCACACCCCGGCTGCCTGTCAGCACGCCTGCTCTGTATCCAGTTTCAGATCGATAAAGCGTCAAGTTCTAAACTGGTGCCAACTGCAGTAAGGGGGGGGGGTGGAGACTAGGAATTGTTTTGCGTGTGTTAAGCGGCTGTGGAGACTGGAACCGTCTCAAGTAAATGAAAAATCTGTCGTAAATTTCTCTCTCTCTCTCTCTCTCTCTCTCTCTCTCTCTCTCTCTCTCTCTCTCTTTACATTGAGGTGCAAGTAAATGAAGAGGCTGTAATTAATTCCTGGTGAATTCGTTTTCTACATAAAGGTACTCTCTCTCTGTCTCTCTCTCTCTCTCTCTCTCTCTCTCTCTCTCTCTCTCTCTCTTAACGTTATCTAAATAAAGGTACAAGCAAAAGAAAATGCTGTCATGAACTCCTAAAAACGTTATCTAGTACATAGAGGTGCAAGTAAATGAAAAGACTGTCATGAAGTCCTAGTGAAACGTTATCTACATAAAGGTAAATTGCAGCAGGCAAACCTTCTGAAGTCCCAAACCGCAAACCGTCTAATGAATTTTTTGCTTATCTTACAACTTCAAACAATGGGCCACCCAGTGCACATGCCTCATCTGGTATGTTCTATATTCACGTACGGAACAGAACAGAACAGAGCAGAGCAGAGCAGATAAGAACAGCGCAGAACAGATAGAATGGTTTTGTGGACATATTCTTCAAGCAGAGGTTTCGGTTGAGAGGGCCAAGAGTGGCCGCGATTTTAAACATTTCTCTCCATTCACAGACTTCGCACCTAGTTACAAAATCGGCCGTGATATGCCAGAGTGATGAGCTAGATTGAAAATGATTGAAACGTTCCGTTCTGTCGCAGAGGTGGAGGGAGAGATGCCATGAAAATCGCGGCCACTCCTAGCCCATTCGACCGAACATCTGCTTGGAGAATAGTGTGGACACAAACTGGACAATAATGTCACTTCAAGGAAATTACAACTAGCAGTATATCGAGCGAGCTGGTTTTTCTGCAAAAAAAGACAAGGAGCACGTCTAGCTAATTCTAAAGCAAACGCGGATGCATCGTGGCATTTGCTATAGCATCCAACATAACTACCCTTCTCGCAAAGTCCACGACTATATCCATCATGAAAGTCGCACAGGGATTCGTTTGGCAGCGCAAATGTTACCTATAGGGGGTGCGATCAATATCCTAGACAATAAGTGGCCTATATCAATGCAACACGCATGCTTACTGCGACAACATATCTTAGCACTTTGCCGCATTGCGTTTTGGTAAGGCCCTATTTTTACTAGATGGCGATCGCGCTGCGACATCGCTGCGACCTGAATTGGACATGAGCAGCTCTTTATCTTAAAATTTAGATATGATGAAAAATGTAAAATTGTGGAAAAAAGACAACAAAACACAAAAAGCGTAAAAATGCAATTCGTAAAGCTCTCTGTCAAATTCTAAGTCGCAGCTAGCATGGTTCGATTGCAGTCCTGTTGCCGCGATGTAGATGGGGTAGGAGGTATTGGGAACTATTTTCAGCAGACGGCGATCTCTGACCAACGGTTGAGCAACCAAATTTGGATTTGTGTAACCCTTCATATCAGCATTAGAATATGATGTAAGTATGATCCAAAATACAGCAAACACAAGATCTAAAAAGATGTTCTTTATCTCTGAAATTCGTTGAGTGATCTGCCAATCGCACCCTCTCGTGAAAAGTTCGTGCAAGCATGTCGTCTTGCACGGTGGAGAGCTAGTCAGGCTGCAAGGGGATTAGATTCCAATCAAGTCTATTGCAGCTTTAGCTCACTTAATCCTTAGTTTCCCATTTCCCATCTGCCTTTGTTCTATGTAGCAATCATCATTTGCAAACCCCTGCCTAAAGGCTGATTGCAAGGGAAAACACAAATGAAATAACTTTTTTTTAAAGGGGAAAAAGAGGTCAAGCGTACAGATCTGATGTTTCTACGTGTATTATGTACTATATTGATGTACTATTTCAGAGACCGCTTGTACAGGACGAATACATAACTGACATCTCCACCTAATTGTGAATCCAAATAAAGTACAAAAAAACTCCTGACATAGTTGTAGATATGAACTTTGCAATATTCGTTAGACGGTAAATTCTCATTACGTCATGATTTACTTACGGAACTGTAAAAGGATGACAGCTGTTTCACGCTGTGATTAAGGAGAATTTCAATAATGATGTAATGAAACGTATCTAATTTCAATCTGTACCTCTTTTTAACCACGGTACACAACTCAACGCAAATTATCCATATCTTTATTAATCAAAATCGTGTTACGAAAAGAAGGATATGACCACTGGCTCGTCGCTGATGCAATTATGAATCCGTTTCTTTTGACGAAGCGTCAAGCCTGCAGCAAATACGGCCTGGAACAAAGCCAACCATAGAACCGGTGCAATTTCGTAGGGAGTAAAGTGTTCGCCTTGCATTCGGTAGGTCGTGAGTTAGATTTCAGTCATACCAAAGACTTTAAAATTTTTTTGGTCAGAAATTACCCGCAATGGCAGCCTTTCTAGCGCTGAATTGATGCAGGGTTTACAGGTTTCACATGATACACAACATATATATATATATCTTATCCACACTTGCATTTTTTTTTAACTGTCGCAAGGGTCTGGGGGCGGCTGCCATTCGGCGCCACCAGGTGACCTCAATACGACTTTCCCCAACCGTACCCATTTACACCTGGGTGGAGGTACCCATTTACACCTGGGTGGAGTGAGGGAAGTCGTGTTAAGCGCCTTTCCCAAGGGTACAAGATCGGTGACATGACAGGATTCGAACTCGGGACATCTTGGTTCTGAGTCGAATGCTCTGCCGTTGCGCCACACGACCCCACACAAAAGATACAAACTGATTTCTCTGCTCTCAGCATTTGGGAAAGCGTATGGGAGTTGAACACACAAAGACACACACACATAGTACACACACCACTACCAGTAGACTAGCCGCCTGCTCTGGTGATTGCACAAAATTGAAATGGACGCCACCTTATGCACCATCTGGTGTGAAAGGACTTTAACTAACTTTTTTTAACGCCAAACTGACACACAAGCTTTCTGACGCATTAGTATTGTTACAAATTAAAGGAGGCAAGCATTTAATAATTGCAGCAACATGCATTACCTTGTTAGACTGCAGACGTACTAATGAAAAGTCATATCTGATTACTCTAATTAATCCAAATCAATACTTAGTACAAGTTGGGGTTGAAAATAAAACTACGGGTTTGATGAAAACAAGTAAACGGTAAAAAGTTACTTTGAACTCAAAACGCTGTAAATATGGTAATATACGTAAATCTTGCTAAAAAGAGACGGGGGCCGACACCAACTGCCGGGCATCTTTGATCCGTTGTTGACGTCACACTTCCGCTTAGGTGAAGTGACGTAGTAAACAGAGACGGGGGTCTATACCAACTGCCGGGCACATTTGACCCGTTGCTGACGTCACTATTCTGCTTAGGTGAAGTGACGTAGTAAACAGAGACGGGGGCCGATACCGACTGCCGGGCACCTTTGACCCGTTGACGACGTCACACTTCCGCTCATATCGAGTGACGTAGGTATAGGCTCCGGGACTAATGAACTTGGAAGGGACCAGAGAACCGGTCGAAAGCTCGAAAGCTTGCTGGCAAGCTTTTTACTTTGTGTTAGTCTCCAAGCAGACCCAACGGTGGCAAAGACTGTATCCAACTGGCAGAAGGCGTTTTTATTGAAAACTTCTCTGGCTGACTGGAGCTTCTCTGTCTAGCTTGTACGATTTTGGCAAAGTGGAGATCTGCATGGAGATTAACTTTGTGTTACAGCGTGCAAATTTTTAGCCTGGAATCCCGACCTATTTATAGCTGCCGGGGTCTCTTCTGTCCTCCCTCCGCAAAATGGAGGGAGGACAGAAGAGACCCCGGCAGCTATAAATAGGTCGGGATTCCAGGCTAGCAAATTTTATTAATATGACACCGCGATAACTTCTCACTTCCATCAACACTTCAAATACCAGGTAGCTAATTAATAAAGCTTGCATGTAATATAAGAGAATGAAAACAATCTTCACAACCTGCCCCGATGATACAAAGATAATACATTAGTCCCAAGGCAGTATCTTGTTCGTCCAATGCGGCAGTTACTTAGGATTAGGTTCGTGCTCATCGACCCGACTAGATTGTCTTTCCGGCGAACATCGAAGCGAAATGACATCGATTGTAGTGGGTTAATGTGGCGCCTAATATGCAATACATCATCAACTGTACGAGATGTCAATGATTAAGCGTGGGGGCGGGTCCAGTCTGTAGAGACTGGGGATTGAACGGAACATCTTGATGCACATGAAGTGGAAACTTTCGGTTGATCTTTTCAATCCTTGGGATAGTCCCGTCTTAAGAAATACGGTTTTACGCGTCTGTCTTGGTCTCTGCAATTGTCGATAAGCGCAGATGTATCGGGCTTAATGTGCCATGGCGGCTTTAGCCTGAGCAAGATTGGTACTGAAATTACATACTTATCTACCAAAAACCTAGACATCAACTAAGGCAAATTATAACCATACCAGTTCCCACCATCCGTAATTTCTTTTGATTAAAACTACTGATAAGAAAAAAAAAATCTTTGGGTGGTGAAAGATTGGAATCACTGACTTGTACATCTCAAATTGTTCACATTTCGAATTCTCAAAAGTTTGAAAAGATTGGTATCAACAATCTATTCCAAACAAGGTTGTTGATATGAATCTCACGCAAATAACCACATCAAGCTATTATCGTGCATTTGGGATATCTTGCAACAGACCATTGACAATATAGCTCCCACTGCTAACACTAATGAAACAAATAATTTGTACTATCGTTGTACATTTTGTAACACCCCCATTTAAATAGGGCGACGACTTCGCTAGCGCTGCGACCGCGCGATTTGCCAGAGCGCTGAACAAATTCCAAAGATAAAGATACTTTTACATTTTGCAGGATATTTCAAGTTTGAAGTGAGGGGTTTCACAGATCCAACTTAGGTCGCAGTGAGCTCGCAGGATGATCTCCGTCTAGTGGAAAGGAGAGCCTAAGATCGAAATGGCGATACAACATTAAAGGAGTATGATGCATGGTCCGGATGTGATGGACCGTGCCGAGGTCCTCAGGTCAAAGCCATTCGATATTCTTCAGCTTTGTTCTCCGGCCTTAATTATTGATAAAGTTGCTTTTGATAATATGTTAGCTTGGGAGCAATAACTTATTTCTGTCAATAATTTGACTCCGACTGCACCAGTATTGTCTGATTGATCGCAGAGGCTGAAAGGGTTAGGAGGCAGGCATTCTTCCCGTAGATGATAAGTGGACGATGTGAGCAAATTCTGACCTAAAGCCCCCCTCTCACTGGACGCGCGGCACGAATGTTTTCAAGCTTTGTGTGTCTTGTTGTCTTTTTGGTCATGCGTGAACGTTTCGAATGATATTCCCATTATAAAGTCAAGGGTAAAACAAATCCAGTTTAGGACGCAGCGACGCCGCCAGCGTGCCGCGGGTCCAGTGAGAGGGGGGCTTAACACGAAGAGAGGGCTTGTTCACTACCCTGCATATACTGTAAATGAATTCGCGAGGATTTGATATCGCCGTTATGAGTAAATGGAGTGTTTGTGGTGGTTTCCAGTTCGCGATAGAGCTATAGTCGCATGCAACTATGGTAATGGAAACACGCCGGAGCCTGTACGGACAACCAGTCGAAAACCTCCTACTAGCGACACCGGCCTACATTGGTGTAGGATGTCGCGAAAACGTGAAGCCCAATACTTATACCGTCCTACACTGGTATAGAATGGCGGGAAAACGTGAAACCCAATACCAACCTACACTGGTATAGAATGGCGGGAAAACGTGAAACCCAATACCAACCTACACTGGTATAGAATGGCGGGAAAACGTGAAACCCAATACCAACCTACACTGGTATAGAATGGCGGGAAAACGTGAAACCCAATACCAATCTACACTGGTATAGAATGACGGGAAAACGTGAAACCCAATACATTTTGTACCAACATCATCCTACACTGAATGTTATACAATGGCGGAAAACGTGAAACTCAATGCCAACACCATCCTAAACTGGCATAGAATTGCGGAAAACATGAAAGCTAATACCAACACCGTCCTACACTGGTATAGAATTGTAAAACTTGAAACCTAATACATGTACCGTCCTACAGTGGTCTATGCGAAACCCAATACCAAGTGGGCGGTACCTACCCCACGAACCCGTTAAAGGGTACCGTTGAAAGTGGTTATTGGTAATTTGGCACAAGGACAAACGCCAACTCAAAAGAAAGGTAGCAAGTGGCGGGAAACTGTGGCAAGCCAGCCATGTCCGTGGCTATACAGGCAAGTGCTTTTTTTCCTGCCAGTGGGGACGATAGTTTTCACCCTGGTTCTTTAAGAGGAGTGGAGTTAATGTATCTGGTGACTATCTGAGTTAGATTGAGTCCTGGCAAAAGACGTCAATTGGTTATTGAGGTATCGTAAGGTAGTTTGAGACTCTAAAGAGCCATTCATGCTCAGCCTCTAACTTTGTGTCATCAACCGTTATCCAAGAAAGGTTTGTGTTATCAAAAAGTAGAACTTTGAGTTCTGTACACTGGGATATCCGTAAGGTATTGGGACCTTAAAATCAAAAGTCTATCAAGACTCGATTTTGATTATTGATTAAATACTCTCATATACTTTGTCCTCTAATCTATTACCGCCAACCATACAAGAATGAACTTACTCTCCGAGCAGAGCATGGGTTTCAGCTGGTTTTGACGTGTTTTTAGGCGTTTTTGTCGGGCTTTCTACTTCCATCTCTATTTGTCAAACGCGACAAAAACGCCAAAAAACACGTCAGAAACCAGCCGAAACCCATGCTCTGCTTGGAGAGTAGAATGGACTGACTTATTACAAAAACCAAAGAATTTTCAGTTCATTTTGTCTCTTCTTTATGCGATATCGTTTTGTACCGTACGCCTGACAGTCTCATAGATGGCATCTTAAAAATCTAGCACAGTTTTATCTGTCACCATATAGCACTTCGCACGTGATCTGTCACTCTTAGGGTGTAATCTCGACAAGAAATCAATTCCCCTGCTCAAGACTACGGCGAGAATCCAATTAAGAATCGCTGTTCGGGTCTTGAGGCTCCCTCGGGCCGACAGGGTGACAGACAGAAACGATATTCTGCTTCGATTTTCTTTCAGCGGGCCGGCAGTTTATGAGCGTCTTCGCGACATCAATCAAGACGCAAACTGCCGTACCAATGTGTCTTGGTACCGGGTCTCAAGGAGGTCATTGGAACGGAGTGGCAGACTTGTACATGACTTTTGGCATGACTTTTGGTTAGGGCCCTGTCCCAGTTGTGCGTATACCCGTTACGTGTGAGTTGCGTATGGACAAAATTGAATACGCAGCCGAACGCACAATAGTTGTGGAATTTTTCGATTATCTTGACGAATGTGTGACTCACGTTTCATTATTCATATGTTAGATGTGCCTCACACATAAATCAAAATAATCGAAAAATATTTCTAACATATGCATTTCGTATTAGCGTAATTTCGTTCATACTCCAAACTATCATGCCTGCTGGGCCGTATTGTGCGTATGCCGGCGTACATAAAACTTACACAAATCGATTGATACGCAGGTGAGATGCGTATTGTGCGCACGGCGACGTATGGAAAAATGTCAATGCGCAACTCACACGCAATGGGTATACGCACAAGTGTGACAGGGGCTTTAGTACCGGGTGTCAAGGAGGTCATTGGAACGGAGTGGCAGACTTGTACATGACCCTTTGGTTATAGGGCCCTGTCACATGTGTGCGTATGTTCAAGTGCGCATGAGTTCCGCAGTAAAATTTTTTGGGTTTAAGTAAATTAGCTCTGAGGAAGTTGTTTTCTACTTTAACCCACACTTGAGCAGTCTAGTTATCAGACCAAAGAAATTGATCTTCGACTGCAAACTCAACTGAAACGAAAAACATATTAATACGCAACTCCTTGGGAACGGAGTGGCAGAATTGTACATGACTTTTGGCATGACTTTTGGTTAGGGCCCTGTCATACTTGTGCGTATACCCGTTACGTGTGAGTTGCGTATGGACAAAATTGAATACGCAGCCGAACGCACAATAGTTGTGGAATTTTTCGATTATCTTGACGAATGTGTGACTCGCGTTTCATTATTCATATGTTAGCTGTGCCTCGCACATAAATCAAAATAATCGAAAAATATTTCTAACAGATGCATTTCGTATTAGCGTAATTTCGTTCATACCCCAAACTATCATGCCTTAAATGGGCCATATTGTCCGTATGCCGGCGTGCATAAAACTTACACAAATCGATTGAGATGCAGGTGAGATGCGTAATGTGTGCACGTCGGCGTATGGAAAAAATGTCAATGCGCAACTCACACGCAACGGGTATACGCACAGGTGTGACAAGGGCTTTAGTACCGGGTGTCAAGGAGGTCATTGGAACGGAGTGGCAGACTTGTACATGACTTTTGGTTATAGGGCCCTGTCACACTTGTGCGTATATTCAAGTGCGCATGAGTTCCGCAGTTACATTTTTTTGGTTTAAGTAAATTAGCTCCGAGGAAGTTGTTTTCTACTTTGACCCACACTTGAGCAGTCAGACCAAACAAATTGATCTTCGACTGCAGACTCAACCGAAACGAAAAACATATTAATACGCAACTCATGCGGACTTGTATATACGCACAAGTGTGACAGGGGCTTTACTCCCATTCAATTTGGACGACGCTCTCGCCGCGCTCTCTGCGACCTGAAATTTAACAGAGCGCTCGACGAAGCTATTAGATGAAAAACGAATCTTTTTGCGCTTTGTTTGTTTCGTTGTCTTTCCAGCCATACTTTTACATTTTGTATGATACTCCGATTATGAAATCAAGGATTAGACAAATGCGATTCAGGTCGCAGCGAGAGCGCAGCGCGATCGCCGTCTAGTCAAATGGGGCCCTAAACCCTTAAAGCGATCAAAGTGCACTCAACAAAAAGCAGGCAGGTAGGAAGTAAACGGAAGACTATACGATGAACAGGGATTGAAGGACATCTGGCTGTCCGTTTTTATGTTATGATCTTTTTATTGGAAAACAACAAAGCAAACTACTTAATCTATTTTCTTTTATCAGTTATTTTATTTGTAATTGGGCTCGTATAAAATGCTATTTGCTAGCTCATTGTCTGGAGAAGTACGCTTGCAATTGGAGAAGACATGAAATAAATCCGAGTACACTTTTCAGCAAGCCAAAAAAAATGTAATGTCGTTGTAGATGGGAGTCTATGCGAGTAACATAGATTGAAGCATGAATTGATGAAGGACACATCGGAAGCCAATTTCCGAAAAGGCAATTGGACTCATTTAAATACCATGGTGCGCCGTGGGTATCTAAAAGAAGAACGCCTTCAGAAGACATATATGGGCGTCTCTTTCCCAAAATGAACACTGGACTAGTTTTCGTGCTGCAGCTACCTAATAAACTCAACTAATTATCGGGTCATTTGATTCGGTTGTCAGAAATTCAATGGCTCTATACGCTGTTAGCCCGTTGTCTGAAAGAACTCCGCATTGGACAGACATTGGGGAAACAGCAATGTTGATTTTCGATAGATCCTGGGACAGCTCATACGCTGTAACTGCTAATCAAACAATTATCTAGTCATTTGATGCGTGAGTGAGAAACGCCAACTGCGGGACAACCCTATAATGAGAGTACTCCCACAGCGGCGTCCACCTGGCAGATCATCAAGTACTTTCTTACTCTCCAACCAGAGGAGGGGTTCCAGCTGTTTTTTGACGCGTTTAAGGCGTTTTTGTCGGGCTTTCTCCTTTTTTTGTCTCTTTAAACCTCCGTTGTGGTTTATAGAGACAAAAACGCCTAAAAACACGTCAAAACCAGCCGAAACCCCTCCTCTGCTTGGAGAGCAGTATTTTCTCCTCTGCACTCAAGTCTCTAGCAATCGATTTCGACGAACATAGCAGCGGCTGTTCCAAATACTGTGATGCAGTACTTGCGAAGGTGATACGTGACAGGTCGCTCGGTGTAATATAACCAGCTGCTGCCGCGCCGCGTGCCTGCGAAGCTGGTGCGTCACGCCGAAGGGCGGTTATACCGGCTATATAGATACAGATACTGTACCTACACATTTACTAATGGCAACGGTGACAATGAATAAAACGTAGTGGTATTCTGGTGGGATCATGTGCAACACCAGCATTTTGTTTGAACCTGTTTTTTATTTATTAGAAGCTTAAATCGGCCTGCAGGGCGCTTTTCATCGAGGCCATGAGGAAAGACGTAAGGGCCAGATGAAATATACTTGCAACGATTCACAACTTGAGCAACCGTTAATCACCTTCACTGAAAAGCAGGCTCACTGCCGCAAGGACGAGGAGAGTGTTAAGCAACACCATCGTTATCTAGGGCGCTGAGACATCAAACGATGTCTCACGTGGCATGGCACCTTCAATCTAACCTTAGGGAGACATTGAACAATAATAATCCCCTCAGCACAACGCACGTCGTCCTTCTACAGCGCACAAAGACACACCAACAATACCTGATCGAGTAACCAATTATCCCTGGACAGAACCAGTTACATTATAAACACTATGAAAGAAAACTCATTCTACGGTTCATCATGAAAACTAGTTTCCTATTCACTGGTGATAGATTACTCTAAAATCATCAAAGGGTCACGAGATGGATTGAGGTCAGTTGAGTGATTTAGAGGAGTTTTTTCTGCACCTGCGGCACAAAACTGGCTCAATGCACGGATCCCTAAAGCTTGATATTTCTATCATTTTTATTTGCTGGAACAGACAGTAATTCCGCTGGCGTCGGGTGGGCCCTAGGGCATTGCCGTGAGGAATTCTCGCCATGTCATTGTCATCGCGTTATGCATTAATGGTAACCTAACTCTCGTGGTTATGGCAAAACTCCAAAACTATAGAACATATAATTGCAGCCAGGAAAAATAAGATATATTTGCATATTAAGAAATCGGAGTCATGTGCTTTGATTTGAATATCATTCATTATTTCCTGCTTGTTATTCTCAGTGCTGCATTATATGTTTATTTTCCTTGTTTACCAATTAAGATATTTGATGTATATGATTTGATTTCAGTTTCCTTTCCACTTATATATTACTTTATGTATTCACCGGATCCGTGGTATTTACATGTATGTTCCTTTTATAAGTCATGTCCGCGTGGTGTAGAGGTCTGCGCACTCTAGATCTGCTTTTCACCACATCTGGTTGAAATTCCGTGGAGCCAGCCCGGGCCTGGGCATGACTGGAAAAGATGCGCATCGTCCTATCGGATGGGGACGTAAAGACGGCGGCCCCGTGTATAAGGGAGCTTCAGGGCGTCAAACCTCTGTACGAAAAAGAACCCAACGCACTTAACGAGAAGAGTAGGGGTGACCCGGTGTACTTGGCCAAAAAACGCGAGCCGTGGCGAAGCCGAATCGCACTACCATTAGCTACTCGAAAAAGCATCATGCTTCACCTCAATTGAGGATGGCTGCTTTACCTTTTTTTATAGTATCTTTTTCTGTTCTTCTCATATTGTTGTTGATTTTTGTTTCTTTAAAACTTAAAAAAAAGGAATAAAAAAATCCAAAACTCAAGATAGCTACGAACTAGAGGGTACAGAAGAGACACTGCTGTGGCAATGAAGTCCATGAATACATGTATAAGAATGATGATGCTGAAATCGATTGAAATCAGCGAAAAGCTTACATTAGAATCAATGGAAAATTACGGCTGATTTGATTTTGATTTTATTAGAATTTCAACAGTGCAATACATGTGGGACACAGGCAGCTATTGCTGGTGTCGTGACCCACACATATTTTACACTTGGGTGAAGTGTAGGAATTCGTGTTAAATGCCGTTTTCCCAAGGGCACAACATCGGTGGCGTCAGGCGATTCGAACCAAGGACTGCTGGGTTCTGGGCCGAAAACCCTGCCGTTACGCCACACGCCATTGCGTCCCTTTTTGACGGTCAAACCGGAACCCAAGCTTTAACAATCACTTAATACAGACATTAGATCATCAAGGAAAAACGTCGATATTTGGCAAACTCCATATAAAAAGAATGTATGACTGAAATTGCGACGGGATTCAGTGCACTAGACTATATGAGTGTTATAGAATTGACCACCTGCTACTTGTAAGTGCAGTTTTATATCTTACTCGAGCATGACGGCCCAAGGAGACTTGCCTATATGGAAGGAGAACCACAAGAAGAACTTCCGTAGCTACGTAACCGCTGACGATCACGATAATGCTTAGGTCCAATTTCTAATCCTAATTTCTATTAACGTACCAGAAATTAACGAGCATCTGTTGGTGACTTAGCGTTTTATATCCTTCTTGATAACACAATGTTGGCATAAATTATTCATGGCGATTTAATGGGTGGCCTGTAAAAACCTTATTTGTGTCTTGTTAATGGATCCAGTGTACGCAGTCACGTCATTAAGATTATAGTTAAACAGACACGACGTTGGAAGTTATAAACAAAGTCTAGCTACCATTTCTATGCCAATTAAGCAGCTTTTATATTATATAGTTTCTAACGGTACTACGGTTGCTTAAAGCGTATCACTGCCTGAAAGTGCATTGCTACTAAAATACATGCAATATAGATACGGAAATGAAAAGCAAGAGCAAAATGCTTGTGCAACAAAATATCAAACAGTAAACACAGAACACACACACACACAAACACACACATACAGAGAGAGAGAGATGGAGAGAGAGAGAGAGATAGAGAGCTAGAGAGAGCTAGAGAGAGAGAGATTCACATACTCATATGATCTCGTAAAATAAAACATTTAAATTACCATTCAAACAAGCCGAAGGGGTTACTGTTTGAAACTTGTACTGAGTCGTACAACCCTGATTTATAATGTAAAAACCAGAAGTCTGCAACATTCTCCAACAGATTTCTCTATTCATTTTTCTTGACATCACATCTCGAGCACATGTAATGTACATGTAGATCACGTACTAATGCAACAATGCTAAACACGATTCTATCGATCTATTGAGTTTATATCTGCTATGTCATTACCTTGTCGATTTTCTCTACTTTAAGCCCAATAGTGTAATCCTATGTATTTATGTGTGGCTGAATATTGCTGACGTTGTATTGCCAATGCTGTAACAGGGAAGCTCTTTCGATTGACAAAACTCTACCGAGGGCTATGCACCAGGATAATGAACTTTGGCTGATTGCATTTTGCTTGCAATGATGATTGTTTGTGATATTTATAGCGCAATTTCCAGCATAATTGAGAAAAGGGAAAAATTATCAACAATAGTTATCAATGGATATTAAGCTCAAATATTTGCATGCTAGGCATTTCATGAATACAACATGCTTTTTTCATTACTTGGCAACGATGCGAAGAACGATTATGCGTTTCTTAATCTGTGAATACTGAATACTATCGACTTCTTTAAAGAAATATATTAGACAGTTTGAGTGTCTGCAAGCTGTTAGCAATATAAATATCGTTATTTCTTGGAGCATAGCTGTATATTGAAAACAGCTATTTCTAACTAGTATAATGTCAGGATTGTAAATGTAGGAATTGCATTGTATATAAATATGACTTGTATGAACATACATGTTTTATCTTGGATCGTAGCTGTATATTGAAACAGCTATTCCTACTGGTATGATGTAAGAATTGCACTGTATATAAATATGACTTGTATGAACATTGTATGTTCACAATTATACCACGAGGTTGTCATCTTCATCATCGATCACTTCATTACATGCATGTCTCACCACTTCTCTTGCATATAACGTTGAACTTGATATTGCATGTTCAGGTGACTCCGAAGTTAAGAAAACCGATCGTTCCTCCTTCAGGAAAGGTATGCGAAAAGATGGGATGTTGTGCCTGGTCTGTCTTGTGAAATCGTTGTGTTGTTTTATGTATGGTGCTAGAGCATGGCTATCTTAGTTTGCGCAAAGTAATGTGTTTAATTGAGCTTTTCCAAAAGAGTATATCATGAAGCTAGTAATCACTGTAACGTTATCAAAATCTGAAAAATGTGAAAAGAAACAGTGTAGTACCTTCAGTCAATCTTCAATTGCTAGAGTTCAAATGAAACCCAAATACACAAAGCAAAAGGCAAACGTGAACCGAAAAAGACACAAATATTTCGTATAAAGTTTGCCCATGACATCTACTTGAACATTAACGAATCTAAAATGGCAGACGAGAATTTCAACATTTTGTTCCCAATTTGAAAAACCTGTCGATGTAGACGATGCGTTTGCATCATACATACATGTACACTCTTATGGAAATGTTGCTCGTGTGTTTAGAATTCGCATGCAGATATAGCATGGCAGGTGTTGTGCATGTATCATGTCACAAAGCTCCATTCCACCATCAGCATCAGCACGGAAATCCAGGTAATGCTTCTGTCCCAATTGCGCCGGTGCCCGTCAGGGATGTAGTTCCCGCCGGGCCCCAAATTTGTCCCGGTGGACTCGCCCCGAGTACGGGGGGGGGGGGGGGGGGGAGTGACCTCCCGGTTAGCTCACGACGTATTTTGGTTACCGTTCAATTCAAATCGTTCGTGTTAAATTGATTCAGGATCCCGTCAAACGCAGAGTACCCTAAATGGCCACGTAGGGGTCACGCCCGAAAGTACATGAAAACATCCCGTAAACTACCCGACAGGGCCCCCTTTCTAATTGGGACCGAAGCATAAAACCACTTATTAGTCCACCATTAGTAACTCTCTCTGGTTCTGACCATCCCTTCACACCAACTCAGGTTATGCCAAAGACTAAAAAGACCCAAGCGGTAAGTTACGAAAACCTGTAATATCTCTCCTATAGAATACATCACTAAATGTCATGACTTCTTGAATGTGTCATTTCTATGCATAGTTATAGAAAATGTGTCTGTGAAATAAATGTTCTATCACAACTTTATTGAATTTCCATTTACCATACATTTTCATGCAAACGTATTCGAATATTAGTGCTGTGGTGTTAGTTCCTTTAGAAAGTAGAATCTGGTTGTCTACCTTAACTATATCAATTACAGTAATAACGTTCATGTTTCGATACAGGCAACTGAGTCTCCAAAAAAGACCAAGAGTTCGAGTAAGGTAAGTTTGGTAGACGAAATGTCAATACAAAACTTTCAAGCTATTTAAATTTTAGCCATTGCACCATACTGATAGGAAATCGTTAAGTCCCCCAAGTCAGCTATAAAGGCTTAACCTTTCTTTATAGATGCAGATGTGGATCCCAAGTTTAGCTTAAGTAATCTTTATAAATCATTGTTAATACATCGCAGCTAAATGTCGCCAGATTGCATATGAATCCAGTTGTTATGTGGTTAGAGAATACTATGCTCTTTGCCGCAATGCCTTCGACGCTTGAGGATGAATAGCTTTCAAATTCAGGCAATATTCAGGACACGATTGCGCGATAAATTTCCTTTAGCAAAGTCTCGATACTCTCGAATTGTTTTTAGTACTTTAGCTAAAGTGTTTTACATGTAATAACGTGACACATATCAGCCCGGTATTGGCTGGGAGGAACAAAGGCAATAAAAGTAATTCGCTGAATGTCGACGATCGATGAACATCCAGGACACCAAAATAAATCAGGTCTAGGGGCAACCCTATATCGTTATTGGTATACGCAAGATCAGATACACCCAGCTGCTCACTGCGGCAAAAACTCCAATCGTTTTCAACTATGTAAAGCATCTTTAGTATCACAGCAAATAGGTTAATGTTATTCGAATACGTGGAAGGTGCCGTAGTTGGCAGATGCATTGATATATATGTATATCACCAAAAATTGGAAAAGAGACAATTGTAAATAAATAAAGGCAATGCTTGACGCAACCAACACTTGGAAGAATTGGGACTTACCCAAATCATCACATGTTATTTGGTTGTGATGTAAAATTCATATCTAATCATTGCAGTCAGTGTGTCACCTTAACCAGCTCAATAAAGGAGTAAGGAAGAGTTATGACCATAAAGATTTGACCATTTCAGATCTAGAACCATGTCGTCATTTTTACACGGTTTATCAGTTGTTTTTGCCCACTCGACGACTTTAGAGTCTTAACACTTGTCAACTTGCCTTACGATGATGCATAGCGTTATACCAAAAGTTGCCCTTTGCAAAGGTAGGGCTCTAGGCAGTGTCTGAAAACGTGCCAACATACTGCGGTTCACTGACACATTCTCGCTAGTCTGGTTGAATGCATTCGACCCAATGTCATGGCGCTATGCCAAATTTGGTTCATGGACCTCCGCCAACCCCAATACTGCACCAGCTCTTGCCCAGGGTGCTGCTCTATGGGTAGCTGGTGGGACATATTGCCATCTAAAGTGGAACAAGTCTTTTTACAATAAGTTACGAATATCGAACGAAACGGAAAGATCGAAGCAGGTTACCCGGCTAATTACTTTCTATAGATATTCAAAGAGCACGCTGGCGGCCAACGTGATGTCCAGATTGGCTCGATATCAACTTTCCGCATTTGTCAAAAAAAGCCAGTCTTTCTACCTATAACAGTACTTCGAGGGGATGACAAAATCGCTTGATTTTATAATTCTAAGAGAAGACTTCAAGTGTCAATTGATCTTTACTACTTCTCGTGTCGATTCCAAAGCATGGTACAGTACTTATTTTAGTGCCCGCCCGCGCTACCAGTAAGATACAATTCATCTGCTTACTTCTAAAGCTAAGGCAAACTAAATAAAAATAAAAATGATTACTTGGTTCATTATTTTTGCAGAAGGATAAAAAGAGCAAGTCGTCCTCAACATCGTCCCCTGCAAAGGTAGGGTCTCTAGTAGTCCACATGCATGTATGGTTAAACGATTAATGGGTTCAATGATTGTTACCAGTACTGTGATATGATATATTCAATTCGTCAACCCAATATTTCCAGGTTTTCGTGGTTCTTGTCTCATTAAGCTATCCCGTGTACAATTTCCTTTTTCTCCTAAAAATCAAACGTTTCTCGGCAGCATCATGCTGGTGGAATGCATCCCCTGGTTTCTTTCCTGGTTCTCTTTCACACTTTGCGTACTAGGGCCTGTATGCTGAACCGATGGAGAATGAAAGATACAGCATACTTCTTAAGCAAGGTCGAACTGCAATTTGCAACACAAACAAAAAATGAACTTGCCCAAATTTTGTATAATCCGACTTCAGCCTTTGCCAATCAATGAGCAATCAACCGCTTCTGTGACATCAACTTTGCTTCATACTTATTTCTACATGTACCAACACAGCTGTAGCCTGAGTGCCAGCCTTTTTAGCTTACGTATGCTACCCGAGCTTGGGTAGCGTACGTAAGCTAACAAGGCTGGCACCCAGGCTAACACAGCTGACCTTCAAGCCAATATATGTGGAAAAGTTTGCCACATCGGATACAAACCGCAACACAGAGCAGGTTTAGGCAGGAGATATCAAGGCAAATGTGTATAAGTTAGTTAATTTTAATGATGATGCTGTAGTAAGTTTATGTAGTCTTTATGTAGTCTGTCAGACGTATGTTTGTTGTACTCCTGGAAGAGTAGCTACATACCCATTGTATGATAGCTAATGGGGGAACAAAGTATCAGTATCATACTAAACTTATAGCTACTGTTATTTGCAACACACCATTACAGAAGAAAAGCTCCTCCTCCAACAGCAGTGGTGGCAGCAGTGACAACCCTTCAGGCGGAGGCAACTAGCAGAACCAGGGGAGCAAGATGAGCAACTTTTCTAACGTCACGCAGCAACCGATGGCTTTTCTCATCAGCCTTCAAGTGCACCTAAGTCCCGGATGTTCATGACGTCCCGGATGTTCATGATACCCCGGATGTTCATGAGGTCCCGGATGTAGAGGCTTCACCACAATGACGCACTGACCATTCGAAGAAGGTATGCTGAACGCATTATGTAGATAATCCTTTAAAGGAATGAATTTAAGACAGTAAGCTTGAAGCCATCAAAAAGAGCGTGCTAGTGGTAGTTGTAAGAATTAAATTTTGACAGGCTAACATAGAAATTAAGAAAATGCGAAATTTGTAAGGTTGTGTATCGCTATTCCTTACATGGTAGATGGCCATTTTCTGAAAGGTCAGGGGTTGTGACGTATATGTAGTAGTGATTCGTAATTGGCCAGTAGATATTTTGTAGGTGAGGGAGAGGCATGGATTCGCTGACACAAAATTAGATTTAGCAGGATGGCGTCATTGCTATAGAAATTGAAACATGGATTGCTACATATTTACAGGGCTCAATGATAGATATTTATAGATTCAGGGTTTCATAACCCTCCTGAGCGTTCCCTTATGTAGATTTATGCTAATTAGCTAACGTCTTTCACGGCTGATAGTACAGGAAATAGAGAGGAGAAACTTGCACCTTTTGAACTACAGTTAACGTGTTTACATGTATTAAGGAATACTCAGGATTCGTCGGATTGTGTAGCAACAAGCAAAGGTGTAGAACATATCACTTGTAGACTGTACTTGTCTAGATGTATTGTAGCTTGCATACGGCCGGTATATATGTGTAAAATCATACGTATTTTGTATAGGTATGCATAAGTAGTTGTGACAGTCTCTCTCCGGTATGAAAATTCAAGATAAGAACAAAACAAGTATCAAATCGCTTCAGTAAGTATAAGTACTTAATGGCTAGTTGAATGATTTAGCTGTTACCAACCGGCGTCGTGAATATGAGTGGTCTATACGTTTAGCACATTTGAGCGATGAAAGATACCGTTATAAATGAATGAGTGGTTGTGATAATCACATTATATAACACAAGGCTCATGGAGTGCTTTCGGACAGGAAACAATAAGAACGTTTTTATTGTTGAACGTCAAAATCTTGCGATATTAAGACTGTGAGCAGACTTTATATAGAGACGCTGTGCATTGGTACATCCATTGATAGGCTAGAGTGTACATACATTTAGTGTATTGGCTACCTGGCCGTGTTGTGTGAGTGTGTCTAAAGAATATGCGTTATCTTTAGTACAATGGCATACAGTACAATCTGAAAAGTTGACACGAAAAGCATTAACTGAAGACAATGAGTTCCTTGTCTAACATATGTGTTTGCTGCATCAAAGGACATAGCAATTGCTGAATGTAAAGTTGAATATGTATTCCATCACATCAGTACATGTTATTTGTAGATACATGACAATTGCTTATCGCCATTCAAGTTAGATACAATGAAATTACCATCAACAATTACCCAGTATTGCTACCTTTTGGTTTCCATTAATATGATACCATGTATCAATACCTTTTTATGTAATCATGACCCTCACATGATGGCTGGTAGTTACCATGTTATTTAAGTGACAGCAATAAGCATTGGTCATATTGTATGAAAAGTTGTTGTGTTCATCAACCATAGTCATGTCTGGTAACAATGGTTCTGCTATGAATAGACTGGCATCAACAATCTAGCAATAAAATCATCAATGTGCAACTTATGATGATGATGGTATATTTTGCTTAATTACTAATATAATGATGAGAAAATAACAATATATATAACTGTCAAGAGCTTCACTGGTATCATCCCAAAATGGAGGTTTCAACGAAATAGAAAAAAAATCAATCAATATGTTTCTGACTCAGAGAGAAGGGATTGCAGTTAATTCAGCGCCCAGAAGTTATCTCTTGGCACAACATTTAGCAAACCCTTTAAAAGAAAGAACTCTTGTACAGCGAGCCATTTTGTCAAACTAGTAAGGGGCCTCATCATTAGAAAGTTTCACATATCGCCCAGGTCAGTTTAGATCTATCGGTGTAAAATAACCAGCCATGCCCCGTGCCTGCAATGTTGATGACTATAACCCAAAGGCAGAGTTTAAGTCCTTGAATGTACTATTTCAACCACAGTCATCATGTTTAAAGCACAGTAGGGGCAGCTTCACTATGTTGCCATTAAGAACGCCCTGATGATGAAGAACGCCCTCCAGTTCGATGTGCAAAGGTGTGATAGATGTGACAGGTTGTGTAATGTGACCAGCTGTTGCCGTCCCGCGTGCCTGTGAAGCTGGTGTGCAATGCCGCTTGATAGCGATGGCTGAGCGACCGTACAGCGAACAGCTTTGGACTTGTGTTACCCTTCATTTCATGACTTGAACATAATACAAGATGTAAAAGTATGATTTGAAGGGACAACAAATACACAAATCGTTACCACATTCGACCTTAATGTATGAAAATCTGCCAAATTGATGTTTCTGACCTAGGGTGAAGAGATGCTGCTACAGTAACAATTAGTTCAGTGCTTAGATGAGTGTCCCCTACGGCCTTGCACTGAGCGAGTTCGTTAAAAACAATCGCTCCGCGGTCGCAGCTTCAACTGGAAAACGGACGGGGATCCTTGTTGAGTGATGCACAAATGCCGCCAATAATGCGGCAGTCCGCAATGTCATTAGCATTCCTCTGCATTCCTGGAAGAGGTCAAAATCAATACCAAAGGTCAAGTGCTCCATCGAGATAGATAAGCACCGTACTTTAGACGTAGTGAAAGGTTTTATGGAGACGAGTGAGGTTCGCTGAGGTCGCTGGGCACAGATTGGGTGGAAAGTTCTCCCAGCCTGCCAAATTGCTTGGAGGAGATCAGCTCTTTAATGAGAGCAGTCGTGATTAGGGAAGGTCATGGAACATATTTCAAGGCCAAGTTGACTTTGATGTTGGGGATGCTGTTCTTAACCTTTGAGAAAATTTTTAAGTTCCGTGCACGTAGTGTCAAATTTAATAAAGAGACCATCCTTTATTTTCTTCTTTGGCGAAGATAAAAGTTAAATGATAGGAACCAATTTCTCTTTTCTTCGAAGCTTTTACGTAATAGCCTTCGGCTAGTTGAGTAGTCTTGGCTATACCTTTCTACAGTCGAATAAAATCAAATTAAATCAACAATTATTTTGGTTGCAATTTCTTTCTGATTCTTGACAAAATATATATAAAATGTATGAATAATAGCAACGCTCTTCGCTCATTCAGTGATACACTGTACTCATTGGAGTGAGGAGACAGTTATATAAACGACTAAATTCTAATAGACAAATTGTGGTGCTCTTAGAGTTTTCATTAAATTGGAATTTTCGCTGGTTTGATGGAAAACAAATGAAATTCAAACATCGGTTCACATTTCTAGGCCAAAACAGTAGCTATTGCCTTTTTCATTTAGCGTTACTTCACTTGATGGTGCTCAGCGGTATAAATGATTTTTTAGACTTTGCACTGGATATCATTTTCTTTCTTTTTCTTTCTTTCTTTCTTTCTTTCTTTCTTTCTTTCTTTCTTTCTTTCTTTCTTTCTTTCCTTCTTTCTTTCTTTCTTTCTTTCTTTCTTTCTTTCTTTCTTTCTTTCTTTCTTTCTTTCTTTCTTTCTTTCTTTCTTTCTTTCTTTTAAAAGCAAAAACAAACTAATGAACAATGACAGGACAGAAACGGACGTACACATACAATTGTACGATTAGTTTGTCGAACCCTGGATTAAATCCAAATTCCTTCCAAATCTTTTTGTCAATGGATGGACGCAATTTTGACGGAATGAGACACAATTGGGTAGTAGTCTCGCTGCTGATTAGATCGGGGAGGCAATCATTTCGCTGGAGGGAGTCGGTCGTGTGCCGGATGATTTGGTAACATGAACCATGATGATGATTCAGGGGTCAGATCTGGTTGAGGTTACACGAGTTGAGGTGACACGAGTTGAGGTGACACGAGTTGAGGTGACACGAGTTGAGGTGACACGAGTTGAGGTGACACGAGTTGAGGTGACACGAGTTCAGGTGACACGAGTTGAGGTGACACGAGTTGAGGTGACACGAGTTGAGGTGACACGAGTTGAGGTGACACGAGTTGAGGTGACACGAGTTGAGGTGACACGAGTTCAGGTGACACGAGTTCAGGTGACACGAGTTCAGGTCACACGAGTTCAGGTCACACGAGTTCAGGTCACACGAGTTCAGGTCACACGAGTTCAGGTCACACGAGTTCAGGTCACACGAGTTCAGGTCACACGAGTTCAGGTCACACGAGTTCAGGTCACACGAGTTCAGGTCACACGAGTTAAGGGTACGGGGCCTTCAGATTTAATATCTTCATGACACTAGATTCGTGACATTCTTTGTAAACTTTAAGGTAAAAGTAGTCCCATAGCCTTTTTGGGGCCGTAGATGGACAACCTTTACCGAAAATGTCACAAATCTTCTAACATGAACATATTAAATCTGAAGGCCTCGTACCCTCAACTCGCGTCACCTCAACAAGCTCTGACCCCTAAATCATATTTATTTATTTGTTTGGCTGTGCACAATGTACAGCAGCCAAGGCTGCCCGACTAGCTATTGCTATTACAAGGGGCCAACCTTGCTGCAAAAGGTACATAATGAAATCATCATCATGTTGCCATGTTACCGAATCATCCGTAACACGGCTGACTCCCTCAGATGCTTATGTCATCATCCCTGATATCAAGCAATATCCTCAATGTCTATTTAGTCTGTACTTGTCATTTTTTGGCAGTTCTCCTATACCTCTATTTTATGTTTTCTGGGGTTTGCTGCTACTTATTATCTGATCATTTTCTGTTTTATGCTGCTTTTGTGCAATCCGACAATTTTGTTGTGTATGTTGCTTGTTATAAAGCTAATGATTTTGTACTTTATGTCACTTATATTAAATCTGATCATTTTGCTTGTTATGTTGCCTAATAGTATGTTATATCAGATCACTTTATGCTTAATTTTACTAATTTCAAATCTGATAATTTTCATAAAATGTTTGCCCTGAACATTGCAAGGTCATTGTTTTCTACAGATTTCATTCAATGCAAACAAGAAAATGTCCTTGATCACTTTTGCGCACGCATGCGCATTGAAAAGAGAAGACTTGCTTCTGTGTAGTATTTTGATGCATAAAAGTTGAAAAAGTACATAAAAATGCAAAGTTGGTATAACTAATAGTGTAGAAGACATTTTTCAGCCTCAAGCGCAAGGCATAGTATCATGACCTTACATTAATCAATCATTTTTAAAGTATTACACGGAGGCCGATTCCACAGATAAACATTTACTGCTATCTAAACCTGAAGTTAAACGTTACAAAATTAGCGAATACTTCATCTATCTCAGTTTCTCTTACCGGCAATATCAAATAAATACGAATTACTTTTTGTGTCTGCACAGCACGACTCTCAGATGTGTCTCTCTTTTGTGCCAATCGTCTTTGTCTCCTAAAATCTAAATGTCCACATGCAACGTACTTCGTCTGACATAAACAATTAACATGATATGTAGGCCCAATTCATAGTTGGCAATGCTGTCTTCTACATGTTTCACGGGCATTAACTTCAATGGTGCAAATACATGCAGCCTAAAATACCCTCAAATTATCTTAAACGTAATTACTAATACAACGGGCTGGTAGAAACAAATGAAATGTGTCTGTGCCTGACTCAGGCGAGACGTTATATACACGTTGAACAATGATTCATATTAAATTCGTAATAAAGGAGCTATTCATAAATTAGCACTCTTACGTAATATGTTTAGGTAGTAATCAACTTCTCATGACGTATCTCATAGTATGGCTTTTAACGCATCTTTAATCCAACAAGATGGTGGACACAAAAAGTCATGTGACTGTAACTTTTCTATAATTTTGCTGTTTTCATTCATCTGCATTGTCAAACAGCGGGTTTGTCTTGAAGGTGGTCGGGCCCTTGGGGCGATTTCCCCCGAGTATCGTCAGGCGTCGGGAGAGGAGGTCTCCTGCACTCGACATGGGGTCGCTCACGGCTGCTAAGCAACAAGAGGAAATAAACAAACAAAATTGAATGTAAGAAATACAAAGTGAAAATAGGTATGGCTGATGCCATCTTGACACACACACACACACACACACACACACACACACACACACACACACACACACATACACACACACATGCATACACACACACACACGCACACATACACACACGCACACACATACATACACACGCGCACACGTACACACACACACACATACACACACACACACAAACATACACATACTTCCTATACTCTTGATGGCGTGTACTTTGAGCGGGTAGGGCAGTCTGGCGATGTAGTGTAGTAACGTTCTCAACCGGTGGTACAGCATAGCCAGGAACTGAATCAACTGTAGGAACGAAACAGCAATACTTATACACTTAGGCTTACTTAAACCTAACTTACATCATCCACATCGACAGTATTTCATCATCTCAATGGCTTTAACCGTTTGTTGGCTCGTTGCATTTATAAGGTAGAGTCCATAATTTGTTCCTTTAACTTTCAGCTTGCCAAGGCATCAAATGTGTGTTGGTAACAGAGTTAGGCAGCATGCATGTAGGCCATTATGCCACACAACTACTCGATGAATAGCTGGGAAAATGCCAGCAAAAAGAGGATCTCGATAAACTCAACTCACGACATGTGAAAAACTTGTACGTCTTTTCAAAACTAAGTACATTGACACCAGGAAAGACAGTATACTGAGTGGATTGGTGTCCCACATCCTAAGGCCTGAGATTCGAACCCTCGACTACGTGATCCATAAGACCACTACACGGCTTACCTGTAGCAGACCGAACACCAGCAGTGACAGCAGACTGAGCGGGTTGGCGTCCCAAAGTCTGAGTTCCGGGATGTAGGTGAGAGACACCACGATTGTGATCCACAGCACGTTAGTGATGAGAAGAACTCCCAGCCACATGTTCCGCAGCTCAACCAGCTTCCCTCTAAACAGGGGTGATAACATAAAATGTATCTGCATCTAATGTTATATTACGTATAAGCTGGTGATAATCCGTTTGTAGTTAGCGAAGGACGCTATGGACAGACGACACTAATCTCAAAGCAGATGTAAGGATACGGCTCATTCTCAATGCCTGTTTTTGCAACATTGGGACTTTTATTTTGCACTTATGAGGAGGTTAACCATAAAAGTGATCCACCAGATACAGTTAGAACAAAAAAGTCGCAAAACACTGCGAATGAGCAAGATCTTGACACTTGATCGAAGATCAAGACGACACTACTTGCAAAGCTGATTTTCTGTAGTGTACGGTTTCAACAGGTCCCCCAAGCCAACTCTTAAGGCAATGTACTTGGTGACTCTTTAAAAAAGTGAAACATGGTTATCAAATAGCCACAGTATATCCAAAAAATACCTTTCATTTTTCACCATTAGATGACAGTATAAAGATAAAACATTGCATCAAATCTATATTGCTGAGTTGGTAGAAGTTTTAACAAGTACGTGTATCGCCTTACCTCAGATCGCCGTCCGAGCTGAAGAGCGCGATGTCCGGATCCAGACACTCCCTCCGGAGCGTGTCCCAGAACTTGTACTCGCGGGTCCTGCCGTCATCCTGCTGCATAACGCGCGTCTTCACCTGCTTACTGATCACGGACTTCACCTGGCTGATCCTTCTGTCAGCTAAAGGAATGCAATGTAATGTTGGTGTAAGGGGTGAGCAGAAAAAAAAAGGAACAGAGATACTCAAACATCACTCAAAGAAGGGTGATATTGACCCCGCAAACATTCACGATCTATGCCATGATCGCAGTGCCTGGCGACAGCTGATCCATAACGGCGTTTCAACGATTGACTGACTGCAGTTATAGAAGACTCGCTCTACTCTATGGAGTGGCTGTTAATACAATGTTCACTGCAAATTTCCACAATCTAGACACACGAATATGTTACTCATAGAATCTTTTGTCATGATGTCGTTATCATATATGTCTTAAATTAGCACTACTCTGTCAACTCCCCAATGAGGACAGACTTGACTTGACTGGATCTTCTATCAGCTATAATAATAGAGTCAGCTGTGGTGAGGCAATGTCAAATTTACCTTTAGTACTCAATGCTACTAAGAATGCCGACCGACACACCTGCACAACAGGCTTTGGACTTCGCCTTGATAGGATCCAACACATATCGTTCCAGAAAAGGAAGACACTGCAAAAACTTACTGAGCTTACTGAGGGCAGACCTCAAAGAAAGAGGACAAGGACCGTTGCGGTCAAAAAGGAACCTACGGGAGCTAAGGAAGCTCGGGATTAACCGGGCCAAGTGGAAAGGACTGAAGAAAGACTGAATGCGGCTGCAGGATGTTTTGACTACTGCAGCAGCAGAACACAGTGGACTACTACTACTCAATGGTAGCTTGGGGGAAAGTTTAATTATTTATTTTCTTTATTTCTATATTCTTTTACTAGCTGTAGTGGCTTGGCACTGATTTTCATGGAGGCCCTAGGTATACATATACAAACAATACACTGATATTACAAAGTACAAAATCGTATCCATACCCATAGTCCATTTCGTGTCCGCTCCTGAGGATTGGAGGTCAGGGGTCACACAATTCTTTTGCACAATGTTTCGAATGTTTGCAAGGATGAAACGGTTTTAACATCTTGTGGCAGTGTATTCCAGTTCTCTGTACCTCTGTACGCAAAATGTACGTTTCCCAGATTCTAGTTTGATTACAATGATGTCGATACGTCTATAACTAGTACGAAAAGATGCCATGTATGTCTCGCTACAAAAATGTCTAAAGAAAACTTACATTCGTCAGGACTTCTCATTGTCGCTATTGCTTTGCTGATCCGGTTGATGTGTGCTGTATAAACAAATAAAAGTTCATGTAAAACGATGCAGACATCGAACGAGGAAACCGCTTTTAAAAATATTAAGCAGATTCGACAAGTATACGCCATGAATGGCTTCAATTGGTGTATTGTAGATGTTTGGTAGAGACTGCAATCTGGCAGATTTGACGATTACTATAAATGCATTTAAGTTCGCGTCGTTTATTTCTCGCACTTAGGCGAACATGAAGTGTACGTAGTGGTTTTAAGTTCGCGGCAACGCTATAGGACCGTATTGGACAAAAAATGTTCGCGGTGGTTTTACGTACGCGAATATTTCTGCATTTACGGTATTCCGGTAGAGATTTCGTACGAACGGAGTCGAGCAATCCCAACCTCAACATATATACCCTACCCATCTTCGTGATCTTTAGATCTTTCAGTAGCTCGCCGAGGTCCATACTCCGCAGGCTAGCCATGTCGTTTTTGGAGTAGATGCCATAGTTTTCAAAGTTCTTGATGTACTGGTCAAGTCCGATGGAGAAGAGCCACCCTCTGCAGTTGTCCTGTTGAATTGTACAAATATTTTTTTTAGATTTTTTTTCAAGAAAAAAAACCCTTCTTGTAGCTCAACGTTAACCTGACAATATGAGGTTTTCCAGTCGCTTAACAACATATAAAAAGCTATTCTTAGGTTTCATTTCAGTTTACCCTGGTCCAAACTGAATACATGACATTCGATGCATCTATATTTCAGATGCAGCTAGACAAACCTTTTATCACAAAACATATCTGTTCCTTTATTTTCACTGCATGCTTTATCACGTAAAAGGCAAAGAGAAGTTGAGGTGGGTTTTTTTTCAGTTAGCTTGGGTAAATTGTATTTGGTAACTTTTAACACACAGTGAGCAGTACTTAACCTAGTGTGGAAAAGATGAGCAACAAAGACATTTATCCACTTATCAAAGACAGCTAAAACGAAATACAAAGAGAAAGATGAACATCACTTTGCAGTTTACTTACAGGCACGTCTCCTGGTAGCTCGAATTCTGTGAGCTTCTTGATTTCCTTCATAAGAATATCTCTGTGGAAGTCGTTTTTAATGCCGATAGCCTGGAGATCCTGAAAATATAAAAAGCCATTTTTCTCACATTAATTTCAAATTTCGAGCTATTTAGCTAATAGATGCTTTTCTGATCAGGGAAATAATCTAGGGCTTCGGATAAACTACGTTTACTCTTTTATGTAAGATAAGTAAGCGTTAGACTAATACAAAGTGACAAATATATAGCGGGAATTCAGTTTTTGTGTTGTCTTTGCCTAAGGCAATAGTCAGCTTTTATGCTGTGATATATATATCATTAGTACAAGGGTGCCAAAAATTTGAGACTACATTAATGGAAATAGTTTCTATTTTCCTAACCAGAGACAAAGAAGCCCTACCTTGTCTGTCAAACCGGAAATGAAGGTTGTGTTTTCAAAACCGTTCTCACGAAACTTCTTCTCGTACTTATTCTGCAATGAGATTGCAAAATGTCAGAACATCATAAAAACATGTGGGCATGTGGCCCAAACATAGAATACACCGATGATACTTCATTAAAAGATATGTCAATACCAAATATAGATCAAAAGAAACAGCATGCGATCGAGCGACCAACACGTTTCATGAGCATATTCGACACGCAGATGACGACCGCACAGACAATACAAAACATCGTCATTCGACCACATGCATTGCAATAGTTAAACATACACATGTAAGAAGTACAAAGTGTGTGGGTGTCAGATTCGCAACCTGTCAGCCACCCTAAACAAATCCACGCGAAGGCTACCGTGTCAACCCTCCTCACTCAGGTGTAGGGACTGACACGGTCATCATGCTCGAATATCTGTATCTGTACTTCTGTATGATCTGAATAAATATTACGAGTGATTGCCATAATGTAAGAAGTACAAAGTATATACCTTTAGCTTATTTGGCCAGTAATATGGGAGCCAATCAGAGACGTCTTTTACAAACATCTGGCTGCCGGATCTCGCGAGGCTTGCGGCTCTCCAGCGTGTGAACGATTTGCCTCCTTTAGATGCAGCCAAAGCCACAGCTGTGGTAAAGGGAATGCAGAACATTTAGAACTATAACGTGACTGTATCAAGAAGATACAGCAACTGTAAGTAGACGTTGACAGTGCATCAGTGGTAATTGCCATTGTATATTGTACAATTGAATGTTGCTTAACATATTTTCATCATATAAATGTACGAATTTGAAAAAGGCAAATGATGCTTTGGTTGTGATTTTTGAGTTTGCATCTACATGTATTCTATCTTTGCATTGGCTTCCTCAAAAAGTATAGTGCACAGATTCTATGGGAGCCAACATGGTAAGAAGAAAACAAAGTGCTTCTGGGTGATAACTAAGATAAGATGGTAAAACATTGATGAAGATATATCCCTATCCTGATGTAACTTATTATTATCACATTGTAACTCATTTTGAATCGGTAGACGTAACATCTGCTACTCACTTAAATGTAATACTAAGTCAGATATTGTTCATTATGCTTGTAATCAGTGGGTTACTAATTGATCCCATGGGTTACTAATTGACCCCACAAACTTTGAAGCTCTCGTGCAACGATCGCAGCACCTGTCGCCAGCTGAGCGACAACAGCGTCTAAACTTTTGAAGCTGAGAGAATAGCAGACGCTGAGGCCAAGAGAAGGGCCAGGAAAGCCCGGCTGCAACAGAACTGAAGAACTTATGGACTCTTGTAGACTTGCCCTACTCTTTTGAGTGGCTGTCAACACAATTGATCCAAATTTTGTGCCAATGATAATCATTCGTTCTTGCTGATTGAAGCTGGTGCTGTGATTCCTTCCCACCTTCGTCATCCAGATCATCGAAAGCTTCTGACTCATCATCCTCCTCGAACGCGAGGTTGATTTGCCCGTCATCCGGGGGTAGTACAAATGCTGTGTCTCTCTGGCAGCAACTGTTGAAACAGACAGAAAACAACAAATTATCAACAATGATCTTTTGACTGAGCCTTATTATAAAGAGCAACACGACATAGGGCAGGGTGAAGTGCTTTTCAAATCATCACCGTGGTGATCTTTTAACATTAAAATAAGAAGTGATATAATACAACATATCGTAATACAGGGTGAAATGATGGTTAAATCCTCACTGTTGGAAATCTTTTATAATTAAAATGTGGCATGGATAAAGCAAGGAGCATAAGCTGCAGGAATAGCATCCAATACATTGTGGACCACCGCCATGCGTTTTTAATGTGTACCATTCCAGTTCCACATGTTGTGAATGTTTGATTACGAATTGTACTTACACGCATATTTTCTTCAGTATGCTTGACAGTGTCTCGATGAAGCTCCTCCCGGCGGCGGCAGCGCCTGGTGTCTTTATCTCACGGGTACCTGCAGAAATGGCAGAGGTAAATCATTCCAATGGCTTTAACATTTCTATGGATAACACCATATGCAAAACATATCAATTGCATGAACATATTTACAGATAGTTCCATATACGAACCATACATTTGACCTTGTATGAACGAAGGCACCCACCATCAATTTCAATTGGGTTATGATGCTATATCGTTGCGAGGGAGCAATGTCTTTATAATGCTTACGGTTTATGCTTAACTTCAAGAAGGACCAAGACGTATCGGCACAAAACAGGCATGCCCTTCCTGATGACAGTTTGTTAGCTTAACAAACAGTATCTTGATCATGTTTCAAGTTCATACTTGTTCGAAATGGTGTGAGATTGTCAAGACGTATTAGACTCAACCGACTAGCGCTTGCTGATGCCTGCTTGTTTGTAACCAGCATTGCATTAATGGATGCCAATGGGCTACAAGAAGTCACATACCCCATGACCTATCCGTCATGTTGCAGACGCTATAGATGATGAGTAGGATGTATCCAGACGTCGGACTCGGAAGGTACATGAACCCATACATCATGAACTAACAACAAAGGGAAAACTTACCCCATGAGCTCACAACAGTCAACAAAAGGACAATTTACCCCATGATCTATCCGTCATGTTGCAGACGCTGTAGATGATGAGGAGGATGTATCCAGACGGCAGGCTCAGCAGGTACACGAACCCGTACACTAAGGTCATGAACTCTGACGGATGCAGCAGGGCCGTGATGACGTACAGACCTGCCAGACCCAGGAAGTAGATGACACTGATGGGGAGGGGCAGCTGCTGCAGGATGGTGGGTGGAGGGGAGGGGGTGGGTGCAGCCTCTGTGTGCGGGAAAGCATGAGACCAATAAAAAACCCTCAAACTGTTCATTTTACGATAAAGCACAAAATGAGTTGTCTATTCTGACCACTAAAATTTATCCCAATTTCTCTAAGCTTACAGACAAACAAAAGACAATTCTTCTTTTAACAACCAAAAAAAACACAAATTATAGAAATGGTGGGACATCACGTCTTCCATTGCTTACAAAAGAGAAGTCAAACCCTTTTAAGTCGTAGTTATAGACAACTACATTTTTATGATTTAGATTAGCCACTTTTATACCTATATTTCACCCTGTTCTTATTTCTATGTTATTTGCAACTAGCCTTCGGACAGGAGTTTGCAATGAACTAATCATAATAATGCTGAATGGCCAAGTTCATGAACAAGAGAAGAGAAAATATCTGCACAGACTCACTGAACTCACACGGAGACGATGCAAGTTCATCATTTCAACTATCTTCTTGATTGTTATCTAAATCATTCATTGCATCAGTTTGAGAATGATTTAGGACAGATAAAGCTTATGTTATTTACGTACTGATGGTTAAGATAAGTAGTGTTTGTCCTTTGTTATGCTTTATATCCAGTTGCTTCTGAATCTTTAACAAGACATTTGCATGACACTTAAATCTAAAACATGGCATTTAACGTTCACAAATCCCGCTACCGAATCATACGTCATACCAGTTCTAAAACAACGGAGAAAACCTACCAGCATTCTGTATCTTGTCATGAAATTGTGCGTATATGATCTGACAGTCCCTCTCCATCTGAAAGTCGCCGTTCGGCCCGTCAAACTCATCACACATCTCGTTCTTTAATGCAAGGGACAGCTGCTCTCCACTACAGGTAAAGAAAAATAGGTAAAGAATGTGTTCTGTTGGTATGATAGAAGATGCATGCAATTTTAGTAGCACTTGCACAATAATACTATATATAAAAAAACGTATACCAGCCCTTATTGTATTGTATTAGTAATTAGGATGTTAAGTTTTATTCTATACTTCTATTTTGTATTATGTTTAAGAGTTGTTGCAATACTTTGCAACGTGTACAATTGTCATGCAATAAGTTCTTATCTTATAACCGTAGCCAACTGTTCAGGAAACATTCTCCATACATATATATGCACAACACATGCAGACTTACAAACACCAGCCAACGAAGAAGGTCACTATCTTGGACCGAGAAAGCAGATGGTTTGAACGGGGAGTCAAGGAAGCTGTGCGCACATCAGGTCCCGCTCTCCGTCCCTCAACCGTGACCAAGGACGCCACAGACTCCCTCCAATCTACAACTCTCTCGTCCAGTCACGTGACCTGGGTGACCTTTGATACCTAGGTCACGTGACACCTCTCAAGCTGAAGAAAGATGGCGGATGTCATCTGAAACTCCTTGTAGCTTCTCAATTGTAGTCGTGCTTATTAGTTTAAAAATCCTTTATTCAATATATATATGCTCCTTTCCCCCTGAATATATGTAATTTGTTTTATCCTTTTCGGTCCTTGTTGTACGCTGACCACAAATACAAAATCAAAGCTACATGTTCTTGTGTAGAACAACACATGTATATCATATTCTGCCCAAAAATTGAAGACGAACGTCACTTTATCATGGATTGTTCAAGATATGAGGATAGACGCTCAAAGCTATTCACCTTTATTTCCGCTTGTTCAAGTGAATTCAATTATGCGCTCCGTTCTGTTGATGGATTCAATTACATACTAGGAGGTGATAATCCTTACTGTGTACAGATAGGTATATACATCAAAGAATGTGTGGACATTAGAACAAGCAATGTATAAGTATACGACAAGTAAAATCTCGATATGTTGCTCTATCCCATATGATTGTGTGCAATCAAACTCATTTGTATGCACCTATTTGTTTGTATGTATGTATGTATGTATGTATGTATGTATATATAGATAGTAGACCTTACGAAAGTGGCTGTACTTTTGTTGTGTCAATAAAGATTGTATTGTATTGTATATTGCACTTACTCGTATCTCCCAAAATGCCGAGATATGTTGTCAGCAAATGTTCCCAAGTCGGAAATGCACTCAGCGATCCAGGTCGTCACATTGCCCGGTGTCCATTCGATTGGATGGATGCAGTCCAGTTCATTACAACCGTCGCAATCGCCCGACCTCAGACACTCTAGGCAGCCTGGAGGAACAGGATATGGATCAGTGATGAAGTTTTATTTGCAAGCTTAAGTTCTTGCCCGTGGGATAATTGTAACATGAAACAATGCATAGAAAAAGTAAACAGACCGTGCAGGTTAAAAATGGTGACAAGTGGAACAAGTGACCATCCTATTATGTTTATTGGTACACGTAGTAGTAATACTTGAATACTGGTATACTAGATTCTATAAGATTAATAGAGGATCTTGACAAGCGCCTTTCTCACAACTCAGCAGGAAGCCAGGAACAAAGAGATGGAGCCCATAAAAGCCGAGCTATTTCATCTTCATGATCACTAGTGTCTATCACTAGAGACTAGAGGCGTTGCTCTGGCGGTCTTGCTAAATAAAAATACAACAGCTTTATTCTCCTACTTTTCTCCTCCTCGCTAGGTGCGGGTCCGTACTCCTCCGCGCGTAGCCGGGCGTCCAGCCTCTGGAACGACACAACCATCACCCGCGCCTGCCCGATCAGCACTATCACCATGACAACAGTGAACAGCATCGTCAGAATCTTGGCCCACTAAAACATTGAAAAGGGAAGATATTTGAAGAAAAAAATCTAAATATCTAAACGCGCTACATGAAAGTGGCTCAATACACCAATGGCCTTTGCACCAGCATTGTTTGACATTTGTTATGAACCTCGATACCGTAATATATATATGTGCAATTTCAGTCACCCATATGTCGAGCTAACTTGTTGGCTATATTGGCGCGTTAAGCTTGGATGGACGGAGTGTATTTTGCGTATGTCTTGTTTCACCTACATTATGCGGCACATTTTAAGGGGAAACAGAAAACAGGTGAATTAACGCAGTGCTGTGAATGCCGAACTGATTCTGTGGACGAATCAATTTAATGAAAATTGCAAATACGTCTTTCATATTCCACTATGAACGGTTGAGAATTTTTTTCACAAACTTCCCATACACATTGGAGCGGGAAGAAAATCAGAAATGAACTTCAAGGTCAGAATGGGGTACGTGAAAACTAGCCCTCACGCCCATGGCAAAACGTTCAATTCAAAATTTCAAATTCGTATTTGATCTTCTTATTTCGTGGCCTGTACATAAGCATAGTGTGACATCTTGAACCTGTTATGAACCTGGCTATCGTAATGTGCAATTCAGTCTATCTAAGTTTCAAGCTAAATAGTTGGCTTTATTGGCACATTGAGCTTGGACGGACGGATTGTATTATGCGTATGTCTTGTCTCACCTATATCATGTGGCTTCGAAATCGCTACACGCTCGTTCTCATTTAAATGTACACATTGTGTAATCTCCGTTACCGTTAAAAGTAAGACGTTCATGACATTAAGATATGCCACATATAAAGTACGCAACTGCCGTTTTTAAAAGCTAGAAAAGTTTGAAGTCGTCATAAAAACTACAGTTTGACATCTTATATCTGGCATATCCTAATGCCAGGAACGTCTTATTTCAATTGGTAACGGAGATTACAAAATGTGTACATTTAAATGAGAACGAGCGTACAATCAAATCACTCTTGACTGTCACACTGCTCATATGTGTGAGTTGGTGCACACATTTACATAATACAAAAGACAATTCAATAGAGCAGTTCTAACCTTGAGTTGAGTTTCCTGTGTCGTGTACACACAGAGTAACGCGTACGCCACGAACACCAGGAACAGCAGTTCTTACCTTGAGTTGAGTTTCCTGTGTCGTGTACACACAGAGTAACGCGTACGCCACGAACACCAGGAACAGCAGTTCTCACCTTGAGTTGAGTCTCCTGTGTTGTGTACACACAGAGTAACGCGAACGCCACGAACACCAGGAACAGCAGTTCTTACCTTGAGTTGAGTCTCCTGTGTCGTGTACACACAGAGTAACGCGTACGCCACGAACACCAGGAACAGCAATTCTAACCTTGAGTTGAGTCTCCTGTGTTGTGTACACACAGAGTAGCGCGTACGCCACGAACACCAGGAACAGCAATTCTAACCTTGAGTTGAGTCTCCTGTGTTGTGTACACACAGAGTAGCGCGTACGCCACGAACACCAGGAACAGCAATTCTAACCTTGAGTTGAGTTTCCTGTGTCGTGTACACACAGAGTAGCGCGTACGCCACGAACACCAGGAACAGCAGTTCTTACCTTGAGTTGAGTTTCCTGTGTCGTGTACACACAGAGTAACGCGTAGGCCACGAACACCAGGAACAGCAGTTCTTACCTTGAGTTGAGTCTCCTGTGTCGTGTACACACAGAGTAACGCGTAGGCCACGAACACCAGGAACAGCAGTTCTTACCTTGAGTTGAGTCTCCTGTGTCGTGTACACACAGAGTAACGCGTAGGCCACGAACACCAGGAACAGCCGTTCTTACCTTGAGTTGAGTCTCCTGTGTCGTGTACACACAGAGTAACGCGTACGCCACGAACACCAGGAACAGCAGTTCTTACCTTGAGTTGAGTCTCCTGTGTCGTGTACACACAGAGTAACGCGTAGGCCACGAATACCAGGAACAGTGGTTCTTACCTTGAGTTGAGTCTCCTGTGTCGTGTACACACAGAGTAACGCGTACGCCACGAACACCAGGAACAGCAGTTCTTACCTTGAGTTGAGTCTCCTGTGTTGTGTACACACAGAGTAACGCGTACGCCACGAACACCAGGAACAGCAGTTCTCACCTTTAGTTGAGTCTCCTGTGTCGTGTACACACAGAGTAACGCGTACGCCACGAACACCAGGAACAGCAGTTCTTACCTTGAGTTGAGTCTCCTGTGTCGTGTACACACAGAGTAACGCGTACGCCACGAACACCAGGAACAGCAGTTCTTACCTTGAGTTGAGTCTCCTGTGTTGTGTACACACAGAGTAACGCGTACGCCACGAACACCAGGAACAGCAGTTCTTACCTTGAGTTGAGTCTCCTGTGTCGTGTACACACAGAGTAACGCGTAGGCCACGAACACCAGGAACAGCAGTTCTTACCTTGAGTTGAGTCTCCTGTGTTGTGTACACACAGAGTAACGCGTACGCCACGAACAACAGGAACAGCGGTTCTTACCTTGAGTTGAGTTTCCTGTGTTGTGTACACACAGAGTAACGCGTAGGCCACGAACACCAGGAACAGCCGTTCTTACCTTGAGTTGAGTCTCCTGTGTCGTGTACACACAGAGTAACGCGTACGCCACGAACACCAGGAACAGCAGTTCTTACCTTGAGTTGAGTTTCCTGTGTCGTGTACACACAGAGTAACGCGTAGGCCACGAATACCAGGAACAGTGGTTCTTACCTTGAGTTGAGTCTCCTGTGTCGTGTACACACAGAGTAACGCGTACGCCACGAACACCAGGAACAGCAGTTCTTACCTTGAGTTGAGTCTCCTGTGTTGTGTACACACAGAGTAACGCGTACGCCACGAACACCAGGAACAGCAGTTCTCACCTTTAGTTGAGTCTCCTGTGTCGTGTACACACAGAGTAACGCGTACGCCACGAACACCAGGAACAGCAGTTCTTACCTTGAGTTGAGTCTCCTGTGTCGTGTACACACAGAGTAACGCGTACGCCACGAACACCAGGAACAGCAGTTCTTACCTTGAGTTGAGTCTCCTGTGTTGTGTACACACAGAGTAACGCGTACGCCACGAACACCAGGAACAGCATTTCTTACCTTGAGTTGAGTCTCCTGTGTTGTGTACACACAGAGTAGCGCGTACGCCACGAACACCAGGAACAGCAGTTCTTACCTTGAGTTGAGTCTCCTGTGTTGTGTACACACAGAGTAACGCGTACGCCACGAACACCAGGAACAGCAGTTCTTACCTTGAGTTGAGTCTCCTGTGTTGTGTACACACAGAGTAACGCGTAGGCCACGAACACCAGGAACAGCAGTTCTTACCTTGAGTTGAGTCTCCTGTGTTGTGTACACACAGAGTAACGCGTACGCCACGAACACCAGGAACAGCAGTTCTTACCTTGAGTTGAGTCTCCTGTGTTGTGTACACACAGAGTAACGCGTATGCCACGAACACCAGGAACAGCAGTTCTTACCTTGAGTTGAGTCTCCTGTGTTGTGTACACACAGAGTAACGCGTACGCCACGAACACCAGGAACAGCAGTTCTTACCTTGAGCTGAGTCTCCTGTGTCGTGTACACACAGAGTAACGCGTACGCCACGAACACCAGGAACAGGATAACAACAGTCGGTATGATGCTGCTTCCGATGTTACCAACAACCAGCTCCAGGCCAGCTGTCAACAAGAGGGATAATCAGCTATCTGTCGCCTTCTAATTATGATCTTTGACATTCAAGTAACACTCATTGTCATTAGAATTTGTCGGCCCTAAAGAGACTTGGGGGGTCAATCTCTGCAGAGATTTAATAGTTAATACCACACCTAGATAAGGACAGTGTCTACCTACCTGCCTACCTAACTACCTACCTAGCTAGACCCTTGACCTAGTTCATGTCATTTGAGGGACAAGGTAGCCATCTAAATCTACGTGTATTGGATCGGTATAAAATCATGCATACGCTAAAGCCTTGCGCCTGTAATACCTCTTGCGTATATCATAGTGTGCAAAGTGTGCTAAGTACTTTTATCACGTGGATACAGCTGCATGCTAGGTCAAGAGCTAAAAGAAGAATGTAAATGCATTCTTGTCAGAGAAAAAGAAGGTATGTATATGAAGTGAAGACACTTACCAGCAATGATGAGGATGACAGTGGACGGTCCGATCATCATAGAGAAGAAAAGGAAGCCCTGGTACAGGATGAAGAGTCGGGAGATGTAGTCGTTGATCATCTGCCCGTTCGCCCATTTCCGCAGAAGCTCCATCTGGTTGGCGACAGTTGAGGGGATCCACCGTCGCCTCTGGTTGAAGAACTCGTCAAACTCCTCCGGGCAGTAGGTGCTGTCCTCGGACACAGCCGTGTACTCCAGCCGCCAGCCCTTCTCGACCTGCAGGGTAAAACACCGGATTTTTATGATCAATTGACGCCATGAAGCTTTGTCATATGTATATTCATTCTGTCAGTAGTAAGAGCTATGAGTTTGCAAGGAGTTATAGAGCTCTGATTCAAGATTGGATGCCTGGCATAATACGAATGGCGTATGATGTATTGTCTTATTCCTAAGCATCTATAACTTCTGATCTAAACTCTTGTCCAAACCAGAGTTCGTAGACCCCATATCTCCATGAACTGTCCTGTTTATGCGAATGACTTACACATTTAATTAATATATGCTTGGTCATAAACACTTTTATCCAACTTATACAAATTGCAATATTGACAGTCCTATTGTTTTCCACTCAGAGGAATTATGGCGTTTTTGCATTAATTATGCAAATTAGGAATTAATTTGCATAATGTGTATCTGTTGATGTCAAACTTGCTATAAACTACATATCATACATGCATTTGAGTCTTATAATGAAAAACACTGGAAAATATAGATCTTCCTCATTAGTTATGCAAATTAAGTCCCAATTAGCATAATTTGCACATCATTGTGTACATCTCTGTCTAAGCTACCTGCATACTAAATATCATACAAATCTGTCGTTCCTTTGTTCCGTTATTCTCCTTAGAAGATTTTCACAATAACGCCCTGCAGTTCCAGAGCAAGCTGCTAGGACGGCCAAACCTACATTACTATTTCATTACATCACAAGCTATCAGCCACCCAAAAATCAAGACCATAGCACGTCCAGGTCAAAAGGTACAAAAACGGAAGTTCTGCTGCAGTACCAAGGTCACATACCAGCGGGGCCAAAATCGCCCTTGAAATTCGGCTTCACAACACCTTTCCACATACCAAATATCATCATAATCCATCGAGAGGTTCTTGAGTTATGCTGACTACAGTAGTGCGGAAACACAAACAGACAGACAAACCGACAAACAGACACACACACAGACACACCCAAAACTATATCTCCATTTTTCATGGAGATAATTAGTATCCATCACTTCTGAAGAAGACTACGTATACTAATATATGGTGTGTCGTATCGTCTGCAATGTGCAGTTGGATACGAATCTTGTGTCAACATTTTTACATACATAATACTATAGTAGATAATTGTAATTCCTATTCTCAAAGGCACGGGTTATACTATTCCTAACTTTGCCATTATATTATGCTACCGTTTCATCATGGACTCTAGTGTAATAAGTACTAACCAAGAGAGTACAGAACCATCGATCCTCTCCCATATCCTTGGTGAGGAACTCCTCAGCCTTGGTCACTTTTGTTGCGTAGGTCGGCAGTGCGTCCCTGACAGCCTTCGCTCGGTACACACTGAAGCAGCCGGGGCAGCAGAGAACTGTACCTAACACGCTGTTCGCCACCTACAAGTAAGATTACAGTATATTACTACAATCATATCCAACCATTAAGACCATCTACGGTAGACTCCCTAGAGTGTCACATAGTCTTAAACAGAGACGAGTCCGGTTTGCTGGCCACTGCCATCGGGCCAGCGAGGAGATTGTCTCATCTCTCACACTGTGGAAACCACACGGGAAAACACACTCCAGGAAGCTGACCTTCCCAAGGACTATCTCAAGGGACACAGGGATTGAGTTGGAGGACTTGGGAGCAGCCATGTCAGACAGACTGATGTGGGCCTCGGTTGTACAAGGGCTTGCCCCGTCCTCAGCTGCTGAGGTCGACGGATGATGATGATGACAGTATCTTAGCAATAGCGTTTGTGAGCTAGGGCTAACTGTCTGTATGAACTTTGAAGTAGCAGCTTTGAGCTTTTGTTAAGAAGAAAATGTTCTTGATTAGATTGATTATGAAATTTAAACGGAAATGATATAAACCTAGAGAGGTGTAGATTTCAAACTTAAAATAAAAAGGGTAGATTCTTTACTTGACTCTTTGCATCTAGGAAATAGACGAAGAAAAACTATGTGTGTGTTATTTCTATCAGAAGCAGTTAGACTTCAATGATACGGTACACCTGCAACTAAAACCGTACCAATTATAGCGAAGGGCACCTTCCTATGTACCTGACCCCAATTGAGGAATGTTGTCTAATACAAAGACAAGAACAAGGCACTTATATGTGGCAACAAAATTCACAGAGGGCGACATGACATAACCTTCTGAAACCAGTGCCCCATGGCGTAGTCGAACATCTGGTACCAGACCATGGGTCCCGACCCCAGGGGATGAGTCCTGGCGCACACGGCCCCCACGTTAGGGTCACGGGTCATGATGTCCAGCAGTGCCTTTGCGGACTGGGGGGAGAACTTGACATCGGCGTCGGTGGCCAGCATGAAATTGTCCCTGTCTTTGTCTGGTGGGTAGAGCAAAAGAATACATGAGATATACAAAAGACCATTTGGCAACAAGATTATTCAATTACCAAATTGAATGCAAAAGTATTGAATTTGCTTGAATTTTCTGTAGTAGACAAGCTATTATATATCTGATGTCGCTGATTCTATATTGCTGCGCATGCTGTGGTTGTGCAGACTATACAGATACAGATATCATTTTCTAGACACGAATGAACAATTATCCGAAGAAGACCATACGTGTACAATCACAACGACTCGCGGCACGCTGGTGGCTTCGCTGCGTTCGATCAAATTGACAAAGCACTCAACGAATTCCATCGACAAAAAAACGAATCTTTTTAAGCTTTGTGTGTTTTGTTGTCTTTTTGGTCATACTTGTACGTTTTGAATGATATTCCCATTATAAAGTTAAGGGTATCTCGAATTCAGTTTAGGACGCAGCGACACCGCCAGCATGCCGCGGGTCCAGTGAGAGTGGGCTTACCAGTAGCCAAGTATCCCAGCACCTCTACCCTCATACTGATCCGGTTGTTCCATTGGACGGGGTTGAAGCTGACGAAACGCGTTGTGATTGGCTTATCCAGCAGCTGACGCGCGGGGGTGTCTGGGTCACGGTTCCCCTCAAACTCCTGGCGAAAGTGAGGATTTGAAAAACAACGTGATTTTAGTCCTGTCTTTGTAATGATTTACGATATTATACTATGTCAATGATGTAGTAGCAATCACCGTTTATTTTTGATATGATAGTACTAATAATTACCTTTTTTACTATAAATACATGTGTGTGTGTGTGTTTCTGTGTGTGTGTGACTGTGAATCTGTACATATTTGTGTACATGTGTCTGTATGTGAACATCATTACTCAAGAAGCTGTGGTTGGGTCCTTGTGACAATTTGGTAGGGGTAGAGGTAGGGATAGGGAAAACGAAGGTCAAAGCCCCTCTGGTGGCTTTCCAATGTACTGCAGCCGAACTTACAGTTTTTATATCTCGTATTCTGGAACGTGCTATGTGTGGGGTGGGTGGGTATGTTGTTGGTGTGTGGGTGGGTGGGGGGGGGGCACTATTGCTATGACCCATTGGTGGCGGAACGCAAAGCAAAGTACAGTTAGTTAATGATTAACCGCACGACTCACCGCCGGCTGTCCGGAGTCGTCCTTGTAGTACTGCCACAGCTCGCCGTCGGCGCTGCAGAGCAGGCGGTACCGCGTCACCCACTCGCTCGTACCCGACTTGCCCTGGGTGACAACTCCCGTAAACACCATGTCTTCTCCCAGGTCGATCTGCAAGTACTGTAATGGGATATGGAAAGAGTTTAAAATTCATGAAGGAGTCACTTGTTACTTGTATGATAGCTAATGGAGGATATAAAGTATCCGAGTATCCAATAAAATGAAGCTATGGCACTAACATGCATTACAGAAAACAACATCCGTCTCAATGTACACCTCGTGCGGTCAACGTGATGATTTTGTTTGCTGTTTATGAGAATGGCAATGAAAAATGAAAATGTCATGGAAAAAAAAATCTTAATTGATAATGTATTCTTGACTGTCAGCAACATAGATCTACATTCAATGGATGGCCAGTTCAATTGATTGCAGCAATGGATTTCAATCTGTTTATATCAGTACATGGGGGAATCTAGTGAGTGCTCTATGTCCAAATGATGGGCAGTAGGCTTAAGTAAGTAAGTAAGTAAATAATGTCAGTACATGCTCACAACGTCCACATGCATTGCTATTTTCCAATCTGGTGAAACTGATTTTATACTATTTACACGGCGTACCTGGCCATCATTGAACTCCCCAATATGGGATATATGTACATGCTCACGACGTTCAAACGTATAACTATGAAGGTGAAAACTGGTTTTAGACTAGATTTTATTTACACGGCGTACCTGGTCATCATTGAACTCCCCGGCTGTCCACCCTCCCGCACCGTTCGCATCCCGTTTGGACTCACCACCGATTGGGCTGAAGTAAACTACAAGGGAATGGGCAAGTATAGCGATGGGCAAGTCCTAGAACGATCGTAGAGTGGAACTCGTTACCACCAAGTACGGTGGAAGCATCCTCATTAGATAGCTTTAAACAATGCATGCAGTTAGATATGCGAAGATTAGACGTGACAGGTCGTTCGGTGTAATATAACCAGCTGCTGCCGCGCCGCGTGCCTGCGAAGCTGGTGTGTTACGCTGAATGGCGGTTATACCGGCTATATAGATACAGATACAGATACAGATAGCTTTTCACCGAATGTGTTAAGAGGGACTTTATTCCGCAGAGTGCAGTGATAGAAAAAGAAACTTCTACCTGGTCATAAAAACAATTAATGACATTATCACATGGAGTTCTGATAGTTGATGTTTTGTTTGTTTGAATCTTTATTTGTTCATGAGAACGTAAAATCGGATTTTCGCTTTTCATTCCGGTCGCGAGAGAGAAAGTAAAAACATGACAAAGATACAGGTTAAATATTTGAAGTCCTCACCTGCATAGTCCAAGATGTAAGACATGTACATCACTTGACTCCATCTCTTCTTATTCTTCACCTGAAAATGGGTGGGGTTTTAAGACCTTCGATCTTCTGTTGGAACATGAATATTAAAAAAACGAGCACAACCAAGCATTGTACACGTACTAATATGCGCAGCTACCCATTTTACACATATACATTACAAATAGCCTCCCATTTCTAATGAGTCCGGTAGTTGACAAAATTGACAGTAATAGGCCTGTATCTCCTTGGATTACAGACCAATATGTCTCCATGATGTGTTCTGTAAGTTCTTACCAGAGTGTTGTCCTTAAGATGAATGTTGAAGCTCATGCCGCTCTCCGTCTCCCCGTTGTCGTAGTGCAGGTCCCAGTGCAGCTGCAGCCCATACGGCGTCTTGTACTTAGTGCACTGGTTGATGATGCTTTCCTTACCTTTTCATGAAGATGTATCAAAACAAATGAATATCTACAAACATTGTTAAAATGTATTTGTTCAAAACTCTGAAGTGTTCGTTTTTCTGTGATTTTTCGTGGAAAATTAATAAACATGGCGTCAAAATCAAATGGATTTGTTTTGCTGTTTACATTACATATTGGAATTGTAGTTGTTGATAGGCTCCCAATATTCTGTAACACTCATCGTATCATCTTCTTGTACAAAAGTTTGAAGAGTTGTCCTACAGTTTCCATTGAATTTGGAAAGTTAATGTTTCATATGTGCGCAATTTAGATATTTAAAAACATCCACAAAGTCGTCCTCACTGTTTCTGTCCTTCAGAGTTAACATTTTGAATCTAAGACTGAATAAAAATAGACCATTGTTTTAAATTTTACATATCATACAAAGTTGCTCCTCTAAAAAAATCGTGTTTTCCTGTCTGAATAGCCTGGACCTGCACTATCTATAAGTACTAAAAGATATTTGAAAAAAACAGTCTCACTGTTTCCGTCCTTCAGAGTGTGGTCCATGAGTGACAGCAGCTGCAGCGCCCACTGTGACGGCTGGCCCTGCTTGCACCCTCCGTCGAAGAAGATGTGGGACTCGAAGGTTCTCTCCCCCACCTGGCTCTCCGCTACACCACGTAATGACGTCAGGAGCTGTTCCATCTCATGTTCAGCCTGGGAAAACAACAACAGCCATTCATTCAAATTCAATTCAATCGATTACCTTCATCCTGAGAGAAAATGTCTACCAATAATCTTTCTTCAAGCCTTACTTACCATGCCAAACTACTTCAAATCTTAATTATTTTAGTATTGTCAACCTTGACCTCTGACCTCTCAAACCTCTAACATCCTTGTCATTTTTATTATTATTATTATTACTAGTATTATTATTATCATTATCAAATCATTGTGTACGTTAGTGACCTTATTTTGTATATATGCGTAGTTTTCAACATTGTAATTGTATTGTCTGTGTCAGACGCCCAAAATCAGCCACGGCTGCCTGGGTGGTCTTGTATTGCCGTTGCAATTTGAATAAAATAAAAATAAAATAAAATCTTTCTTCAAGTCACAGTCTACAGCTAACGAAATTTTCACAGCGATCCGCGGAGCTTGGTAGTGGCTAATAACATCAATGTACAATTATCTGCAGGAGACCGTCATTGTTTAACCACTTTGGACAGGACTAAAAAGTATCTCTTAATAGTGCCTGCACATAGACTAGGTAACTTGCACTCATTGGCTTTATCCCGAAGGTCGAAATTAACTCGAAAAATAGTAGGTATATGCAGCGTTATACTAAACTCAAAACTGCAAACACATGTCTAGGAAAAGCTCTATATCACCTATAGAGTAACATGATGCTGTGGATTTAAAGCGGCAAGACATAGAGAAAATTGATGTGTTTTTCCTACCTCGTGGTACATGGTAGTACAGATGTAGACGTGCGCGTTTTGTCGTGTTCTCTTCTGCACGATAAAGTCCTCGCTCTTGGTGTTCCTGTTCTTCCGACTCAGCAGCAGCCATTGTTCGGGGAACACTCCGCTGTAACCGGGCAGCCAGAACAACTACATGTGGATAAAGGTCGTCATTCTATGACATTCATTCATTTCTGGAGTTCGGCAACAGAGACAACAAGTATGATATCTAAAATTTACATCTATTTCTCTTGTCTTGTGTAATTGTTCGTACATTGGTAAGCGTATACATTAAAAATACAAAACACTATCGTAGTGTGGAACTCGATACAACCAAATACGGCAGGGGCATCCTCATAAGATATCTTGCAGTTAGGTGTGAAGTGTAATCAGCTGCCATCGCGCCGCGTGCCTGCGAATCTGGTGTGTTACGCTTAAGGAGGGTGGTTATACCAGAGCCAGAGAGAAGTGGCAGACATGGTAAGAGAGAGAAGAACTAAGATGGCTAGGACAAGTCCTGATAATATAGGGGAAGGCCAAGACTGACGTGGAAAATGAATGTAGAGATGGACCTTGAAACCATGGGAAGCTCCTGGTATAGAGTCAAGAGAGAAGCACAAAACCGAGAAAGGTGGAATATAAATCCCTCCACTCACGCTGGCTTCCCTCTCCATGACGATGGTCGGGCTCCTCATGACGAACCAGGTTGTGGACAGGAACTGGATGAGTAGCAGACCTGCAGTAACCGGCAAGTCCCACTCCAGCTCTTCGAGGTTAGCCGTACACGTCTCCAGAGGGATGAAAAACGTCACGGCCTCGCAAAGGCCCTGGACATACGCGATCGTGACTACAAAGAACAAGAAAAAAATTATTGTTAGTAGATGTATCTTTAAAGTCGTCTATTACACATTCAGGTTATGTATTAGCTTCCATAGCAGGCTTGGCTTTTTCGGCTTTTCACTGGTGTCATGTACAGGTGTTCTCACAGCGTCCAACACTAGAAAACAACACGTTATCAACTGAAAAAAAAACAAGACATGACGTCTAATCTAGAGGTTATTATACATCACATTTTTGAGTTGAAAGCCTGACTTATCTTTTTTCCAAAGAAGCCGTGTTTAAGCATAGTTCTTGTTTCAAGCTATTTGTCATCAAAATGGCCAAAAGATCATGCATGGACTGATTTTCTTCCAGCCTTGGGAATTGAGTGGCCTTGATACCACCATGGTAGTGTAAAGATCTACCTTTCTTTCAAACAATAATGAATGGAATTTGGTCCTTACATGCGACATTGGTTGCTATGCAGAGTGGGAGGGCGAATCCGAAGAACTGCATCCGTATGGTGCACGCCATCCAGGCCAGAACGTACCCGCCGAAACTGCAACACACGTTCACGATAAAGCTCACGAGAGCCGGATGGTCCATGTTAAACTCCGTGTACAGGTCAGGTTTGGCCCACGCCCAGGGAGTGCAGATCTTAACCAACCCCATCATCCTTAAGGCTTCAGGCACAAGGAGGACGAAGACGAGCTTGAAGAAGTTGTTGATAATCCCAGCCTTCCACCTTGCGTTCTCCTTAACGTTGCTTCCGAGATGGTCGACAGTTTGCACTTGTCTCCCAAAGAAGATGCCGTCCGGATCTTCTACAGGGACGTCTTGTGCCCTGCTTTTCTTCTTAGACCGGGCGGTGTGCTCGCTGTGGTCGGCTTCAGTGCCTTCTCCGGTCTGGTACTCTTGTAGAAACGGCGCCCAGGCGACGGAGAGAGACAACAGGGAGACCGGGACCTCCCACTCATTGCACTCGGCCCGGTACACGCACCAGGCCGCCACCAGTCCTCCACAAGCTAGCGAGAGGATGATTGACGCCAGGATGTAGAAGAACAGACCCAGGTGCTTCCTGATTCGAACCTTGGACAGCTTGATGGAGTGTTTGACGACCTGTGATTTGGAATACCTGGTCAGTATGCAACTAAAGATGCACTGTAAATGGAATTACATGACTAGTCTATGGACAGATCTTACTTCCATGGTTACATAATGTCTACTTTAAATTTTCTAATGTATGGCTTGGGCCGTTTTTACTAGCCATCTTGTTCAAAGATGACCACATGTCTGACCAACTACTCATGCCTTCAAGTATAAGAGTTATCAACCCAAGATTGAGATATTTAACATTCGTTTTTTTGCCTACCAACTATCCTAAAGTAAAACTCTTTACCACCAAATACTGTAGAATGAATCTCCACTCGATAGCGTTAAACAACGACCTGTGATTTGGAATACCTGGTGAGTATACAAGGCTGATGAAGATGCAGGCACCATAAATGGAATTAAATGGCTAGTCTAATGATAGATTCTACCTTAGGTTTTCTAATGTATGGCTTGGACCGTTTTTACTATCCACCCTGTTCAAAGATGACCACATACCTCCTGACCAGCTACTTTCGAGGTCATGCCTTCAAGTATTAATAAGAGTTATCAACCCAGGATTGAAGTGTTCAAAATTATAGAGTGTAACTCCTTGCCACAGGTAAAGTAGAAGCATCCTCATTAGATAGCTTTAATAACCGCGTGCAGTCAAACGTGCAAAGGTTTTAGGTGTGACGGATTGTTCAGATTTAACAAAATCCAACTGCCGCCGCGTGCCTGCGAAGCTGATGTTAATAATGGTGTTTATTGGTCAGAAATTACCCGCAATGGCAGCCTTTCTAGCGCTGAATTGATGCAGGTATTACAGGTTTCACACACTACACAACATATATAATATCGTATCCACACTTGCATTTTGTGGAACTGTCGCAAGGGTCTGGGCGGCTGCCATTCGGCGCCACCAGGTGACCTCAATACGACTTTCCCCATCCGAAATCAGGTACCCATTTACACCTGGGTGGAGTGAGGAAAGTCATGCAAAGTGCCTTTCCCAAGGGCACAAGATCAGTGACATGACAGGATTCGAACTCGGGACCTCTTGGTTCTGAGTCGAACGCTCTGCCGTTGCGCCACACGACCCCATGTGCTTCGAAGGGGTGGTTTTGCGGGCTATATAGATACAGATTAAGATTGGCAAAATAAACTGTAGATCACCTGTAAGATGATGGGTACGAAGAAGATGCCGTTGGACAAGACCAAGCTGATGGACGGGGCGACAGACGGCATCACCCGCAGCGTGAAGAGACACAACCCGAACACCTCAAGGAAACTCAGGACCACGCCCTGGAAAATATATGTTGTACATTTTCAGTATCATAATTGTGCAAGTGATACTTTTGTTTATTTGTTTGTTTGAACCTTGGTTTATTCATAAGCTGAAATCGGCACGCAGGCTGTAATTAAAATGCTTTGGAGATATCACAGGGCTCACTCAAAACAAACACGTTATACAAGCGGCAAAGCCCTGCAATAAAAACTACGATGAAGATTAAATGCTTATTGCATAAAGACCCTAGCTATAAACTCGGAAGTTTCTTTGTGATTACCATGCAGCTTCTGTGGTAGGAAAAGACTTACATCATACACTTTTCAACATAGTTTTGAAAGATACACAACCTTATTACCTTCGCCTACTAATACTTTAGGTAGCGCCCGTGTGTGTGGGTGGGTGTGCGTATGCCCTTTCTCTGTATGTATTTGAGAGAGAGAGAGAGAGTGTGTGTGTGTGTGTGTGTGTGTGTGTGTGTGTGTGTGTGTGTGTGTGTGTGTGTGTGTTTGTGTGTATGTATATGTCACAGGACAGATTGGAATCCAGTACAATCTGGAACTGTCCTAGGACAGATTAGAATTCCAATCTGTCCTAGGACAGACTGGAATTCCAATCTGTCCTAGGACAGTTCCAGATTGTACTAGTACAGATTGGAATTAGAATCCTGATTCCAATCTGTCCTAGTACAGATTGGAATCCTACAATACTACAATCCTTTTTTCATATTTTTAAATAAAATAAAACAACTGAACTGTATATATGTGTGTGTGTTATGTACAGGGTATGGTAGTTTGCAAGACTTTTCTTTTTTTTCTTGATTGACAGCTCAGCCTAGCAGTCCATGATTTAGGCACATACATGTAAGTTTTGATGGGAGCACTCACTAGACAGTGCTCCTAAGGAAACATCTCCAGGTATACCAGCTGATTTTAAAAGTAAATGCCAGTGCTCTAGGAAGGAATTCTTAGGAAGTTGAATCAAGCACACTCAGGGGGATGTGTGAGAATTTATTGTTCTTTCATGGAATTTTGTCTGTATTGGCTGTGAATATCCCAATCCTCAGCTTACACCTAGAAAGTTTAAACCTCCTTGCTTACAGTCACTGACTAAAAGTAATACCAAGACCTGAGGGCCAAGGCTTACATGATCTTCAATCAAGCAGTTGATAATTTGACAGCATCACTGCTTGTCCAGGACAATTGATGACCTAGTTTGAAGCGGCATAACAAAGAAAGGAAAAATTATTTTAATTTTCTAAATGAGGATACTTCTTGCTTTGAAAGTGAGCTCTATCCCATCAAGGAGGTTTGATCCCATAAGTTCCAGGATTTGAACTGTTACCGAAATATTGCCTAGAACAAACTCGAGTTTGCCTGATGTTTCGACTCATATGCTATGATTGTAATAACTTTATATGTCGTTTATAAAGGTTAGACATTCAGGTAAACAATATATATCAAAGACAATTCAAACTCTACAAGTGGATAAAGTTCGGAGATTTAATTCTGAATCTCATAACTTCGTACGTAAAATGGAACAATTTATAGAAATACACGTGCTAAGCCTGTACTAGTACATGTACATGTATTTCCAGTTCCCGCACTACAAAAGTGACCTAAATAAGGCATCTCTCCTTAGCTACATAACACCTTGAAGTACAGGTAAACCAAAAATGATAAGTATGTCACCAACATGGTTCGAAACATGAGATTTGGATATGAATCTTGAACTACTATATTAAGTAGTCTATTTTGTAGGTTAGCACTGTTTATGTAAACTGTCTGAAGCACAGTTCAAGTCAATATTCTTATTGTATGACCGTGATAGTATTTTATGGAACAATGACTCAATGGACATTTGCTTGGTCCTACTTAGAAATAATGAAAAAAATACAACAAAACTATCATTGGCTAATAGTGTGTATCTCTAGAAGTGAACTTTCAGAACCCTGAACCTTGAATGGGGACAACAAGGGGAACAATGGTTTTAGAAGTGATAAAAGTCTGAATCAGAACAATACGTACTGCCAATGAATTTGTTTACCCACAGGCTGACTATGCATACGTCGCGCACAAAATCAAATCTGTCAAGCATACATGTACATGTATGCTATATACTACTCACTACTTTTACTCAACATTCAACATTTATAACGGTTACCCTAGTTACCCTAAGCAAACATCTAACAGTAGTGAGGAAAGGGTAGGAGATGAATGTAATGTTGAGAAAGAAATTAAAGCATCACATGCATTTAACTCTGAAGTTTTATTTTATCAGCTTGAAAGATGTATTTCAGATTTAAAAGTTTGTTCTCCTATGTAACCCGGTTTGAAATGTTGACTATTTTAGAAAGGGACCCTGTCACAGAAAAATCTAATGTTGCATACTTGCCAATAATGAATGAAAATGCTAATTGCAAGGAACAATTCTAAAAGCTCTTAATTTCCTTTGCTCTTTATTTAATGTCGGACGTGATGTTAAATACTTAGTTGTTGTTGGAGATGCCAAAAGCTTTGACCACCTTATTGAATTGCTACAACAGCACAGGGTGTCTGCTGTTTACCAGTAACCATGGTGACAGCCGTCTGGGCCAGGTCGTTGACCCTATTTGTTTGGAAGAGATTGCACTGGATCTCGATTTTGTCCCGGTTTCTTTATGTTGCTAGATAGAAAGCCCGACAAAAATGCATAAAGGAACGCCAAAAACAAGCCAAAACCCAACCTCTGCTTGGTACATCCTTGCTATAAAATGCAAAAGTGATCATGGCCGGGCGCGGCTTACGAGTGGTGCGTTTTATTCTGGAATCAAAATGACCGCTCCATATGAGAGGGAGAGAGAGAGAGAGAGTGTGTGTGTGTGTATATATATATGAGAGAGAGAGTGTGTGTGTGTGTGTGTGCGTGTGTGTGTGTGTGTGTGTGTGTGTGTTCGTGTCTGTCTATCAGTCTGTCAGTCTATATGTCTGTCAAGGTGATAAAATCTAGAAGGCCTACATGGCATAGTTTGTCTTTGTAATTAGTAAGTGGCTAGGTATTGTTTCTTGTCGTTGACCGAAAAGAAAAATTATTCACATAAGAAAACTATGTTGAATTGATACGCTAACCTAATGAAACTATCGAATGACGTAAAAAATATACTGTTAATCCAAAAAAATATGAATTTTACTTACCAAAACTGCAGCTTTGACGTGTGGCCATGGCATAGAAGCCTGGAACGCTCCATTCCACACGCTACGAAAGAGGGAGACTCCGTATGGGAACATCAAGATGTATTCCACCATAACCACCGTGGACTCCATTACTTTAAATTCTGCAGTCTCCGCAAAGGTTTCGTTGCCTCGACACATGCTGGCAAAGGTGTCGTTTTCCCATATACTCGTGAAATTGTCGTTTTCCCATAGTAGAGATTGGTTGCGGTAAGTCTTGGTGATTCCGATGATGGATAGTTTGCTTACAGTGAGACACGCGAGCACGATTATTCCGATCAGGATGGAAAGAACGAGTTTGAGAACTTTGAGACAGATGTGAGTCCCTCCCACTGCACCGTACACAACGTCCGCCTCGATGTTACGGATGTTCACCGTCAGGTTCGGCTCGTACGCCCCGGCGTAGGTCTTCGGGGCGGGGCTCGAGGGCACCCGCCCGTTTGCCACGGACGGCCCGCTGTCACCTGCCGTCATTCTCTTGATCTCGGAGGGAGTGCTGTTCGGAGTGCTTCGTTCCTCGCTAATATTGGACAGTCTTGTTCCGGGTTGCCCGTTGGCAAGCGTGCTCTCATTGGTCGACATGTGGCAGATACGTTTGTCGTCGATGATCCTAAAATCCTCATATAGATATATACGTATCAAGGATGTCACCTCTTTTGAACCGTTCCAGGCATTAGAAGGCAACTTCGACAGCGACACCCCCGTGCAGCACATCCTGGACACCCCGATCAGAGCGCGGTACGTCAGCTTCAACCCTGTCAGCTGGAAGGACAGGATCAGCATGAGAGTGGAACTGCTCATAATAAAAGAAGCCATAAGATCAATACAAGCGATGGTGTTGATTATTGAAAAACGTCACATTTGACTCATGAATGGAACCACGTGTCCAACGAGATGGGTCAGTCATCCTGAAGGAGGCTGGATGTATAAACATAGATTCTGCAAACTGCTTTTGGGTAGGACCAATAGTTAAACTTTAACCATGGTAATGCACAACACGCATGGTTTAACATCAATGTTCTAAACAAGAATTCAAAGGGACAAACAAACAAGCAGATCTCACCGTACATGCCGATCTTCAGACGTTAATTGAAGTACGTTTCATCTTCCCTTTCAGACCTAGACCGAGACAGCTACATTCTGGCCACAGACGCAGACGTCAAGTTCTCCCCGCAGTCTGCCAAGGCTCTGATGGAGATAATGAGTACGGACCCTAGCGTCGGCGCCGTGTGCGCGCGGACTCACCCCCTGGGGTCGGGTCCCTTGGTGTGATATCAAGCCATGATTCGACTATGCGATTGGGCACTGGTTTCAGAAGGTGAGTAAGAAAACGCAAACCCTTTCTATAAAAGGCGGCACCGAAGGTGCCCGGTGCGTTCGGCGCGTTCCGCGCGTTTCGAACAAGGTATAAGTAGGGTCACCTACGGTGAACCTACGGTGCCGATCATTTTGACCTGAGTCGAACCGCAGGTCACACCAGGACGCTTTTTTTTCCTTTTTATTTGCCGCGTCACGATTTGACCCCGTTGCAGGGGTTTAAACAACTGTCCGTCGTGCAGCAAAAAGACCTCGGACCTACATAATGTTTATATTTTTTCACATCTACAGGATCTGCCCAACACAACCATGTAGATATTTCGTGCACAGCAAATTGTCAGCGAGCGCTTTGGCTTTCGAAACATTGACAATTTTTTGGTCAGTATATTTGTGCGTGTATTTTTGACGGTTCACCTGGATCCAACTAGATATTTACATCACATGATAGTCCATTTCCTCACCTTTGAATTGATACCAAAGACCCTTGGATAATTTTAGGGCAACCGGTTTTGCCACCCAAAAAACGAACAACAGGTCAATTTGTAGGGCGTCTTATTCTTAAGAATAAGACAAACACAATGTCCGTTCACAATGCTTTACAGAACTCAAAACATATCTAATGGCATTGGTCAACTTGCATATGAATTTCACTTTTCCTGGCTTCAAGATGATATTAGTCTTATTTTGAAGTGTTTCAGAATATTCATTTTAGACGGCAAAGCATGAGCCATTAGTTTCATCAACGTTCCCAACACCGGCTAAAAGTTGCAACATTGCACTTGACCTCGCCTAACCCCCGCGGCAGGAAAGTAGAACGTATTGGTTGGGCTCGGTCGTTGGAACGCAGGACTCGGTTCGAAGTTATTGACTTCAAATTTGACTATTTTGTAAATATCAGGTACCTTGTACTTATACCTCTGTCTGTCTGTACTTGACTGTTATCGTGTCAATTATCATATTGCATGTGGTAGCTTCTAATACAAAAAAATGGGCTTTGTTATGCCACGCGAAATGTATCGAAATGTATCCAAAGCGCAGGAGTGCACGCATCGGTAGCTAGAACTAGGCAGAACTTTCACCTCCGCAAAGAAGGTATTGTCGCAGTTTTTTGGGGGGCAAAACCGGTTGCCCTAAAATTATCCAAGGGGCTTTGGTATAAATCTAAAGGTGAGGGAATGGGCTATCACGCGATGTAAATATCTAGTTGGATCTAGGTGAACTGTAAATAAGACAAACACAAATAAACTGACCAAATACCACAGCGTTCGCTGTCTTTTTACAATGCACGAAATATCTACATGGTTATACCAGGCAAATCCTGTAGATGTGAAAAAGTGTAAACATTATATAGGTCTGAGGTCTTTTTGTTGCACCACAGGTAGTTGTTAACACCCATGCAACAGGGTCCAACCCAGGTCCGGCCGTGACCCGGCGAACGCCGTCTAACAACGGTTGAAGTTGACCTTATGGACATACGTCTGTTCATCAGTATGGACTAACGACATTATTCGCTAGGTGGCAAAAGAACCTTTCTTGCCCATACCATGATACTCTGCTAGCAACCCGGTCTGTCAAGTTTCTGACGGAGGGGGGGGGGGGGGGGGGGGGGCTAAAAGGTATGCGTTTCGATAATAGGAATGGGATTCGAAAACGTCGGAGACGTATTTGTGAACGCTGAATAGGTTGGTAATTTTAACCAATGCATACCGCCATGCCTTATAATATAGTTTAGCAGCTGATCCTTATTTATATGATTGGGCGCTGGCGAGTGACACTTAGGTGGTAATCAATATAATACTGTCTTTGAGTGGTGCCGGTGCGTCGTGCATATGACGTAATCATGATCATGATGTCATTTACGTTATTTTGTTGGCTGAAACCGCATAGATAGGGTAGTCCAATAAGACAAAGGTATGCGACAAAGTTTTAACAGAAATGGTGACAAAGGCATAGTCTTAAATGGCTTTATTATTATTAGCACAGAATATTAATGTTTGTGAAGACTTTTGTTGTCAATAGCAACAGCAAAGACGTCAAATGACGTTATAAAATGACGCCATGTACCTCGGTCCCAGCCCTCCCGCGAGTTGCATTACGAATTACATACAACCCGCGGTACGACAGGCCGGTACCTCGGGCGATACAGAAAACACCGTGTTGTATTCTATATTCATCATGGATGACGTTAAAGGTGAAAAGAGGGGAGACTCCGACCCCCGGGTGTAACCCCCAGACCCCATCGGCCGCCTGCTTGGTAGACAGAGAATTAACCAGCCAATTTCTTGTCGGTTTTCAAAAGACGTTAATAAACACCGAGCTATGAAGTCTAGTTTACAGACTATATAAATACCTCGTAGGACTTCAGCATATTTATACCTTCTATGAATAGGATACGTCAACGTAATTGCGATCGACGATTATGATTTGTAAAAGTTAACGGCAGTCGCAAGGATTTGCCACGGTGTTAGATCACGCCACCCCTAATTATCTACGATGTCAGAGACACGAGAGAAGCGTAGTTAGTAGTATCGTGGATATCGTTAAAGGTCAGAAGAGACCCTCAACTCCGGGTGTAACCACCGGTCGCCTGCTCAGTAGACAGAGACGTAACCCGTCGCTTTCTTGTAGGTTGTCAAAAGACGTTAATAAACATCTAAGAGCTACGAAGTCGACTAGTTGTCCACTCTTCGATTGTACAGACGTCGGAATGGGTGTTCAGCCTATTAATGAATGAGTGAGTGAGTGAGTGAAGACCTTTATTGTACACATGTACCCACTGGGTTCAGTACAGGTCACAACAAAACTGTCACAATTTGCAAATACATATATACAATGACAAGCTGCCACTAGTCTGATAATTATGTGGATTTGATTTCTTCTCGCTTCTCGCTATTAAATATAACAGTGTATATATAGGTACCGATGTACTTTATTAATACCTCCTTGGTGTTCGGCATATTTATACCTTCTAAGAATAGGATACTTCAACGTCATTTCAATCGACGATTATGATTGGTAAAAGTTTACGGCATTCGCAGGCATTTGCCATGCTGTCAGATCACGCCACCTCTAATTATCTACGACGTCATCAGATATTATTTTGTAAGATACGATATTGAAGGTTGTCTGTATACGTACCAGCCGGTGCCAGTACCGGGTAATTGAGCAATTAACTGGGAGGCGTAAGTCACCTATGTTTCGAAAGGGTAGTTCATTACATATATAGCTCCAATTGTTTTAAGCGAGTATTTGGTACTTTTTCATTGTCCTTCTTCTTTGTTTTTTGTGCACACCATAAACCCAATCAAGAACAAAGTAGGTGGGTGGGTGGTGGGATGGTGGGTTACACCCGGGGGCGGGGGGTTTCCCGCATTGGTGGGGGTCTCCCCTCCTCTCACTTTAAACGCAACCCTCGATAACTACGCTTCTCTCGTGTCTCTGCTGCTTCATATAGCCTTAGATGTTTTCGTACGTCTTTTGACAACCTACAAGAAGTGATTATGTCTCTGTGAAGTGAGGTTACAAGGGATATCTGGTGCTGAGTCCGAGAACCTGAAAACTTTCAAACTCCACAAAGACACTCACCTGTGTACTGCAAATGAACATGATGTCATTTGTAAAAGCAAAATTAAAACTCCGAAAGAAACTGTGTATCAAAGGCAACTTGGAAATTATCATAGTTGATAAGGGTAATTTCAAGATGCAGGAGACATTTGGAAGATCATTTTCATGAGTAAAAGAAAAGTGTATCGATAGGCCCACTGTGTTTGCTTTAATTTCAATACCGTGATTAGGCTACTTTTTCCATTTTCCATTTTTTTCTATATTTTGTTCCCCTGTGAAGGTTTGAAGCAGTTGATTAACAGCAGCCAAACGTGTAAATTGAATGTCTCATTCGCGTGCGTTCGCCGTACCATTTGCCTGCAGCAACCCTGATTATCGAGAAAGTACGACGTTTTCTGACAGGTTTTTTGATATTGATGGTCGCCCGCGTGACCTGGTGTCAGAACACGGTCATTATACAATTAGCTGGGAGAGGCAGGTTACCGACCCCAAAAAAGGGAGATCAGGAACCCTGTATCAAAGTCGTATAGAACACTTTGTACGCGAATTTGATGGTTGAATAAGATACATGATTTTCTTCCATCTTTAAGCGTTGTTTGTTTTCCTAATACCAGCGCTACCGTTATTTTTACCTTGATCCACAGTGATTGATTGTAAGCTAATTGTGGATCCCAAATGAAGTCAAGTCAATTACACTTCTGTTGGCGTGACTGCTGTTTTCTATAGCCTTAGGCTCACAGTAAGGGAACACCTGGCTTTTCACTGAGTGAAATATCTTGACATTGTCTTCAGAAAGAAAAAGAACTAAAATAGTCTTTAAAAGTGATAAGATTTTGGTTATGTCTGTCGTGTACAAAGTATGCGACTTAACCACTATATTGCGAACTAAGCTTGTTCAATGCTTTTTGGATGGAATTAAGTATGATTGATGATTCTAATTAATCGGGACGGAATACACCCCAAAGCGGTGCATTTATTGGTTTCCTGACCAATTATCTACTAGTAGGGACCGTTCAAAAACCTTTGAGGTAACATAATGCCATAGCTTATCGCATCCCTGTACACAATGCACAATGTTATACTTTTTCAACGTATTTCACCCACTGCTCTTTTAACAATCTTATTTAATTTTGCTGGTCAGTGAGTTCCTTTTGCTTCTTAAACGGTTCTTTGTTCTACTACCAACCAGACGATGTGCATTCAAGTGAGAATCACACCGCTAAAGATGTCGGATTAGAAGTGACGACCTTGCATACAGTTAAAGACGTGCGCCATCAAACTACCGCAAACGTGTGGAAACATGTGGTTTAACACAGCCTGCCCTGATTGTGACAGCTTATCGCATTGCTGCATAAAATGTACAGTTTTGTGCCTTTCAACTTATACATTTTACTTACTGATCTTATACCAAACTTCCCTCGTGTCTCTGACGTCGTAGATAATTAGGGGTGGCGTGATCTGACAGCATGGCAAATACCTGCGTATTCCGTAACCTTTTACCAATCATAATCCTCGATTGAAATAACGTTAACGTATCCTATTCATAGAAGGTATAAATGTGCCGAACACCTCGGAGGTATTAATAAAGCACATCGGTGCCTATATTTACACCATTACTTAGAAGCGAGAAGGAGCCAAATTCACATGATAATCAGACTAGTGGCAGCTTGTCATTGTATATATGTATTTGTAAATTGTGACCTTGTTTGTTGTGACCTGTACTGAACCCAGTGGGTACATGTGTACAATAAAGGTCTTTACTCATTCACTCATTCATTAATAGGCTGAACACCCAGGTCGTCTGTACAATTGCAGAGTGGAAAACTAACCGACTTCGTAGCTCTTAGATGTTTATTAACGTATTTTGACAACCTACGAGAAAGTGACTGGTTCTGTCTCTGTCTACTTAGCAGGGGACCGGTGTGTGTGTGTGTAGGGGGGTGGGGGGTGGGTACAACCGGGAGTCGGGGTCATCCACGCTTCTCTCGTGTTACTGACGTCTGATGACATCTGATGACGTCGTAGATAATTAGGGGTGGTGTGATCTGACAGCATGGCAAATACCTGTGAATGCCGTAGACTTTTACCAATCGTAATCGTCGATTGAAATGACGTTGAAGTATCCTATTCTTAGAAGATATAAATATGCCGAACACCTAGGGGGTATTAATAGGCTGAACACCGAGTTCGTCTGTACAGTCGGAGAGTAGACAACTAGCCGACTTCGAAGCTCTTAGATGTTTATTAACTCAATAGATGATATATGTTTCCTCATTTCATACACCTTAGCAACACAGAAAAGTTCATATTTCTAATGACTTACCATTGATTATAAAGCACATCTATAGCTCTATCTACACCATTACTAAGAAGCGAAAAGAGGCCAAATTCACATAATTATTAGACTAGTACAGGTTTGTCTTTAAACATATATGTATTTGCAAACTGTGACATTTTTGTTGTGACCTGTACTGAGCCCAGTGGGTATATGTGTACAATAAAGGTCTTCACTCATTCATTCATTAATAGGCTGAACGCGCAGTTCGTCTGTACAATCGGAGTGGACAACTAGCCGACTTCGTAGCTCTTAGATGTTTATTAACGTTTTTTGACAACCTACAAGAAAGTGACTGGTTATGTCTCTGTCTACTTAGTAGGCGACCGGTGTGTTGGGGGGGGGGGAGGGGTCATCCACGCTTCTCTCGTGTCACTGACGTCTGATGACATCTGATGACGTCGTAGATAATTAGGGGTGGTGTGATCTGACAGCATGGCAAATACCTGTGAATGCCGTAGACTTTTACCAATCGTAATCGTCGATTGAAATGACGATGAAGTATCCTATTCTTAGAAGATATAAATATGCCGAACACCTAGGGGGTATTAATAGGCTGAACACCGAGTTCGTCTGTACAGTCGGAGAGTAGACAACTAGCCGACTTCGAAGCTCTTAGATGTTTATTAACTCATATAATATATGTTTCCTCATTTCATACACCTTAGAAGAAAAGTTCATATTATAATGACTTACCATTGATTATAAAGCACATCTGTACCTCTATCTACACCATTACTAAGAAGCGAAAAGAGGCCAAATTCACATAATTATTAGACTAGTACAGGTTTGTCTTTGAATATATATGTATTTGCAAACTGTGACATTTTTGTTGTGACCTGTACCGAACCCAGTGGGTATATGTGTACAATAAAGGCCTTCACTCATTCATTAATAGGCTGAACACCGAGTTCGTCTGTACAATCGGAGTGGACAACTAGCCGACTTCGTAGCTCTTAGATGTTTATCAACGTCTTTTGACAACCTACGAGAAAGTGACTGGTTATGTCTCTGTCTACCGAGCAGGCGACCGGTGGGTGGGGTGGGGGGTTACACCCGGAGTTGAGGGTCTCTTCTGACCTTTAACGACATCCACGATACTACCAACTACGCTTCTCTCGTGTCACTGACATCGTAGATAATTAGGGGTGGCGTGATCGTCCACCATGGCAAATCCTTGCGAATGCCGTAACCTTTTACCAATCGCAGTCGTCGATTGCAATGACGTTGACGTATCCTATTAATAGGAGGTACAAATGTGCTGAACACCTAGGAGTGTATTAATAGGCTGAGTACCCAGTTCGTCTGTACAGTCGGAGAGTGGACAACCAGCCGACTTCGTCGACAAGAGAACATAACTGTAAGTAAGTCTTCCGCCAATGTACATTATTCTTGTTCATGATACTTGCAATATGATCCAACACATTTTGGTTTCTTTTCTACCGCTAGAAATGCCAAAACAATGATTTTGTCGAATTTAAAATTCAAAATTAGAATTAAAATTTAAAATTTGGCTCGTTTATAGGGAGAGGTCCATCAGAATTTCATGCCTGTCGTGTCCGCCCATTCAAAACAAAAGCCCTATCTTTCTTGTGGACCTATGACTGGTTCATTTCATGTTCCTAAGTCCATTACGTTAGCCTGAGTACCAGCCTCCGTAGTGACCGCTGGCTCAAAAAAAGATCGCTTGCTAACCATCCGCGGTTAGCAAGCGATTTTTTTTTGAGCCAGCGGTCACTACGGCGGCTAGTACTCAGGCTACCATTAAGTGCCATTATGTAAGATTTTGCTAAAAACAGTAATGCAGTACACAAGCTCGTGTATAGTGGGCATAAACCTCATTTAGTCCACGGGCCGGATCGTAAAAAGGCCCGCCGGCTGTTGGGAGGGGTCCGCCGAGTCTGGTTACCAGGGTACGGAGACTTTTGCCAGGGGTCTAATATACTTCGCTTTGTCGCAGCTCAAAATCTAACACCTTTATTCAAGCAATTTCCTTTTAGTTTCAGTTCAATAAAGCAGTGATCTGTTTTGATTTTGTTACGCTTATAAATAAAGACATGGTTTTAGATACGAACGTCCCGGGAACTTACAAAACTCCATGAAGAAAAGCCACCGGACGATGGGCGTGTCTTGAACAGTTCAAAGGCCCGCCACACGCGTGTGAGCTCCGCCCAAACCTACGCACACGAGCTTGCACGCGATTACACGTATGTCTAAACGCGATTCAATCGACAAGTGCTTGCGATTTGATAGAGAATTGCAGGACTTTTGCACATACTGTAGTCGCGATTTGCTCAGGTTAGATATCACCGTCACTTGAGGTGTTACTATTCGGGACCAACCACTAATACTGTCTCTCTGCTAGAGCATAGGCTCACAAAGGGGCTCCGGGCCATTAGCCTGGCTAATAGATTTTTTTAAACCAAGGATTTGAATTCATCAATAAATCAGTGGCAAAGTTAAAATGTCAAGAAGAACTCTTGTCTCTTGGCTGTCCAACAATGAGTAGACACCTTTCTAACTGTTAACCAGCCTGGCTCCTTTGTTGCAAACTTACAAATAGACACTCAATCGTCGCCATGGCAATACTTTTTATTGACTTCTTGTTTTCATTTCGTTCCATTTCGCACTTTCTGTAGTAGTTTCATTTCGTTCCATTTAATTTCATTTCTTTCCATTTCGTTCCATTTCGCACTTTCTGTACATCGGGTTAAATCTACTGACCTCGCAGAAGTTATAGAATAAGGCCTATGCATGCTTAGCAGACTGGGCTCGGTAAAACATCCAATAGCAGACCCATGGAAAATGGTTCACCTGCTAAGAGGACGCATAGCATGGAAATTACACATAACACTAAATTCAAAAGGACGGCCAACTTTTACGATAAATTCTGGAAGAATAGGGCCCTTAGCTGTACTCTGAACTTGTCCCCTCCCTTCTCGAACAAACGTTCGGCAACGTTTTTTTCTTCGCGTCCTTCTCTTTCCGTCCTTACCTGACTTTGGGTAGGCGCACACGAAAACGTCGTCGTCTCTGACCTCAAACGACTCACCTTGCTGCAAACCGCGCGGAAAGGGAACCAGGCACCCTGGAAAGAAAATGGCGCCGAGGTCACGTTCGAATTGTCGGCCATGTTGAACTTACATGTGCAGTAGAGTTACACCGGCGTTGAGCAAACGCGAACCAGTTCCCAGCAACAAAGAAAGGTACTCTTTATACAATCTTGGTCGTAAAAATGTTTCCGATTGTGTAGCAAACGCCGTTGTAATTGACAGACTGCTACAGCGAGATCCAGGGTATGTTGCCACAACATGCATATGCGGTTAGAGAAAGTGACACGAAATGTCATCGTCCTCTGTGTCCTTGACCCCTCTGTCTAGACGTTTGCACACACTCTAGTAGGCATTAATAAAGAAGTAACCCGCTAAATTCAAAGATGACTCCAGTACAAAAAGGATTATAGCTATGGAAAATAGAAAGTAGACATCACACTTGTTTGTATACTGTCTCCCTCCACTACAGCACGGTGTATTCCGTATCGCCCGAGGTGCGACCCGCGGGAGGGCCGGGACCAAGGGTGATGCGGAATACACCGTGTTGTATCTTATTTATGCCATGCCCACCCGAAAAAAACACACATTTCAATGCGAAATGAAGTTGAGAGAGTTTTATATACTCGAACAAGAAGAAAATTGTTGATCAAAGCAAGCAAGGTGACACTTATGCAAGCAACTGGATAGAGTTTGGTCGGACGTTTCAGGTAGCATCCACTAAAGTTGATCAAAGTATCTTACTTTCGCAGTGGGACGTGAAAACGTTACAAGGGACATGGCGTCGTCGTCGCAGCAATGGGTCTCAAGTTCGTACGAACCGGCTTTAACGGTGAACGCCAAACCGTCCAAGTCAAAGGCAGGTCGCAGCAAGGCGGTTGGGGAAACCGGCATGCACTTGAAGTTTCTCAAACTGGTTCTGTCCATACTTCTGGGGTTAGTCGTTCTCGCGTGCCTCTCCCTGTCCCAGCTCTCCGCGATCTCTCTGGTGAGACACCTGCATCCGCCTGAAGACAGAGTCGAGAAATTGGAGTCAGGTTCCAATTCGACGGACGAACTTGATCATGAACCTGGACTTGACCGCGACGTGACGGCGCTGATGGTTGTGTACATGCTGATGCTACCGTACGGAGTCTCCTTGTTACGGAGTCTGTGGAACGGAGCCTTCCAGGACTCTGTTCCGTGGCCGCACCCTAAAGCTTTTCTCGTGGTAAGTCATTTTTGAAAGATTTCCTCAGAAATAAGAATTAAGCTTAAGTTGAGGCGACAAATGTGCTATAGAATCTAGACTGGGGGAATAAGGAGAACAATTAAGATAACGTCGTGGTTCTATTTCCTCACTTTTCGTCCTGATAGGTGGGATTTAAAAAGTTATCTTTTTATACATCGCATTACCTGTAAAGCATTGTTTTCAAAATGCCATCCAAAAAATAAGGGTTTAAGCGGGTTAAATTGAAACAACCTCAAATAACCGTTTAAATTGCGTTCATATTAAGCCAAGATAGCCGGCTAAATTAGCCTGTTAAATCTTTTAACTTATTCAACCGGCTATGATAGGCATAGTATGAGCGGGGTCCCACAAGATCTACATTGCTTGAAATATTGGACAACATTGCAATTTCAGTGCAAGTTACCCCAAAGAGCTCGTGCACTCAAATACTTTCTGTATAGGTCCCGGTCACATTCTTGTGCTCTGTTTATCTTTTCATTTTGGTGATAAATTAATTTTGGTCTAGATTCCTCAGCATTTATAAAACATTACCAAACGTACACTCATTTTACAGAGTCTAACATAAAAAAGAAAACATGTTAAAAATGTTGTTGCCAACTTGCTAACTTGCTAGTATCATTAGTCCCTCCATTATTTCATGCATCATTCGTTCCATCCTTCCTTCCTTCTTTCCTCCTTCCTTCCCTTCTTCCCTCCCTTCTTTTCCTTCCTTCCTTCCTTCCTTCCTTCCTTCCTTCCTTCCTTCCTTCCTTCCTTCCTTCCTTCCTTCCTTCCTTCCTTCCTTCCTTCCTTCCTTCCTTCCTTCCTTCCTTCAAAAAATTCTACGTTTATCACATTGTTAGGCATATTTGATATAAACTTCTTTCCCCCCAGGGTGCATTTCTCAGCATCTGTGAGGTGACCGGGCTGTGTCTGCTCACTCTGCGGGTGATGCCGTCCGTCACCCCCGCCCTCAGCGTGGTCCTGTCCAACGGTATCCTCTTCGTGTCCATCCTCAGTCAATGCATCGAACAGATGATCGGATTGTGGAAGCAGAAAAAGAAAAACTATCGACGTGTTTCTCGCTTTGTTTCCTGTGTGGTCTGGGGTTTGAGTTGTGGAGGGCTTGTCGGCGTTTGGTGTTATTCAAGAACACAGAAATTTGTGATCGAGACGGTTGTTTCGCTATTTCTTCTTTCCTTGGCCTGGGCCCCGAAGCTACAGGAGTTTCAGGCTCAAGGCGTTCAGTCAGCCGACTCGTCCAAACCAGACCACGCGGCCAACTCGAGATGGAAAGCGGGAATTCTGAACAATTTCTTCAAACTAGTATCAGTCCTTCTGATTCCAGAGGCGATGAAGTTTGTCGGACTCACGCCTGTGTGTTCTAGCTGGGTTTGGACCAGAGCAGATCTGTATGCGCGCTTCACAATTCAGCACCCGGCTACGGTTAGTTTTGTCGTGAACGTTACCACCAGTTTCGTGGGGTACATCCTGGCGTGGGCGGCCTGTTCTATCCGGATGGGCTTCTTCGGATTCGCGCTGCCGGCTTTTCTAAGCACTGTGATCACAGGTACGTAATACTATATAGTGACTATATTTCACGGCTCTACATCTTTCGTGGACATGTATAAAGTATGATCTGGACAATAACTATTCACAAGTAAGGGGCCTTCCCCTTTGACATATGTACAGTTGGAACCATTGGCCTCTCCATCAACTTTCTGCTTGTGTACTTAGATGTTTGTAATTCATCAGGATGTATTCTCAGGTGTAATATTCATCAACCGAATCTGCGCCACAATGAGCTTCATCCACGAGGACACGTGTCTGATGTTTGTGGGAGAAGAGTTCATGTGGGATGTTGGGATCGGCCTGGGGCTGCTGCTGATCCAGTTCTTCACCACCACGTGGTTCGTCATGAGGAGTCCGACCATCGTCATGGAACAGGAGGCACAAGTAAGCCCGTATCTCACTGTCTGTCTGTCTGTCTGTTGTCTGTCTGTCTGTCTGTCTGTGTGTGTGTGGTTCGTCATGAGGAGTCCGACCATCGTCATGGAACAGGAGGCACAGGTACGCCCGCATCTCACTGTCTGTCTGTCTGTCTGTCTGTCTGTGGTTCGTCATGAGGAGTCCGACCATCGTCATGGAACAGGAGGCACAAGTAAGCCCGTATCTCACTGTCTGTCTGTCTGTCTGTCTGTCTGTCTGTCTGTCTGTCTGTGTGTGTGGTTCGTCCTGAGGAGTCCAACCATCGTCATGGAACAGGAGGCACAGGTACGCCCGCATCTCACTGTCTGTCTGTCTGTCTGTCTGTCTGTCTGTCTGTGGTTCGTCATGAGGAGTCCGACCATCGTCATGGAACAGGAGGCACAAGTAAGCCCGTATCTCACTGTCTGTCTGTCTGTCTGTCTGTCTGTCTGTCTGTCTGTGTGTGGTTCGTCATGAGGAGTCCAACCATCGTCATGGAACAGGAGGCACAAGTAAGCCCGTATCTCACTGTCTGTCTGTCTGTCTGTCTGTCTGTGTGTGGTTCGTCATGAGGAGTCCAACCATCGTCATGGAACAGGAGGCACAAGTAAGCCCGTATCTCACTGTCTGTCTGTCTGTCTGTCTGTCTGTGGTTCGTCATGAGGAGTCCGACCATCGTCATGGAACAGGAGGCACAAGTAAGCCCGTATCTCACTGTCTGTCTGTCTGTCTGTCTGTGTGTGTGTGGTTCGTCATGAGGAGTCCAACTATCGTCATGGAACAGGAGGCACAGGTAAGCTCGTATCTCACTGTCTGTCTGCCTGTCTGTCTGTCTGTCTGTCTGTCTGTGTGTGGTTCGTCATGAGGAGTCCAACCATCGTCATGAAACAGGAGGCACAGGTAAGCCCGTATCTCACTGTCTGTCTGTCTGTCTGTCTGTCTGTCTGTCTGTCTGTCTGTCTGTGGCTCGTCATGAGGAGTCCGACCATCGTCATGGAACAGGAGGCACAAGTGAGCCCGTATCTCACTGTCTGTCTGTCTGTCTGTCTGTGTGTGTGTGGTTCGTCATGAGGAGTCCAACTATCGTCATGGAACAGGAGGCACAGGTAAGCTCGTATCTCACTGTCTGTCTGTCTGTCTGTCTGTCTGTCTGTCTGTGGTTCGTCATGAGGAGTCCGACCATCGTCATGGAACAGGAGGCACAAGTAAGCCCGTATCTCACTGTCTGTCTGTCTGTCTGTCTGTCTGTGTGTGTGTGGTTCGTCATGAGGAGTCCAACTATCGTCATGGAACAGGAGGCACAGGTAAGCTCGTATCTCACTGTCTGTCTGCCTGTCTGTCTGTCTGTCTGTCTGTCTGTGTGTGGTTCGTCATGAGGAGTCCAACCATCGTCATGAAACAGGAGGCACAGGTAAGCCCGTATCTCACTGTCTGTCTGTCTGTCTGTCTGTCTGTCTGTCTGTGTGTCTGTTCACACTCACTCACTCATGACCCATGACCTCAGTGGTCGTAGGGGCGTCATGACAGCCAGCCTCAGTGATCCGTGCCCATCCTGTTGTGTTACTGTATTCCAAAATGATTATCCATCGAGATCCGTGGTTCAGCAGCATTGCATTATTAGAGGGTGTTCTTCCAATCTTCCATTGTCCCCAGCTGTTCTGGCTGCCGGGGTACAACAGCGTGTTCCCGGCGCAGTGGCTGCTGCTGAGCCGGAAGAACAGGAACACGAAGGGCGAGGACTTCACCACGCGGAGGAAGACCAAGCAGAACACGCACGTCTACATCTGCACCACTATGTACCATGAGGTAACATATTTGCTTGTATGTTTTCCATCATTTTGGTGATATTAAACAAGAAAGAGTTAACATCTGTTTTCAATCTGTATGTATTTTCACACGTCTGTATAGAAGACGTAAAAGTCGTCGTGGCAAAACTTTAAAAATCTTACGGTTCAGTTCAATGTCTTTATACCCAGGTTTGGCACCGGTTGAAGGAAGCGATTAGTGGAGCGTACCGGAGCTAGAACAGGATGGATACAGGGCTTAGATTAGTACAGAATGTATGACGTTACTTCTTTTATCTTTAGTCCGAGCTTGAGATGGAACAGCTTCTGACGTCATTACGTGGTGTAGCGGAGAGCCAAGTCGGAGAGCAAACCTTCGAGTCCCACATTTTCTTCGACGGAGGGTGTCGGCAGGGGCAGCCGTCCCAGTGGGCGCTGCAGCTGTTCAGCGTCATGGGGAGGACGCTTCAGGACGAGAACGGTGGGGATACAAACGTCTTACAGAGATAAACAGACTCTAATTGAGTTCGAACGTTCTGTCTTTCCATTGAGTTCGAACGTTCTATGTTTTCATTGAGTTAAAAAAGTTCTGTGGTTCCATTTAGTTCGAACGTTCTGTTAATTTTTAAGTTCGAACGTTCTGTGGTTCCATTGAGTTCGAACGGTCTGTGGTTCCAATAAGGTCGAACGTTCTGTGATTCCATTGAGTTTGAACGTTTTGTGGCTCAATCGCGCCTGAACTTTTGATGTTTCCATTGACCCCCAAAGAAAGAGTTTGCTGCCTACTAGAACCTTAATCGGCGTTGATCTACTTTTGTACAACAGACCCGAAAGACATCTTGCAGCAGTGCACCCGGTACAAGACTCCTTACGGGCTGCAGCTCCAGTGGAACCTGCGCTACGGGAGCGGAGACGTCGCCAGCGGGATGGACTTCACGGTCCACCTGAAGGACAACGTGCTGGTGAGTTTTTAGTCGTCACTTTGGCAATTTTTGCTGTTTATATTTGCACTTGAAGGATTTACGGTTATCGACTCTGCCTTTGGATCACAAGGTCGGAAGAACTATCCGGGGCGACAGTGTTAAAATGGTGTTTCATCCCTGTGTGCGATAGGTAGCTCAAACTAACCAGAGCCTGGTATTGATTAGAAGTACAGACCTGTTTTGTCACGCCAGATCAGAAGGTATTTTACTTATGATGTTATAGATACATTTTTAATCATTTTGTTAACTATGGTGGAATCTTTAGTTTCTTGTCGGGATATCGTTTATCACGTCAATTTGTTGTTATTGTCAGGTGAAGAACAAGAAGAGATGGAGTCAAGTGATGTACATGTCCTACATTTTGGATTACGCAGGTAAAAAGGGATTCTGGCTTTATACCGCCTTTGCATCATTTGTATTTTTTGCACCAATTGTTGTTCTATTAACCACATCCATGTTTGAAGGCTTCACTAGAAACACTTTACTTTTGGGATGGCATCTATAAGCAGCGACACCTATGCTGCAGTGCAATGGGAACCAGTCAGAATTGCCCTGAGGAAGATGACAGATGGTAACCGAAACTTCGGTGTGACAATGTGTACAAAGAGTACTTTTATTCATGGTTAATGTAACTGTTATTTGTTCAACTGTAGCGTTTTTCCATCCCCTCGGAATGGCGTCCGGAATGATCGCGGATACGGACGTCCGCGCTACGTCCACCTACGGTAACGACGGGTCTCACGGGCCGCACCAGGCCCGGCTGAACGCCGTGGGGACCGGGGGCAGCACGGCCGGCTGGACGGCGGGGGAGTCCGACATACACCAGGTACTTAAAACTAGATTGTTAAAATCTCAAACCATAGCCTAGTATCCATCCTCCGATATTCTCTTTCCGAGTACTTATCAATTTTAAGTAGTCTGCGGAGAAACTGTCCGTAGAGCGAACGGGAGCTAGAAAAGGATAGACACCGTGCTATTAGCCGAATAAGCCAGTTTTGTTTGGGGTGAAAGTTTATGTAGAGAAAGGTATTTACATTAGAATCTTTAAACGAACTTCAATATTTGATTCCCCTTACTGGTTCAAGGATAACCAATCATCGGAACAACAATTTGAAACAAACTGAAACTGCCATGCCTCCTGCAAACATTCCTATTTGTGATTAAATCTCCGTTAAAAGCTGTTTTCTCCACTCAGTCTTTGCAGATCTTCCTGGGAGACGACATGGTTGTGACGGGAGTTGTGACTCAGGGGAAGCACGGGTGTGAGGAGTGGGTGACCGGGTACCATCTGTCCTACAGTCAGGATGGGGAAAAATGGAAGTGCTACAGTGACAAGCATTACAAACCTGTGGTAGGTTTATTTTTAGTACAGAAGATTTCCTTTTCTCTTTTTTGTTTTGCTTTATGTTTGTTTGTTTTGTTTGTTTGATCCTTCATTCAATAAGAGGAAGTTCCACGTTGAAAGCATCGATATGGAATAAGCTTCCTTGTAATTGTATCCCTGTTGGGTACAAATTTAAACCTTTCAAGTTAAAGGTGAACAAACATCTGTCATCACAGTCCATCCAGTACAGTAACCCAAACATGAGAGTGGCTCTTATGGGCCTTGTTTTGCGGTGAAATTGCAGTAAATGAAAAATAGAAGAAAAAAAGAAAAGAAGTTAAACCAGCCTGCATTATCTCACCTCTTTTACATACCTGTTCCAGGCATTAGAAGGTAACTTTGACAGCGACACCCCCGTGCAGCACATCCTGGACACCCCGATCAGAGCACGGTACATCAGCTTCAACCCTGTCAGCTGGAAGGACAGGATCAGCATGAGGGTGGAACTGCTCGGGTACTGTGCAACGGGTACGTACTAGAAACTATTGCTATGCATTTCTAGTTTTGCTCATCATCATAACACTGCATCAGTAATGCATATGAATGTACATCAGTAATGCATATAAATGTACATCAATGCTAACTGAGGAAACTTTTGTGTGCTTTGGTGGATTTTCTTAACCGGGAAAAGAAATACAGACACAATGAATGCAAGCGGTTATATACTAAGTGTTGACAATTGAGAAAAAGAGAGAGGGACTGTTCACGGATCAAATTTTCAACGACATTTGTCGTCTTCTTCAGGATCAATAATAACCAATCACTTCCGAACGTAAACTCGCGATAGTAACAGACACGTGACTTTATTGACACGTGTCTTTACGGATACGTGACGTCAGCAATTGGTCAAACGTGCCAGGAAGTTAATAACGCCCACTGTCAATTTTTACTGTTTGAGTTCCCTGATGTATATGGCTTCCTTTTTACCTCTCATAAGGTAGTTTATGAAACAAAGTCACGTGTCTGTAACTCTCGCGAGTTTACTTTTGGAAGTGATTGGTCATTATTGATCCTAAAGAAGGCGACAGTGGTCGTTGAAAATTTGATCCGTGAATACCTTAGTCTTGGAAGAAAGTTTAGCATTGTACTATCTTTAGCCGTAGATTAAGATACGTTTCCGCATGTCTTTCAGACCTCGACCGAGACAGCTACATCCTGGCCACAGACGCAGACGTCAAGTTCTCTCCTCAGTCTGCCAAGGCCCTGATGGAGATCATGACCCGTGACCCTAACGTCGGTGCCGTGTGCGCCAGGACTCACCCCATGGGGTCGGGGCCCTTGGTCTGGTATCAAATGTTCGACTACGCCGTGGGACACTGGTTTCTGAAGGTGAGAAAATAATGAACCGTTTCATGCACTAACTAAAACTAAACACGAACCTTTATCTAAGCTTGAAATGGCTACATTAAGTGGTTAAAGATCTTTATTGTACACCTTTGCCTCAATGGGGTACGCAAAACGAAAGTTTGTATTCATGTACTTTTCTACTATTCTAGTATGCAGATTTTGGTTTCTTCTCGATTCTAAGTAATGCTAGAAATAAAAAGATAGATAGTTTTGATTGTATGCAAATGAAATGTTAGCCATCTGTCAATAGCTTGGTCTGTATACATTTTTAAAGACTTTTGAGGTTCACTTTCATGCACTACCTAGATCCAAAAAGACTGATCATCAAGACATACCATCCATATTTGGATGTAATAGAATAGCAAATACTAGTACATGCTAGCGATTGGAAAGACCAACAATCGGTATCAGTGATATTGTTCTAACTGAAAAAAAATATTTGTGCTTAATTCCCCAGGTCGCTAACAGTGTCCTGGGCACGGTGTTGTGCTGTCCAGGCTGCTTCAGTGTGTACAGGTGTAAGGCTGTCAGGGACACCCTGGCCACGTACGCCTCTACAGTAAGCAAAGGGGAGGAGTTCCTCACGAAAGATATGGGGGAGGACCGCTGGCTGTGTACGCTCATGGTAAGACATTTTTAGTGTGTTTTAAGCGAATACACACCATATCCTTAATTGACAGTGATCGTGGTGTTTGTACAGTATCATTGTCTTATAGATAAATCAAAGCAAGTTATGATTTATCGATTTTGAAATGTTGAGTTTTTATAAGTAGGTCTTCATCTAATCATCAAATATAGTATGGATAGTATCATCTATTACGCCTTAACCTGAGAAACCTTGGAGGAGTCTAAGAGTTTTAAGCCATAAAGAGCTTTAGTATGTCAACATCAAATATTCACTAGATTTGATTCTCCAGGTAGAGAAGGGTTGGCGTCTGGAGTACACGGCTGTGTCCGAGGACAGCACCTACTGCCCGGAGGAGTTTGACGAGTTCTTCAACCAGAGGAGACGGTGGATCCCCTCAACCATCGCCAATCAGCTGGAGCTCATCAGGAAGTGGGGAGGGGGGCAAGTCAAGAGCGACTACGTCTCCAAGTTCTTCATTCTGTATCAGGGCTTCCTGCTGTTTTCATCCATGATTGGCCCATCGACTGTTATCCTGATCATGGCTGGTAGGAAACCATTCTTGTTGAAATTTAAGTTTAGACGTTCTACTGGATATTGCTGATTCCTATGTCATGATGGTCCCCATATCTAACATCATCATTTAAAAGTTGCTATGAATAAATCGCAAAAAAAGATTAAATGAGCTTTGATACAAATCTTGAGTTGTCGTCTCTGCAAAAAGCCTAGTTTTAGCCTTTCAGTTATGGAAATAAGCACTTCAGCTCGATTTTATTAATTAAATAGGACCAGAGATTCATGTTAGAAAATCATCAAGCTATATGTGATATCTTTGGGCCATAATTACGTGGGTAAATATTGATCAGATGGCAGTATGACATCTATAAATCTATTTCGTATTTCCTAACAGTTGATCAGAAGAAATGTTCTAATGATTTTTAATGTACTCATCATTCAGCCGGCCTTGAACTGGTTGTTGGCAGTGCCGGAGGAGGAATCGTGCCGACAGTTGTCGTGTTCTCTTTGATCTTCCTCGGGTACGGAGTGCTGTGCCTTTACGCCAAGCAGGACACTCAACTCAAGGTATTTTCAATCACAAAATCCTGTCTTTTTCATGTAAAATTAAACTGTTAAATTCATTTATTAATTTGTGACATCTTCAAAATCCTCTTGCAGTAGGTGAAGACGGTATAGAAATGAAAGACCATATATTACCATCACAATAATTAGGTAATTTCACGGGTAAATTTTCAAAAATTCTCATCCTCTTACGATGAGCGAAGGTACTGTATGTTTGTATTTCAGATGTATTCATGATCATTTAACCAATCATAACTAATCATCACCAATACCATAATTACACCTTGTACTCACATATTAATACGTCGATTTCCATGAGGTTTTGTGACATTTTCCTCGTCTTCTCGCAGTGGTCGAAGGTGCTAACGATGGTGTTTATGGTAATGATGGTGATATCAATATGAATGATGATGTATTATATGTACATTGATGTCTTATGTTCATGCAATCAATGGTATTCATTATTGTATTTCAGTGGGCGAAGGTTCTGACGATGGTGTTTATGGTAGTCATGGGGATGGTGCTGATTGGGCAGGCGCGAGAGATGGTCACGGCCTTCCAGAGGCTGGACGCCCGGCTGACTCAGCAGAACGCCAACCACATGACAGACGCTGAGAAAAGTACGTTCTACAATGATGCAGACATGGTCATCACGTATTCAAATACTCTTACATGTCAAAACGTCGCACCTTATGCAACTGTTGTGCAAATAAGTCCATAGATTTCATTCATAACCGCAGTGTAATATGTTCATCCAACTATTGCAGTTTGATTGCATAACAGTTACTTATTATAATAAGTAGAATTTTAGAGACTCCTGAGAAAAATGCTGTCATCATGAAACCAAATACTCTCTGTTGTATCACCACCGCAAGTACTATTGAGGATACCAGAGTTTGTTTTAAATGCTGTTATTTAATGATTCCAATAATGACTCTATACTCAGTCTGCATGTATTGTCTTGAATGACTTCATAGCAGCCTTTGAGTGTCTGGGCAGCTGGAGGAAATTACTCTAATGAAATGTTGAAAAAATCAGACCGACTTATCCAAACAGAAATACAATTGGTAGTCAACTTTAGTTCACCTGTCAATCTCGTTTTCCACAGGTTGCCTTGACTGTCTATCTACTGGATGTGGTGACTGCAAAACGTTAATATGCGATGGGCCTCTCAACTGGTCACAAAACAACGTTTCTACGTGGTTGATGGAATGTTTTGGCCCAGGTTACCAGTTTCGCAACGTATCTGCCCACTTTGCACAGTACAGGTAAACATAAATTGCTAGATATATCAATCTCAATGAAGACAGATGGAAAACAACGCTTCTTTGGAGGAAGTCGGTCTTTTTAATCTCTTCCTTAACCTGATTTTAATCTTTCAATCAATCTAAAACCACTTGCACCTATGTCACACACTGTTTTCAATTTTGTTATCCCTAAGTGGCTTCCAGCTGTCACTGTTTGACGAACAGACGCTGTGTGACGTGTTCGCGATGCAAAACGGAGACCCTGCCAAGGAGAGGGACTGTAAACTCATCTTCAGAGAGTTCGTCAAGATCAGAGATGAAAACGGTAAGCTGTTTATCTAAATCTTTTAACGTTATTTGCAAGATAGATGTGAGCACCTCTGCTGGTCATAATTAGTGCATAGCCTGTCCCTACAACCATGACCCTAATACTACGATTCAAGTCAAGCTACGAGATGGATGGATGGATGGATGGATAATTGGATGGATGGGTGGATGGATGGGCGGATGGATGAATGAATGAATGGATGGATGGATGGGTGAGAAGATGCATGGATGGGTGAGAAGATGCATGGATGGGTGAGAAGATGCATGGATGGGTGGATGGATGGCAAAAGCTTAAGAACCTATTTGTCATATACGTGTAGAAAAAAAAATGGCATCAAATGATGTATTGTTTGTTTGTTACTTCCCCAGCTGCGGTAACAAGCACGCCGCCGCCGACGATCCTGGACCAGCTACCCCTGCCGATGAGCGTGATCTACTTCCTCAGCCTGGCGGCTCTATACCTCCTCACGGCCCTGCTGCATCCGTCAGAGTTCCACAAACTGCTGTACGGGTTCGTGTACCTCCTGAGTCTGCCGTCTGGGCACATCCTGATGACCATCTACAGCGTCTGTAACATGACGGACAGGTCCTGGGGTAAGGCCATATCATAGATAAGCCTCTTTCATGCAACACAAAATAACAGTTACTCGTCGACATGGAACTGTGGATAGATTGCGTTAAACGGTTTAGGTAGCATCGACTATCTTTAGCCAGCATTCTCTCTAGGATAAGTGATACTGTTTACAAAATCTATCCAGTTGCCGGAGTAACAGTTCTCTCGTTTATTTTATCACATGTAGGTGTAACAAAACGTTCTAAGCGACCTCAATGGAAGAATAGAACGTTCGAGCTCTATAGAAACATCGAACTTTGAGCTCGAGGAACGTTCGACTTGATGGAAACATCGAACTTTCGAACTCGAATTCTTATTTGGGTTTCCTTTTTGAAGTGGTTCAGTCGAATATTCAGCAACGGATGACGTTAAGTAGTATACAATTTCCTCGGATCAAATAGAATGTGTTTTTTTTAGTTTTGCATTGTAAAGCCCGTTTGGTATTTTTTTCAGGTACCCGAGAATCTAAAGTACCAGGTGTGGCCGTTGGAGGTAAAAGTGCCATCGAGGTGATCTCCAACTTATGCAGAACTCTGTGCAGGTCAGTGTTGTACAGTCGGACATTTGTTACAAAAAATAGTTACTCAAATATGAAGAATGATTAGTTATTGTGATAATAGTAACAGTGCAATATATGCAACTCCACGAAACAATAAGCATCGAGTAAAAACATATTACCTTCCTAACAAAGCTGTTGCCGGCGAAACGACAGCGAACAACAGTCAGTGGAATGGATTTTCAACGATGACGTCAGTGATCAGGAGACTGACGAGGGCGAGAGTGGATCAGAAGACGAACAGAGTAAAAGCAAATCATTGTTAGGTAAGAAATGTCATAATCGTGCTGGCACGACATTTTGACATACATATTCCGATGTTCTTCAGGCTTTAGTTTGGTCCTTAATCATTCAGTGGAGGGGGGAAAGACATGAGTCTGTAATGTCCCAATTAATCTGGTCAAGCACACCGGGTCACCCCAACTCTTTTCAAGTTTTTTTTCCCAAAGAGGTTGAACGCCAACTATTCAACGTCTAAGGGTTCCACATATAAACGGGACCAAAATGTTTGCGACCCCTCTCCTTATTGGTGATCTCATAATTGTATATTGCATCGTAAAGTACTACCATTTCCATAACGAACTTCCTTGATATTGAGGCATATTGTGAATCGATTATCTTTAACGTTCCTTCTCAAGCTGTTTCTATTCTTACAAAAGGTGACGTGAATCCAGCTCCTGCAAACAGGAGCAGTCTGCGGGGAAGCCCAGGTAAAGACTCGATCCGTGGGCACAGGTCACAGACACACCGGACACTGCGAGGGCACCGTTTGCTCAACAGTACGCAGTATCAACAGGACGTGAACGACTTTCTTCCAGATGAACTAAGAGTAAGGGCGCTGCAATTTTTGCATCATTTCTCCAAACTGCCTTTTATAGATATTCTTTTATAATTCTACTGCCATTTGCTGTCTATCACAACTGTTTCTTCTTTGAAGTTCTAATATGAATCCGTAGCAGTATACTAGTATCTGAAACTTTTTGAATTTCACGATTTGTTGCAGCAAATGTACGAGAAAACGTTCAGAGAACACGGCTACGAGAACATATCGTTCATCTTTGGGATGACCAACAAGGTTTGTGAACTGATACAAAGTCAATATCAGAAGTTATATTTGATAATTTACATAATAATATATATAATAAGTGTTTCCGTCAATCCGATCACTCGTGTTGTTTGTCACACTAACATTTTATTTCATGTTCAATGCTAGGATCTTGAGGATATTGGCATCACAAACAAGTTCCATCAAGAAAAACTGATAAGAGAAATAAAGAAACTACCGGAGTCTGAGCTCGATGATACCGTTCCGGTAAGGTGCCTTTTTTTCTATTGAAAACTTTTCTTATATTGTTTATGTATCGTTTAAGGATCTAAATATGTTCCAAAAGACCTCCCCCCCCCATCCTGCTCTATATTTCAGGAGAGATCCCTGTGCTAGAGAATCTACAATAAGTTGGTATCCTCAAAAAGAAATAAGAAGGGCGGATCGTAGGCCGGATCACGGCTGTTGCCTGACACATACAAGCGGCAGGCCTGACATAAGAGAATGGTGTATCTGTATGAAGTAACTCATTGAATCAGATTCTTTTTTGTTATTTGCCGCAGGAAAACTGTCGCCAGTGGTTGCTGTCTATCGGCATGGGGGAGTACATCAATAGCTTTGAAACGTACGGAATCATCTCCAAGAATGACCTGGCCAGTCTCAAGTCCATGGACGTGGATGATCTGCTGAAAGACTTGAAGATAACAAAAATGGGTATGTCGTAAAAGATATGATATCTAAAGCCCCCCTCTTACCGGTCCCGCGGCACGCTGGCGGCGTCGCTGTGTCCTAAACTGGATTTGTGTTACCATTGACTTTTTTAATGGGTAAGTATGAGCAAAAAGACAACAAAGCTTAAAAAGATTCATTTTTTGTCGATGAAATTCTTTGAGGGCTTTGTCAATTCGATCGGCCGCAGCAACACCGTGAGCGTGCAGCGGTTCCATGAGAGGGGGGCTTAAAGGTCAATGACCCTTCCCGAGGTGTTTGCGCTGACACAAATCCTGATCAGTAACGTAGAACCAACGAATAAACCACCGAGTGAGCGACAGAGAGGGAATAGCGGGCCATCCACTTTATTACTATCCCTCCCCATCATTCTTACACGGGATGCCGACGATAATCAATGGACGGATTACTTCTTCTACCTCATGATTATAACGTCATAAGTGTGTAGCCAATAAGAAGTGCGGCATCTAGTTGGTCTGACTATATGATGATCAGCATTAATGTGTAAACTTGTAACTTTATTATTACAGATGATATCAAGAAAATAATGTTCTATCCCCAGCTGTACGCTTAAGATAAAATGCATATCATGGTGTGTTTTTTTCTACTAGAACCTTACATCTTGTGTTTGTATGGTTCTGCTTCCCAGCTCATATCAAGAGAATCACCAATGCTATTAGGAAGATGAAGAGCCCAGAAGAAAGTGAGTACTGTTTTTGGTCATAATTTTCGAGCTAAAACCATAACCTATATGTAGTTATGATATTTCAGAACCTAAATTGTTAAATCTATTAAATCGGCTTTTCTGAAATAATCCCTTGTGAAGCTTTTTTAGCCATTTTTTTAGGAACTGCATGACTCATTAGCATCGACCTTGCATTGACTTTGTCTTTTGTTTCCTATTGAACAGTCTAAATTTTTTCTTGGCCATTTCAATTCATAGTTTTTGCTTGAAAACCTTTTTCGACTACCAATTTTTCTCATTCATTCACTTACTTAAGGTAGTGGATGCTACCTGAAACGTCTGACCGCTTTCAAAATCTATCAAGTTGCTTGAGTTACTGTTGTCTTCTCCTTTTCTTTCACTTACAACAGTTCGTTTCAGCACTTTGATAAGTAAGTTCTTCTTCATCTTTCTTATATCCAAAGCTGGTCGAAGAATAAGCTGGGTGAAAAACCTCATGAAGAAAGTGAAGACGACCAACATGCAACACGACAGCACGAGGTCACTTGAGTTCAAGTTCTGGGACAAGTTACGTCAGGAGTGCCTGGACCCGGAGATCGCGCTCTTCAGTACTGATACAGACATCAGGTAACTGGACTCAGACAAAACTAATGTATCTTTTATCTATGGTTTTCTTTGAAAGACATACATCTAGGGCAACCCAACTGGCCAAAGCCTATTGCAATGTGACAGGACAACATAGAATGGGGTGATGGGAACTAAGATATTTGGCAACCGAATTGATGTTTTGTATGCAACTTAACTTAGCCCTGATCGTCCAAATTCTACCTATCTATCAAAGAGCCTTATTTTGACCTATCTTATGATTGCAGAACGCAGCTCGTGCAGTTACGCAACTCGTGGATCCGGGTCCTGCTGGTGCTGAACGTGATGTGGATCACACTGATCGTGTCCCTGACGTACGTGCCCGAGCTCAGACTGTGGGACGCCAACCCGCTAAGTCTGCTGTCTCTCCTGGTGTTCGGAGTTTTACAGGTAAGCCGTGTAGTGTTCTTACAGATCAGGTAGTCGAGGGATCGAATCTCAGAACTCAGACTGTGGGACGCCAACCCGCTCAGTCTGCTGTCTCTGCTGGTGTTCGGGGTTCTACAGGTAAGCCGTGTAGTGTTATGTTATATAGTGGTTTTCAACCCTCCTCATAGATCAGATAGACCAGGCTAGGGTTTGAAACTTAGACCTCAACTGTGGGACGCCAACCCGCTCAGTCTGCTCTCTCTTCTGGTGTTCGGCGTTCTGCATGTTTGTTTCTTTGAACCTTTGTTTATTCATGAGAAGCTCAAATCGGCCCGCAGGCCGCTTTTCATTGAGATCACGAAGGAAGCGGTAAGGGCTCAGATTGTGGGAGGCCAACCCGCTCAGTCTGCTGTCTCTTCTGGTATTCGGGGCTCTACAGTTTTTTGTTTTGTTTTGTTTAGTGTTTTGTTTTGTTTGAACCTTTGTTTATTCATGAGAAGCTCAAATCGGCCCGCAGGCCGCTTTTCATTGAGGTCACGAAGGAAGAGGTATAAAGGGTCAGGTAAGATATGACAGATACAAATTACTTCATTTAAGTCCTTATAAATCTATCAGCATATATTTGGCAACCTGTGATGTTAACGTCCTACCCGCACCAAATTTCATAACCAAGCATTATGCCATTTCATACTCTGCATTTTTTTCTTCAGTTGCTTCAGTTCCTGACGATGGTCTATCACCGGATGCGGACACTACTACACTACCTGGCGCGGCTGCCTTACCCAGCATCCTTCACGATGCGCACCAAAGGAACCGGAAACGGCAAGGCTGACGTCATAGAGATAGAATATCCTGGTCAGATATCCTTTCTTTTACCAAGCTTGCTTTTACTAAAACTTAATTTTGGGGTAGTCTTGTTACGCTTTAATCGTTACTTACTACCCATTAGCCAAATAGTCCTTCTTTTGTATACATTTCTTAACACATAACGACCATGTCCATTTCATACATTAAATATTTTAAATCTCTTATGTAATTCTCGGGCTCGTGACTTCATTAACAGCAACATTCATTTCCTACATACATGTGGAACAAATTTGGACGGGCCAATTGCGGACACACACCAACACAAACAAACAGACCTACAGTCCAGCAGTGTCCTCGACCTTCATGAGAAGCTCAGCTGGCAGTATCTCGCAGGGAGAAGGCGGGATCATGTGTGCATTATGGTTTACAAGTGTATAAATGGGCTAGCACCAACATACCTATCATCCACCTTCTCTCACAACCACAACTTACACAATTACCAAACCAGACAGACATCACTCCTACACAAACCCTTTTTCAAGACCACAACAGGACAGCGTACATTTGCCTACAGAGGTGCTAAACACTTTAATTCACTACCAGCCTACATTAAGCAAGTTCCAAGCCTGAATACATTTAAGTCAGCTTTGAAAGACCTAACATAGTCTCAGTACTGAGTAGTGACCTCTGACCTCCTAACTGTTGACCTTGGTTTGGATTATGATTTTGAGTTATCTGTCTTTCATGTTTCAGTTGTACCCATATGTTCCGACGTTTATGTCTACGTTTCTCTCTGTAAGTTGTTTTTTATTTTCCATGTATGTATATGTGAAACTGGGCCCTATCGAAAACCAGTGTATTGGCACTGAATAGGCTACCCAGGTGTTTCAAAATAAACAAACAAAGACCAGCCGTCGGACGGATGATAATGATGATTACAGTTATGATGTATTGATATTTCTTTCCCAATCTAATAACAATATAGCAATAAAAGAAGAATATCATGGAAATCCCTTGTTCCTTGGTTCAGTTATTCTACTTTGAAGATTCTAACAAAAACGTATCTGCAGTTCCAGAAAACTTCTGTCTTTCATGATATTCCATCACAAGTTATATACCTGCCACCAAAAAAAAACAAACAAGACGTCCAGGTCAAAATATACAAAAAAAGTTATACTGCAGGACTAAGGTCACATATCAAGGGGCCCAAAGTTGACATTGACCTTCTCCTTCCAAACACCTACCCACCTACCAAAAGTCATCATAATCCATCCAGAGTTTCTTGAGTTACGCTGACTAACAAAACCCGGAAACATAAACAGATACAAACACAGAAACACACCCAGACAGGCAAGCCAAAAACTATATCTCCATTTTTCATGTAGATAATGAGTATTTTCGGTAACGATGTTATTTCTCTTTTCCAGATCCGGAAGCTCACTTGTCGTCACACCCATCACGACCGCCATCCTTATTTGGAAGTTCTCGTTTGCTCAGAAATATCCGACCTCAGCTATGGCCAGTGCTTGTATCTCGGGAAAACCCGATTTATGAAGAGGAGTCCGTCTAGTCCCTTGACTTCCGGGTCGTTGGTAGCAATAAAGATGGACATCTGTCTCCAGGCTCGTCTGTTTCTAAAGTAGAGGAAAACAAATCCGGAAGTTCTCCTGTACTACTAATAAAAGCTGCTGTGGGACCAAAAATCTATTAAATGTCTTTAGTATCCAAATATTTCACTACATAACACGCATTAATATAGTAATAATGTAATATAATAATGTGATAATATATACAATGTAATATGATAATATGATAATATAATAAAACAGTAATACAATAATATAACAATACGATAATGAAAGATATAATGACATCATCTCCTTGTTATTGTACAGTTGCTTGTTTAGATTTTGTTACATGTAACATACCTAAAGTGCGTAATTCAGCGTCTTCTGCTGTGCGGAGGATGCTGCCATGTATTTCAGAGTCAAATGATCGAATCAAAATAAACCAATTTCAATTTCATTTTTTTATTTCGTTCCTTTCGCGCTTTCTTTAGTTCCTTTTTTTTCCATTTCGTTCCATTTCGCACTTTCTGTAGTTCCATTTCGTTCCACTTCGCTCCATTTCGCACTTTCGGTTAACCCTTTACCACTATGTCTATTCGGAGAAATAATGATTTAGGAATCGTAACTGTCTATCTAAATCCGGACCCCATGGAACCAGTGCAACCGCGCCACCTGTCCAAAAGACAATGCCCTGCACCGAGCACTCATGCAAGCATGAATGAGGTATGCATTTGGAGGTTGAGGTGCGTGGTATGCAACAATGTGAAGTCTTTTGCAAGTACTTCAGCAGGGTACCAATTCAAGGATATCGTTCACTGTTTCTGATGGATGTTCACTCCATAACTCTCCAAGCAGAGGAGGGGTTCCGGCTGGTTTCTCTAAAAAAATGACAAAGAAGAAAGCCCGGCAAAAACGCCTAAAAACACGTCAAAAACCAGCCGGAACCCCTCCTCTGCTTGGGGAGTACACTCCATAGCGAATTGATTGCAGGTGTTTTTTTTTCTTGTTTTTTTTGGACTCCTAATTTTTGTTGTAGGCATCAGAAACTTGCAATTCTAAAGGAATCTGCAAGGAGACACGAAAAGCATTATGACGAAAACACAAACGTATAACAAAATCGACAAGACATGGCATGCAATCAAGATTGTCTTTATTGTTTTTGCCGCAAATAAACAGTCGTCAAAATGTACATGTAAGTTCCTCTCAGTCGTTAATACATAACCTCAAACAGACGGAATCCAAACACGATTCGCAATGTTTACATCTCTCCCTTTCTCATGTAACAGCAGTGTCTTAATATTAGCAGGAAAGTTCATCTCCGCTGGTAAATGGCATTATGAAGAAAGACTGAATCTTACAAAGCAAGCACTCAGAAGAATTGGGACTTATCCGACGGAGTCAGCCGAGAATTTGGGACTCCAAATTCTTTTACGTTTTGGCTTTGTAAATTTCAGTCTACATTCATAATCATATCTTGATATCAACAGCGACAAGTGCAATAAAACACTCGACCTCAATTGCTTTAAGACAAATAGTAAAGGAGCTAAGAAAATGTCAGCGCGATAGCAGCGCGTGTTATCAAGGAGCACCTGACGGCATACCTACTCCGTTAACTTTGCATGTTGTTCGCTCTGTTGAATCGACGGGACCTAAGTCAACTCATTAACATGACAAGACGACGCCCCTTTTCTCGAAGAGAGGCCACACCTAGAGAATGGGTAGAAACCCACAACACTTTTCGATAAGAGTACGGGTATAGAATAAGAATCAAATGTAGTCAAAAATTCTTGTAGTAATTTGACAATGTAAAGATGAATAAGTATACTAGTACTATTCTTTTTTTGTGACCTGTACTTAACCCAGTGGCCATGGGTATATATGTACAGTAACGATCTTCATTCGATTAAAAGTATGAGAATAGAATAAAAATCTATGTACTTAACAATTCTTGTAGTAATCTGACAATGTTTAGATGAATCTGTAGACTACTAGTATTCTTTCGTTGTGACCTGTTCTCACCCCAGTGGTTATATGTGTACAGTAAAGGTCTTACTTCATTCAATGTCTCTCACAAATATACTACCCCAAACCTGTGCTTACTAATATGTCAGCTTACTAGTCATGGATTCAGGGTCATAGAAACTTTACATACAGTCTCAAAATGTGAAAATAAATGGATGTTTTATAGTTACGTGGCACTCACGCACATGTATTTGCTTCTGTCGAAGGGTATTCAGCGATGGTATGACAGAACCGACAGAACATGTTCTGTCACAAAACATCCGAATTCTGTACGACACTTTCATCAGAACTTTAACGTTCCGAGATTGTTATCGTAGACCTGGCATAAGACGTTTGTGACACGGGTCTTGTTTAGTACCCTGACGACGGAGGACCGGTTGCTAGGCAGTCACCATAAAACCAACCGCAATGGGGGTCAGTCGTGGGTCAGGGGCATACCCATATACGTCACAACACCTGGCGATCAGCGTGCCTGGTCCAGGGGTTAACGACCCTACTCTCCAAGCAGAGGTTGGTGGAGAAGGTTGTGATCTTTTTATAACATGCTCCGTTTTCTGTCGGCACTCTCTGCCAACAGGACTTCAGACAGAAAACGGCGCATATGATAAAATATCACATATCTGCTCCATCAACTTCTGCTTGGATAGTAAGCAACCCTTCTTCTGTAGCTCTACTATTATAATGAAAGCTCATCTGTGTTGGTAGTAATCATAATACAATGCTAAACTTTCTTCCAACACTAAAGTCACGTGTCTGTAACTCTCGCGAGTTTACGTTCGTCAGTGATTGGTCATTATTGATCCTGAAGAAGGCGACAGTCGTCGTCGAAAATTCGATCCGTGAATACCTTAGTGTTGGAAAAAAGTTTAGCATTGTATTATAGCTCTACTATTGTTTCACTCACGACCGTTTCGCTCACTCTGCTGGCATGCTAATAAAGAGACTTACACCTTGTACAGCACAGGATACATAAGACTAGATCATCTCATCAAGCTAAACAACTTCTCAACAGGCCATGGCAGACACCATTCCAACTTCCATTCGCTTTTTTGGCAATTTACTACCAACCTTCAGTGTGATGCCTACAAAAGCTCTTGTTTTGGCATCTCACCTTCAATCTTTCACGAATACACCATACATGTGCATACTAGAACTTAATCACGTCATAGAGTGGCGTCTCCTAACCACTCGGCCTCAAAAACAATTGTGTGAAGATTGTCTTGCGTACGTTCTTATCAGTGGTAAAGAAGTCTTTGATACGGGCGTCATTTCGCGACCTTTCGCACCCAATAAACAACCTAGCGACGGAATTCTGAGTGGGGTAGGTAAACACTTGTGTCCTTGTTAACGCGACAGGGAGGCATGTGGAGTTGTGTAAAGCCTCTTGGAACATAAATAACAGTTAACAATCGCTTTGCCCTTTGATAAAAGTGTGCTTGCGGTAGGTACATTGTAGTTCTCCAATTTCTTCTACAATGTAGTCCCTCTGATCGGCCTCTCCCACGATGTACCGGTCTTATTGTGTTAACATACTTTTTCATGTGTGTCTCGACTAAAACTAGGTAAACAACGTTACAACAAAGCGTCATACCACACTTCAGTTAAATCGTTTTGCCCTTTGATAGACGTGCTTTTTGGGCTTGGTTCATTGCAGTTTACTTACAATGTAGTTCAACCCCTACCTCTATATCCCACGTCATTTTATGCGCTACTGGTGTGTGTGGATTGTGTCTACATTAATGCTGCAACAAATCATCAGTTCAGTTAAAATCGCTTGCCCTTTGATACAAGCACTTTTTGTGGTCGTTTGGTGTCTTAAGCATTAATGTTACAACAAATGATCATGCTCAAATAGCAATCGCTTTGCCCTTAATTTTGAGACGTGTTTTTTTTTTTTTTTGCGGTCCTTGAATCTTTCTACAATACAGTTCACCAAACTTTCGCACGTTGTACCAGACACCCAGGGTTACGAAAACAATCATGCCTATGGTGTACAGTAGATAAGAAGATGAGATCTTAGTACAGTATCTGGAAGAAATAGAATATGAATTTACGCCTAAACGAGTGTTCACTTATAAAATCAGGACTTTTTTCGACATTTAAATTCGGACATTGGACGGAAATGCCCGTCACTTAAAGCAGCTCAGTGACGGAGGTAGCCGTACGGTGACGTAATCAGGAGTTTGCGGTCGGAGGTTCGTGGCATTTGTCGTAAACAACCCGGGGTCAATCAGGCCACTGCACACTTCTGTTCACACACTGGGGACAGGAGAAAAGTAAACAGAGATGCTCCGAGGATTGTTTGTGATAGTCTTACCCTGTGTACAAAGGTAAGACAAAAACAATCAGTGCTGCAGTAAAATTTGTTGATATAATAATATAAAAGGTTCATCTTTTTCAAAACAAATAAGCAGTAACTGTAACTGCCACCATTAACCTATTTTATTAGAAATCACTATCATCAATGTCTTTTCAGGCTTAAAAACTTGTGTGTAAGGAAACTCTATTCTTCAGCTCTTATACAATAATTCTTATAGCGAGCAAAAAAATATACATTGCAGGAAACGCCAATTCCAAATGACATGCAAATAAAACTATTGCCCTTGAAATTGTTCTTCCTTACTATATCAAAGACGTAAACAAGTACCGATAATTCTTAACCCTTTAAAAATGCTCAGGCATTAGAAGTAGCGAAATTATACGGTGAAGTATTGATTGAACCTTCACCGGAAGTTGTTGAGGTGACAGTTATATTTACCCTGTCCTGTATAAGGAGACAATATGACGTACCTAGGAAGCAACTTCCGGTCTCAGACTGTTGACAAAGATTGTTACCCTCTACTTGTAACCGGATATTGGGCACAGATATGACGCTTGTAACTTGACAGGGGTTTCCCTCAGCCTTCTTATTTCAAGGGCTGTAAACATAATTGTTCTAAGTATGTGTAGATACAACACCACTATATACATGGCTGTCTTCAACAATACACACCTAGAAATTGTCCACTTGCCGTTATAATCTTATATGACACCCTATCCCAATTAATAATTAGTGTCATGATATTTCTCCATCATCTTTTTATTTAGCTTGATAAAAAGCTATGTTCTGCTTGTAGTAACACAAAGGACAGACACATAGACTGATGGTACAGTGTAGGCATGTTCAATGTATCGGAAATTTCAATGATCTCCTTAGGATCCATAATAGCAAAGAACAGCATCCCTTTATAAAAACCTCAACAAGTTGTATTCCAAACATTTAAATTGCATCAGATACGGCTCGGAACTACCAATAGTGTTGTTGTATCAACAATAAGGAAGTCGTTCCCAAAAGAGCAGCACATGTTTTACCTGCACAGTATGCCACCTGAGCCAACAGTACAAAGTCAATGTGTTTCTGATGTAAAAGGCAAACTTCGATGGTCAGTTGCCAAGTTATCGGGTACGGCGTTCGGCATGTAACATACAACGGATTTCATAACAGAAGAACCCTAAAGCAAACCCAGATAATGAACGAAAACCTTTAATGTACTTTTATAATGACTGTCTCTTGTCACGTGATAATCAACACCAAGTCACGTGACAAGAGAACTCCAAGACGAGATCTGACTTTATTACCGGGTTGACGAAGAGACAGAGAATTCGTCTCGAAAGCTCCCCAGGACAATCTTTTTTATGTTGTGTGTAATGCTTAAATGTTTGTCAAAAATACTTTTATACTCTTACAAGCTTAGTACAGATCATGGTGATAAAAGCAGAAGTAATGCAAGAAATAAAAAAAAGTATTTTTTCATGGAGATAAATTGAACTGCTATTTATCAGCATTTCTGCCAGTGGACACTAGCAATCAAACCACACTCTCTGACAATCGATGGTTGCCTGGCTGGGTTAGACTAAGTTTATGTAGATAATTTCACACAGGCTTGGCTTTAATTGTGTTTGTTACGTTTTCTAGTAGGCGTCGTGATCTAAGGATGAGGAAACTTAACTTTGTCGTACTGTATTTCAAATAGTTATGTAGTTATACACAAAGGGATATTTTCAGGCGAGAGTCTAATTAACATCTGCGTTTTTTTCTGTGGCTTATAAAACCAGTGCATAGCCGATTTCTATAAAGCTTTATTAAACCCATGATATAGTGCACAGCACTTGGACTGGTGCTACACAGACTCGTGTGCTCTTCACAGACTGAATTGACGTGGATCAGTACTTTTCACTGAAATGTTTAATACATGTACATGTAGCTAGTACTGTAACACACACACACACATACACACAGGAAACGTCACAGAGCAAGTATCTTGAAGCAGCCGTGACGACAGTAAATACAAGGAGAAAGAGTCACAAGAAAGTAACAAACTGGTAAAACTAAAAGACACGCAACTACAAGCCCGGTGTAGTAATTATCACGGGATGGCTTTCATGATATAGAGGTGTTTTACTGACCCCAGTCGTACTAAGTATAGCCTTTTTTGACAGCCTATCTACCAGTATTAGTAAAAACGCATACCATCTTCTACACATCAGTTCAATAAGTATCAAGTCATACAAAAGGCATGGCACTGACAGGAAACGTGGGGAGGGGGCTGAAGAGCATTCGTCTGGAAGTACAGCATATCCGCGAGCTGTCGGCACGTTTGGACGTTTTATACGAGAAACTATAATTTCCGAGCATAGGACAGTTTCAGTCACCTCAATATCATAGACCGAGTTTTTTGTACACATAGAATGTAATAAAAGTCTATAAACTGGAAAGTTTCAGTGATGCGTACCTTTGACATGTTTGACAAGGTCATCAGGATCTTCCCTCATATCTCGATTTGACCTATGACCGTCCCTTTGTAACCTTTGACCACTCTGATGTCCCCGATGTCTCGCATGATGTAACAGTATATTTGTTTACAGCTCTGTGTGAATCTTTTGTGTTATTCGATGCATAACTGGCCATGAATCGTCCATTAATACAGTACATTACTCACATGAAAGTGTACTATAAGTATGAATAGTTGAAAAACAAATATCACAAATATGTAACTCACCACTTACAGGATGATCCGTATTGAATGTTCTTTCTGATTATCCTACGGTAATAAATGGTTATAGATATTCTATATGATGATCCTTTCTGTCACCTTCAGATTATATTTTTTTCTGCACATCGGTATCGAGCAGAAATACTCCAAACAAGAACGTTCATGGTACGTGGATCTTCTATTTTGATCTTTGGCATTATGGACGTAGCTTTTGACCACTTTGATTACCCTGATGTCTTGCATATTGTAACAGTATGTCAGTGCACTGCCTTGAGTATACATCTTATGCCCTAAATACCCAAAATTAGACGCAATTCTTCCCCAAAAGCAGTGGTTTGATGCAAGTTTGAGTCACTAAAAAAGTTGTTTGTCTTCTTGGTTTTTGTCACTGGTATTTTAAAAGTCATATACTTCCTCCTCGTTACCCCTTTTGTTGTGAGTTCAAGGTTAATATGTTTTAGTACAAAACAGGGACCTTTTTTCTACCGACACAACACCTGTACCAGTTGCTTTGGTGAAGCTAAGTTTAAGTACATATTTTTGTCAAGCAGGCCCGGCTTTAATTGCGTGTTTTATGTTTACCATGAGAGGCGTGACTGACGGGTAAAGGCAAAGATGACTTCAGCGCTATTTTAAAAATCAAAATGTATTCGTTGCTATCCTCACCAGGTCCAAGTGTTTTTAAAGGAAGCTTTAAGCTACAGCTTCGTACGTTGTCAATTGGTTAGGTTGATAAAACTATATTTCATACCTCTGTTTTGTGTGCATAGCCATGCTCTGAGTAACGTGTTTAGCAAACTTGACAATTTAATTTTATACAGACTGCGAAACTTGCAACCAGTGATATCGCTTGTCCAGAAAAACATGTTTTTAAAAATAGGCACGCGGTTACATGAACTTCAGGTCACTATGACCCTCTCACTGGACCCGCCTACGTTGGTGACCTCAACTCACTGCGACCGAGTGATTTGACGCCGCGCTCAACGAATTTCATCGATAAAAATATTTTTACGCTTTACGTGTTTATCGTCTTTTTATTCATGCTTGTAGATTTAAGTTTTTTTTTTTTTTCAAAACTCTAGGCACAAGTTTTCTCTCCTGTCATAGAGGGCCTGTAACTTAAGAGATTTACAGGTCTGATCGTACGAGAGGCTGTGTCCTACAATGATCCTTGTTGCCCGTCGTTAATCCTCTCTATCTTCTTGTGCTGTGCGTTTGTGAGGCTGGAGTGTAAGACTGGGAGATGAAACATGTGTACACACTATGCAGTGACCAGGTCTTCCACAGGAAGGTTGAATTCTCGAAGTTACAGTTTTTGTCTTCCTTTCTTTGTTATGTCGTTGACATGAGTGCCCATCCCTGGCTGAGGTCTGCTTGGAACGTCACCCCTAGGCACTTGGCGACGCCTGTACCGATTGTCTGAGTTAAGCTAAGTTTAAGTACATATCTATCTCACGTGGGCTATTAGCTTTGATTGTGCCTGTTATTTGTTTTCAACGTGAGTCGTGGCTGGCAGATTAAAACAAAGCGCTGTTTTTGTTGCATATCATGGTTGTTTAGAAGCTAATGATAGAGCTACGTTTAAAATACATATTTCTCACAGGCAGACTAAGGTTTAATTACGGCTGTTAGATGTTTTCAACGTGAGTCGTGGCTAGCAGATAAAAACAAATCTGACCGCAGCGCTGTTTTTGAACCACTAAAAGTGATTTGTTACCGTCCTCCCTGTGTTCAAGTGTTTTTGAACCAGAGTCAAAGCTGCGGCATGGAGAAGGTTGATAAAATTATCATCACATATCACATTTCTTTGTTTCGTGTATATAGAAAGGGTCTGATTGAAGTTTTGGACAAACAAGACAATCAAATTTGAAACAAATGGTGAGGTTTACAACGTTTGTCCAGACAGCCTAAAACGGTTCGTTTCTTTAACTATAGGCACGACGTTACCTGAAAATAAAAGGTACCGTCACATAAACTTTCACTCTTGGTAAAATTGCTAGAGCAGAAAATCCAGAAATAAACAAAAAGGAAAGGAAAAAAGACATTTCTTATCAACGAAATCCAAATTTCTCTCAATGTTGATGCAAGTGACATTCGCGAATCGTTGCGTTGCTAAAATAGAAATATGTATTGCAAAGTATGACCTCTATGACATGACCTCTAAGTGTATATATATATATACTGACACATAGTCATGTGTATATAATATATATAAATATGTAAAGTAGCGGTGGCCTCATGCGCCATGTGGCCTTTCTACCATCTACTTCCAGGCCTAGACGTTAAAAAGAGGTTTAAAAAAACGTCTACCACTATAAAAAGATATCGGATAGACATCTGAAACGTCTGATATTTTCATATTGTATTCCAGTATAGATTAAATTAAAATTGTATTCTTCAATTTCCTGGATGACTAATTTTCATAAACATACCTCTACTACTAGTCTCAACACAACAGCATCGAATAGCTTCTACAATGTTTCTGCACTCTATAAATCACCTAACGGCTAACGAGTTTCCGAACCATGTTTTTGTCATTACCCTATTTTCCGACTACGTTTACGTAACAGGTCGCCAACGCCCATTCAGGTTATGTATCATTAACCTATTTTCCGACATAGTTTACGTAACCCGTCGCCAAGGCCTGTTTACAAAACTATTATAGGCCAAATGACAACGCCAAGGATAGGCACCTTAATTCAGTTTTCGCTGACATTGAACCTGTTAAAATCTTCTACTGAAAGCTACAAGTAGGATGGACAATACGTCGGGCTCTATGGATAGGAAATATGACCCTAGTTCTTTTCAACACTCGGGTTCAAGACAACATTGTTGGTCAAACTTTTCACCTTCTACAAACCGGGAATCTACCCACTTTAAAGCATACGTTTATAGTACGTTCTTTTTTTTCTTCAAAAAGACTTAGACAGGGTTATATTCGTTGCACCAATGTTTCCTTTTTCGTTCAATTTTCAGCGACGTTTTGACAAAACGGACCGTCAACAATCTGTGGCAACTTTTTTTTTCTGTCAAATAACGACTGAACTTTGTACGACACCCCACAACGATCGTCTCAATAATGCCCTCAGTGGTGTCGGCGAGGCATAATGGTAGAGTGTTTGGCCCGGACTCTAGAGGTCCTGGGTTCGAATCCTCTGACATGCCGCTTTGACATTGTGGCCATTGCGAAAGGCACTTAACATGAGTTTCCTCACTTCACTCAGGTGAGAATGAGGGCTCAATTGCGGTCAGGCATTTCCGTAGGATAGGACTTTAGGAGAGAGCCACAACTCCGGCACGTAAAAGAACCCACCACTCTTTTTGATAAGAGTAGGGGTCTTTCCCGGTGTGAGTGAATCAAATGAATCTGTCAGGCTATTCAGCTTGTTCTGTCAAGTACAAAACTGGGGTGTTACGCCATGAGGCTGTCTACAGTACAGGGTTTGCAATAAAAACAAACATACGCAAACAAAACTGTCGTAAACATTTAGTACGACGAATATACAACTAGTTTACATACACTGTGTGTAGTGACCTAGTTTTATAGAAGAAATGGGCAGGATAAGAGCTATGAGTGATTAAACTTTCCCGGGCATAACTGTACCGTTTGGTATGACTAATGACGAAATACAAATAGACCTGTCGTCAGAGCAAAGACGCAGGGGTGTGGGTGTGCCAGCGTTTCCGGACTTTGTCCTGAACCAATCAGGCTGTTGTCGCATAGGTCAGTCCAGAACCGTCGTGACGGTCGAACGGTGAAGTTTTCAAACATAGAGATCAATTTTTGCGGTGTCTAGGAAAGGTTTTTAGGGTCATCTACGACACACGTATCTGCCAGATGTCGACCAATGAGAGCACCGTTGCCAACGGGCAACCCGGAACAAGACTGTCCAATATTAGCGAAGAACGGAGCACTCCGAACAGCACTCCCCCCGAGACCAAGAGAATGTCGCCAGGTGACAGCGGGCCTTCTGTAGGAAACGGGCGGGTGCCCTCGAGCCCCGCCCCGAAGACCTACGCCGGGGCGTACGAGCCGAGCCTGACCGTGAACATCCGTAACATCGAGGCGGACGTGTCGTACGGTGCGGTGGGAGGGACTCACATTTGCCTCAAAGTTCTCAAACTCGTTCTTTCCATCCTGATCGGAATAATCGTGCTCGCGTGTTTAACTGTAAGCAGACTCTCCATCATCGGAATCACCAAGACTTTTCGCAACCATTCTTTACTATGGAAAAACGACTCTTTAACCAGCATGTGCCAAGACAACGAAACATTTGCGGAGACTTCAGAAGTGAAAGTACTAGAGTCTACCGTCGTAATGGTGGAATACATCCTGATGTTCCCATACGGAGTCTCCCTCTTTCGTAGCGTGTGGAATGGAGCGTTCCAGGCTTCTATGCCGTGGCCACACTTCAAAGCTGCAGTTCTGGTAAGTAATATTCATTTTTTTTTTGATTAACGGTATATTTTTTACGTCATTAGATAGTTTCATTAGACTAGCAAATCAATTCAACATAGTTTTCTTAGTTAAAGAACTTTTATTTTGGGTCAACGACAAGAAACAAGGTCTAACCACTTACTAATTACAAAGACAATCTATGCCTTCTCGATTTCATCACCTTGACAGACAGACAGACAGACTGATAGACATACATATACACACACACACGCACATACACACGCACGCACACACGCACGCACACACACACTCACTCTCTCCCATACAGAAAAGGTACATGCACACACTTAATAAAATATACTAACACACACACACACACTCACGAAATTAATAAGGTAGGCGAAGGCAATAAGGTTGGGTACATCTGAAAACTATGTTGAAAAGTGTATAGTTTACGTCTTCTTCTACCAAAGAAGCTACATTGGTCACATCACAAAGAAACTCCCGAGTTTGTAGCTATGGTCTTTATGCAATAAGCATTTAATCTTCATCGTAGGTTTTATTGCAGGGCTTTGCCGCTTGTATAACGTGTTTGTTTTGAGGGAGTTCGCCCTGTGATATCTTCAAGGCATTTTAATTACGGTCATAAATCAGGTCTGAAGCAGAGTACGACATGTAATGGTACAGTACATACTTATACACTCAGGTGAATAGTGCAGTTTATATTCAGAAGTCAGTGACCGTTAGAATAAGTTGAGAATTCGAAAACACTACGAACAAAGTTTATTTTTTTTCTCATAATGAGATTGCTTTTTTAATTGAACATTGTTATGTTGGAAACTGCACCTCTCTTGTTTACCTAACGTAACGATAGGGGCAGCTGAGAATACTCTTTCCAAAAAAGAACAAATAATGCGCAAATTCAGGACTAATATGTGAACCAGTTCAAGTTGCTATTTCGTCTAATTAACGCTTAGCTCTAATTCCATAATCTAAAACCTTCTAATTCTGGAACATTACATCATGCATGTAAAATGGTCTCCCATGTGCGGAGTTAACCCTTATTTGCTTTTCATGTGGTAGATTTGTCAACCCTTAACCCAATAACTTTCAAAGTCTTCTGTCAAATTAGATTTTAGGATTTCAGTTGTCTGAATAACCTTCATATTAAAGACATGATCTAAAACCTTCTAATTCTGGAGTATCACGTCTTGAATTTTTCCCATATTCAGAGTTTACCACGAACCCATCGATTTTTCTAGAGACAAACCGGTCCGTTGCCTCATGCTGAGTCATAGAAACTTGGTCACGTACAGTCGTTGGAGCCGGTTATTTCCGCATACCTGTAGAACGTTAACATGACACAGCCGCACGTACTTTCCAGCACTGACATTCATCTATCGATAACTCTTAAAGCCATCTAAAGTTAGCAAAAAGTATACTTTTCAACCGGTATGATGGAGTAGAATGATAGCTTTAAGGCTATAAAAATAGCTGGGACTTTGTTAATCGATCAGTTTTCACACCCGGACAAAAAGCAAATATCTAAAATTACCAGACAGAACTTTGATCCCATGGTATTGAACTACATATACTTTGATCTATTGTTGGGCAATATACTAAAGATAGTCAGCTATCTGAAAAATATATTATTATCTAGATGTATACAGTATATCTATATACAACCTAAGGTAACGGTCGCTGAATATCTAAACACTAGAAGATATCCCTTAGTTACGAAGGCCATAGTTTCACTTCAACCGATTCTTTGTCATTTTAGACCAGAAACCTAGAAAAATTCATCAATTCACAAACATCTTATGAGTTATTTCAGTGAGCTTGTTCAAATACAGATACAGGTTTCGACTAGTGCAGAAATCTCCGGGCCCGTATGCGTGCCGTCAGTCACGCGGTGCAGAGAACTTGGATTCCGATACGACGTGAAGTCACGTGCGGCCGGTTCCCTACATTTGTTTAGACCCTCACTTAGAAATGGCTTTTAGACTGGCTTATGAAATGGTTTGGAAACTGGATTTGACTGGTTTAAGATTGGATCCATCTGATTGTGTCAAAACGCATGATGTCCGCCAAAAGTGACCACAGTTCGGTCAGTGTTTGTATGAACTAAATCCCTGTTGTCTGGATTGTTGAATGTGCAAATTGCAATGTGACCTGTTCTATTTTTGTCAGATTGAGCTTATGTACTCATGAGATAACGTTACGCGTTATCCCATGTCCGAAAGTCTCACACTCTTCAGATCGTTTCCTCGTTCCGGTGGGGTTTGAGAGCGCCCTATCATTTCCGGCGATCGTCGGAAGTTGTCATACTTTTTCGGGGAAAAGCCCAAACAAATCAAAGACACGGAGAGTCCTTGGGTGCCTCAAACCATACACGGTGCAACAATGGCAGAAGTACACCATCGAGTGTTTGGTTACTCTGAGTGCGGTTCAGTTACTTACACGGTCCATTCAACATGGCGACGAGGTGTGACCGAGTCACCAGGTAGCATAAAGGGGAGGGCACTACACAATGGGTACGGGTCACTGATAGGGGAGCGTATCAACTAATCTCCAAGCAGATGTTTGGCGCTGGCTTGTTATGTACTTCGCTATGTAGCGTTTAATTTGGTTTGCTACATTTGTAGCTAGTGGCATGCTTTCCGTCTCGGGCTAAGCTAACGGTCTTATAGCCCCCTCTCACTGGACCCGCGGCCTAGCTCGCTGCGTCCTAGATTGAATTTGTGTTACCCTTGACTTTATAACGGGGATATCATGAAAAACGTCCAAGTATGACTAAAATGACGACAAAACACACAAAGCGTAAAAAGATCGGTGAAATTCGTTTAGCTCTCTGTCAAATCGCCCAGCCGCAGCGGGGTCGCCGACGTGCCGCCGGTCCAGCGAGAGGGGGGCTTAATATCAAATTGCCCGGTCGCAGAGACGTCGCCAACACGTCGCAGGTCAAGTGAGATAGGGGCTTAATAGAAGTGATAAACGTTCATTATTAATAAGACGTAGAAAACGTCACAAAAGACCAACATAACGAGGCTGAACCAAATCCCGGGTAGACGATGTGTCGTCGGCTTTTATGCATGCCTTTTGTAACGTTATGTACATTTTTCTCGAGGTGTGAGCTTTTTTTGAAGATTATGGCTACTAGGGATACATGCACCGGTTAAAGGAGGCACAACAAGACGTAAAAAAAAGCCGGCGCAATACATGAATGTTTGCTGACAAACTAGGTCAGGTTTTTGGCAACGTGCCTTTCTGTTGTTTAAGCAAACACACAGTTTGTTCACCGGTTGTACAATGTGCAGAGATTGCAGACAAGTAACATTCCTTTGTCGATGCCAAAACTTACAGAAATCTATCTGAGATGGTATTAAGTTTTTTTCTTCTTTTTCTTCTTCTCTTTTTAAATATCATTCTGGCTAAAGGAACCCTAACGCACTAGTGACAGGAAGTAATTATATTTGATCGCAGGCATACATGCACGAGAGGACGACAGGAGGAAAGGAGGGGGATCACTTGGTGTTCATTTTCTCCTGCCTAACGCCGTGTTCTATAAGAACTAGTGGCATGTGAAAGTTCAACGTTCCTCAGATCGTTTCCGGAAGTCACATTCTTGAGTGACTGCGAATATGACATGGCCAAACGGAAATTACGTGTTTGAATTAGCACATTAGTCTTCAAGTAGATGTTGACTTTTGGCCAAGTTTATTATGCGCTAAGTGTTTTACCCCACACGGGTTGGGACCACCAGTTAGACTAAACGGGCAACACGAAAATTCGAAGTCAAACTTCTGCTTGGAGATCAGGAATAAAGCACCTTATTTACAACAAAAGGTTACAAAAAGAAGTAGACTATGCACAAAACAGATCTTACCAATACCGGTTGCTGAGTAAGGATTTAACATGACTTTTACATAAGAAATACGGCACACTATTTCGCTGTATCAAGAGGGAAAGAACATTCAGATCTAATGTTTCAATTATCACCCTACAAGCACAATACAAAGAAAATACTTTGACGTTACCTTGAATCATGGGCCATACAGTAAATGCAGAAATGTTCGCGGTGGTTTTATGTTCGTGGTTTTCCCGCTAACTTAAAACAACCGCGAACTTTTTCCCCTCCCACTTCCTTGTCTACTATTGTTTCAAACGCGAACTTAAAACAACCGCGAACTTTTCCCCTCCTACCCCCTTGTCTACTATTGTTTCAAACGCAAACTTAAAACCATCGCGAACTTTTCCCCTCCTACCCTCTAGTCTACTATTGTCTCAAACGCGAACTTAAAGCCACCGCGAACACACTCCATTTTCTCCCTACCGCGAAATAGAACCGAACTGAAAAGAATTTACAGAATACGTGCACGTAGATGTTGTTAATCGTTGTGGTACATGTACAAAAGATAATCTAACGTTTACGCCGTTCGAAAATATTTGCCCGTCTCCGATCGTCAGTTCTGACGAGGTAAACGCCTTGCTTGTGTGTCTTCACCGTTTAACAAACACTTAGTACAAACATCGTTCTCGCCAGTTATTAGCCTTGTTCAACATGTAATCTCAGTACACGTAAGCACCTTGGTTCGTACGAGTACACCCCCGTTTTGTAGTCTCTACCAGACTAACCACGCCGGCTATAGGGAGAATATTTGCCTGGGGACGTTGACTATCGGAGGGTTTCATTCGCAGGCGCAGCGATGGCATACTGGACCCTCTTTCCGTAGCCGACTCCCTTAGCATACTATTCACTATATTTGGCCACTTTCCCAGCCATCTGCGGGGCCTGGTGATTAGAGGCTGCGACCGCACAGTAGCCGGAGTGACCGAGGACTAGACGCTTAGCTCAACGAATTGCATAGACAAAGACCGAAGCTATTTTCCCAGTCCTTTCTTTGTTCACTGACGAAAGACAGCGGATGCTGTGTGAAACATCTGGCTGTTTCAAAATCTTATCCAGTTGCTTGAGTAATTATTTCTGGCGTATCTTATAACCTAGATGTCTAACCTTCATCAACGTATCAAAGAACGAATATCTGTATCTTTTGTGTATTTTGTTGCCTTTAATATCACACTTTTACATCGTTGCTCACATGACAATCATGAAAACAAGGTTCACACAAAATCAATTTTGGTCTCTCACGGGTCGCCGAGGGGTCACCGTATTGTGGAGTTGGATAACCCTTTGTGTAGAAACATTAAGCGTCCCGACATATGTAGCTTTAGGCAGGATTGTTTATATTGTTTATAATCTACGGACAGGAAAAGCACACATTAGGCACACTTAAGAATTCACCACGCCTATCGATAAGACTAGGGGCACGCCAAAACATGTAATGACCACCTTTGAGTTCTATCAATAAGTTCGCTCAGAGACAATGGGTTTAAAGTCGATGTGTATATTGTACTCTATGTATTATATTCTAATTGTTTAATTTGTGTATGGATTTTAACATTTTGTAAATGTTACAACAACAATTCAGCCTGTTGGCTGCCGCGTTTTTGCATTTTATACTTCATAAAACCTATCGGTCCGCATGTAAAGACCAGCCCTTAACAATAGTCTGTACGACTCTGTAGCTATTCAGGCAGCTTTTGTTCTTTGTCACTCATGAGCTATGGAATTGTTAGCTGTGTTTAAAGACGTATGATGTAAGCGTTGCGAGACAAGGACCATCTCTTGTTTGCATCATGCCCATAAAGTTCCTCTTTTACAACATGGCGTGTTTAGGCAGGATCTGCATACTTGTTTTGCGTTGACGTTACAGATCTACCATCAACAACAGCTCGTTAAAGAATGTTTGGGTGATCGGGTTAGTAACCCACGAAGCAAAAAAAGGAAGAGTGTATAGGAAAGAAAAAAGACGATTAATTTCAATCTTTAGACTTTAGAGAAAAAACGTAAAATGATACTGAATATTTTAAAAAATGGTCTAACTCACCTTTATCATTTCAATTTCAAAGTTACTCAAATACCTACAATGTCATATATGTTTCTGCTATGAGATATAATTAATACTTACAGACAAGCAGTTTACAGGGCCTCACACAAAATTGCAGTGTTTTTTCTCAATAACATTTCAATTACAATATTATGTTTATTTATCATGAAGTTTATTGTTTTTTTTTTGTTTTTTTTTGAAAGACCTCAATTAGTGCTAGCACATACATACATACGTGCATATCATACTTCACTACTCTTCCTGTAGTCCTAAAATATACATACACATTAAGTAGCACTATTGCACAAGCATGATCTTGAAAATGTACGACATATTTTCCAGGGCGTGGTCCTGAGCTTCCTGGAGGTGTTCGGGCTGTGTCTCTTCACGCTGCGGGTGATGCCGTCTGTCGCCCCGTCTATCAGCCTCGTCCTGTCCAACGGGATCTTCTTCGTACCCATCATCTTACAGGTGATGTGCAGTTTATTCTTGGATATTTGTATCTCTATAGCCGATATAACCGCCCTTCTATGTAACGCACAAACTTCTGTATCTTTATACGAAAGCGTTGTTTATCGCTATCGAGTGGAGATTCATCCTATAGTACTTGGTGACAAAGAGTTTTACTTTATGATAGTTTGTAGAAAAAAGCGAATGTCAAATATCTCAGTCCTGGGTTGTAACTCTAATACTGGAAGGCATGAGAAGTTGTTCAGGAGGCATGTGGTCATCTTTGAACAAGATGGATAGTAAAAACGGACAAGCCATATATTAGAAAATTTAAAGTAGACATTATGTTACCATGGAGGTAAGATCTGTCCATAGACTAGTCATGTAATTCCATTTACAGTGCATCTTTAGTTGCATACTCACCAGGTATTCCCATATTACAGGTCGTCAAACACTCCATCAAGCTGTCTAAAGTCCGAATCAGAAAACACCTGGGTCTGTTCTTCTACATCCTGGCGTCCATCATCCTCGCGCTGGCCTGTGGAGGACTGGTGGCGGCCTGGTGCGTGTACCGCGCCGAGTACAACAAGTGGGAGGTCCCGGTCTCCCTGTTGTCTCTCTCCGTCGCCTGGGCGCCGTTTCTACAAGAGTACCAAACAGGGGAAGGCACTGAAGCCGACCACAGCGAGCACACCGCCCGGTCTAAGAAGAAGAGCAGGGCACAAGACGTAACTGTAGAAGATCCGGACGGCATCTTCTTTGGGAGACAGAAGAGTGAACTTCAAGTGCAAACTGTCGACAATCTCGGAAGCAATGTCAAGGAGAACGCGAGGTGGAAGGCTGGGATCATCAACAACTTCTTCAAGCTCGTCTTCGTCCTCCTTGTGCCTGAAGCCTTGAGGATGATGGGGCTGGTTGAGATCTGTTCTCCCTGGGCGTGGGCAAAACCGCACCTGTACACGGAGTTTAACATGGACCATCCGGCTATCGAGAGTTTTATCGTGAACGTGTGTTGCAGTTTTGGCGGGTACGTATTGGCCTGGATGGCGTGTACCATACGGATGCAGTTCTTCGGATTCGCCCTCCCACTCTGCATAGCAACCAATGTCGCATGTAAGTACTGCATTCTATTCATCATTGTTTGACAGATTCTCTAAGTTGTGGTGATGCCCCAAGGCCAAATAGTAGTCTATCAGGCTATTGTCATTAAAACCTAGGGAAATTCTGCTTAGATATAGAATATTAATGTACAATAGCCTTTAGATCAAACTTTATGTCTTGGCTTTTAGCTGATACCATGCTGTTTTCTAGTGTTGGACAGCTGATAGAAGATCTGTATCTGACACCACGTGAAAATACCAAAAAAAGTCAATCCTGCTATGGAAGCTAATGTATAACTTGAATGTTGAATAAATGTCTTTAAAGATACACCTAGTAACAACAATTCGTCATGTTCTATGTATACGTAGTCACGATCGCATATGTCGAGGGCCTGTGTAAGTACGTGACGTTGTTCATCCCTGTCGAGACGTGTACGGCTAACCTTGAAGATCTGGAGTGGGACGTGCCCGTGACTATTAAAAAAACTGTAACTGGCACCACGTGAAAGGACAAAAAAAGTCAATACATAACTTGGATGTGGAATAAATGTCTTTAAAAATACATCTAGTAACAACAATTTATTTTGTTCTATGTAGTCACCATCGCGTATGTCGAGGGCCTGTGTAAGTACGTGACGTTGTTCATCCCTGTCGAGACGTGCGAGGCTAACCTTAATGAGATCCAGTGGGACGTCCCCGTGACTGCAGGTCTGCTACTCATCCAGTTCCTGTCCACAACCTGGTTCGTCATGAGGAGCCCGACCATAGTCATGGAGAGGGAAGCCAGCGTGAGTTAGGAGATTTACATTAGATTTTTATGTTTATCTGCAAGGCCAGTATATGTAAGCCCACTTCGGCGTAACATATCAGCTTCTGTCTTTGTAATGTATAGCCGGTATAACCACCCTTCGGTGTAACACGCCAGCTTGTGTACCTGTTTAGCCGGTATATCCGATCTGTGGTGTAACACACCAGTCTCGCAGACACGCGTCACGACAGCAGCTGGTTATACTAAACCAACCTGTCACACCAAACCTTTGCACATCTATCTGTAAGCGTTGTTTGAAATGTTTTGATGTAGAACTGTATAAGTTAGACCACTAAGGTAAGAACAACTACACAATAGATATTTTTAAAAAGGATAGACATTTTCCTTATGATACTTATACATTTTGTCAAACTCGGTAAATTGACAAATAACATAGAATGACACCCTTTATCCCCCTGTAGTTGTTCTGGCTGCCCGGTTACAGCGGAGTGTTCCCCGAACAGTGGCTGCTGCTGAGTCGGAAGAACAGGAACACCAAGAGCGAGGACTTTATCGTGCAGAAGAGAACACGGCAAAACGCACACGTCTACATCTGTACTACCATGTACCACGAGGTAAGAAAAACACACATCAATTTTCTCTATGTCTTGCCGCTTTACATCCACAGCATCATGTTATTCCATAGATGATCTAGAGCTTTTGTTTGATAGCTGTTTGCAGTTTTGAGTTTAGTATAGCGCTGCATATCCCTACTATTTTTCGAGTTAATTTCGACCTTCGGGATAAAGCCAAGTCATCTAGTCTATGTACAGGCACTATTAAGAGATGCTGAAATCGATAAGAAAATACTTTTCACTAGTATGCAATCATTTCGTTAACTGCAGACTGTCACTTGAAGAAAAATTATTGGTAGTCAATTCTTCTCAGGATGAAGGTAATGAACTGAATTTTGTTGTTTTTTGACAAGGCTGAACATGAGATGGAACAGCTCCTGACGTCATTACGTGGTGTAGCGGAGAGCCAGGTGGGGGAGAGAACCTTCGAGTCTCACATCTTCTTCGACGGAGGCTGCAAGCAGGGCCAGCCGTCACAGTGGGCGCTGCAGCTGCTGTCCCTCATGGACCACACTCTGAAGGACGGCAACAGTGAGACTGGTTATTGATGCTTATAGATAGTGCTGATTTAGGCTATTCAGACAGAGGAGCAACTTTGTATGCTACTGAAGTTTAAAGGAGGGCTCCTCTTTAATCAGTCTTAGATCGATTTGAAAATGCTGTCTTCAACGAAGGAGGGACTTTAAGCATTTCCAACTCTCTCTCTCTCTCTCTCTCTCTCTCTAACATGATGATTTTAGATGTATGTAGATGATTCGAAAAGTGGCAAACAAATTAGAGCTACATTGGCAAATTTATTTCACTTGTCCTTGTAACAGGTAAGGAAAGCATCATCAACCAGTGCACGAAGTACAAGACGCCGTACGGGCTGCAGCTGCACTGGGACCTGCACTACGACAACGGGGAGACGGAGAGCGGCATGAGCTTCAACATTCATCTCAAGGATAACACACTGGTAATAACAGGCAGGAAATATCATAGAGACATATTCGTAAATAATCCTTGGAAATTAAATTTTACTCTAGTCATTTTATGAACTACTGGACACACTGGCATCATAAAGTCATTGCCCCGTGTATACTGCATATTAGACTCGGATGAGTTCGGATGAGTTCGGGTAAGGTGTTTAGGCATACCTCTCCAAATGTACAAGTATCATCCTATGTGCAGTGGCCAGTACTACAACCAGATCAGGGCTTCTTGATCATGTTCATATAGGTCTTGGTTGGTGATGTATTAGATTTACATGTATGAAATGTGTACCTGAGCCAGTACAGTACTTGATTGTGCCGTTTTTTATTCTGTATCATATTCATTAGGGCTAAAATGTTGCTTGAGACGATCAACAATCTTAAGATCTAATATTTTTTCAGGTGAAGAACAAGAAGAGATGGAGCCAGGTGATGTACATGTCATACATCTTAGACTATGCAGGTGAGTCCATTATGAAGTGCTAATCCATAAAAAAGTATTTGAGCATAGCAAAACGGTTCCAATGTTCATAAACATTCAGTTCGGGAAAACGGGGTTTCTATCATTAAAAAGAAACAGGGAGAAAGAACCATGGTACTACATAGAACTAATCTCTACACAGAGAACATATTGAACTGAACTGACAGAAAACCATTTCCCAATTAAACATACTATTTGTATATATATACTTAAAATGTACTTTAATGTATGTTAATGGGTTTGACACCCGCCCATTCTCCTGTAGGTTACTTCAGTCCAATCGGTGTCGATTCCAATGCCATAGAAGACACGGATTTACTTGATAATTTCATATCACTGCTATCTACCGAATGTGGCAAAGTTCCTAAAAAGATAATAGATGTTAAGGTTGTACAAAGTTCCTGAGTTTGACACCTGTCTATCCTCCTGTAGCGTACTTTAGCCCAATCGGTGTTGAGTCTAGGGCGATAGAAGACACGGATATAAAGGCGACCTCAGTGATGGGCAATGACAGTTTTAACGGACCGCACAGGGCCAGGCTGCACATGAAGCGGAATGCGAGCGGTGCGGGAGGGTGGACAGCCGGGGAGTTCAATGATGACCAGGTAGGTCGTGCAAAGTATGTAACAAAACCTTCACCGAAGTGGAAAATAGGAAAACAATATATGCTCGTTGTGAGCATGTATTAACATATTATCATTAAGCAGAATACAAATATCCAGGTGCAATCAGTCGAACTGCATATTCCCTGAATATAGATGTTGGCAAAACGCAAATATTACAGATATTTCTAAGAAGATCTCTTCAACTAGTTTGCCAATGTTTCTTTTCAAACACGTCTTTTTATTTTGGATAGTCAATTCCATTAAAAACATCCCCTTGTTATGCTCAGTTATATTTCGAATAGATTATATCAGCTTGATTTGGGGCTATTTTTTTACCAATGCTCTCTTTTATATCCCATCTCAGTATCTCCAGATCGACCTGGGAGAAGACATGGTGTTTACGGGAGTTGTCACCCAGGGCAAGTCGGGTACGAGCGAGTGGGTGACGCGGTACCGCCTGCTCTACAGCGACGACGGCGAGCTGTGGCAGTACTACAAGGACGACTCCGGACAGCCGGTGGTGAGTCATGAAGTTAATTATTCACAAACTGTACTTTGCGTATGTTGCACCAACAATGGTCGATGGGTCATAGCAGTTAACGCACACACGTACGCACAAACACGCGCACACTCAAACACACACTCTCTCTCACACACACATAAATACACTCACACACACATACACACACACACACACACACTATTTTTTATGGTGCAGTACGTGATACAAATATCTCCAGGCATATATATAACCATAGGGTGATATCTAGCCGAAAAAGCGTTAAGAGTTCAGCAGTAGAGCATAATAAGTTTTGATACTAAGGAGTTTTGTCTTTCATTGATATCATAATCTTTTGATGGATAACTACCTCTCCTGAAATGCCTCTTATCACTTGTTTACCAGGAGTTTGAGGGGAACCGTGACCCAGACACCCCCGCGCGTCAGCTGCTGGACAAGCCAATCACAACCCGTTTCGTCAGCTTCAACCCTGTCCAATGGAACAACCGGATCAGCATGCGGGTCGAGGTGCTGGGATACTCGGCTACTGGTACATTAGTACATTGTACATTAATTGTACACTAATATTGGACCCTCTCTCCGTAGACGGCTACCCTTGGCATATTATTCATGGCCAATTTCTACTATTTTCCCAGCGTTCTGCAGATCCTGGTAGAGGCTACATGCATATCTAAAAACAATATCTGTATCTATATAGCCTGTATAACCACAGCAGCACTATATATATGAGGCTTTGCTTTAATCCATAGTCTTCTGACGCTAGGACCACTATAGTCTTTCTATGTCATCGGCATCAAATATATGATAGCTCGACTATTCAAGAAAATTCAATACTTTTGCATTCAATTTGGTTATTGACCAATGTTGTTGCCAGTTGGTGTTTCTTATATCTCATGTAGCCTTTCTCTCTACCCAATAGACAAAGACAGAGACAATTTCATGCTCGCCACCGACGCAGACGTCAAGTTCTCCCCCCAGTCCGCCAAGGCCCTGCTGGACATCATGACCCGTGACCCTAACGTGGGGGCCGTGTGCGCGCGGACTCATCCCCTGGGGTCGGGACCCATGGTCTGGTACCAGATGTTCGACTACGCCGTGGGGCACTGGTTTCAGAAGGTAACATGTCATTGAATTATGGCAGATGGTCTCAGACACTTCATACATGCTTTAGCAGCCAGGTTCATATTATGGGAGGACATCAAGTGTAGAAAAAATTGATGTCAGATGTATATCAAAGGATTTCATCAAAGGTTCGTCAGATTTTAGTAGGCTGCGCACTAAATCCATTTAGCACAATGATGATACTTTTTTTTTTCATTTCGCTTGTCGTGTCATCAACAGACATGCTTTAAGACTACATCAATAGCTCGTCGCAGCTCAAAATCGTCAAAATCAAAATAACAATAGTATGGATTTTCTTGTTGTAGGTGGCGAACAGCGTGTTAGGTACAGTCCTCTGCTGCCCCGGCTGCTTCAGTGTGTACCGAGCGAAGGCCGTCCGAGACGCGCTGCCGACCTACGCAACAAAAGTGACCAAGGCTGAGGAGTTCCTCACCAAGGATATGGGAGAAGACCGCTGGTTCTGCACTCTCTTGGTTAGTACTTTACACATTAAAGTTAAGGATAATCTAAGCAGTAGCATGATGTGATGGCACAGCTAGGAACAGTACAGCCCTTGCCATTGTCAATAAGCAGTATCTAAGAGTTTTGATAGAAGATTCGTATCAAACGACCAATTTCAAACGTTACAGCTCACCAAATATCAGGCAGTATATGCAGCCGTCAAAATTAATGACCACTAATTTGGACGAGAGTACATGGATTAAACGTTAACGTAGGCCTAGTAGTCCACTGTTTTCTGCAGTAGTAGTCCACTGTTTAACGAAGGCTTAGGAACAAACAGTACATTATACTTCATGGGTAATTTGACAGGTTCCCAATCTTAAACCAGAGCTCTTACTACTTACAAATTCAGAGCACGTACTACCGGCCAAGTGAATACATTTGACAACGCTTTATGGCGTCATTAGACAATATAATAGACATCCGATGTTTTACCCTGCAGGTCGAGAAGGGCTGGCGGCTGGAGTACACGGCTGTGTCCGAGGACAGCACCTACTGTCCGGAGGAGTTCGACGAGTTCTTCAACCAGAGGCGGCGGTGGATCCCCTCAACTGTCGCCAACCAGATGGAGCTGCTGCGGAAATGGGCGAACGGTCAGATGATCAACGACTACATCTCCAGACTCTTCATCCTGTACCAGGGCTTCCTGTTGTTCTCTACCATGATCGGACCGTCCACTGTCATCCTCATCATTGCTGGTAAGTGCCTTGACTTGTACAATATCTTTATCTCTATCAAAAAGGGCAACAATTGTACGTATAAAACGTTACATCATTTTCTTTCTCAGACATTTGATACATTTTGATTCTTCTACTAGCTATTGATCTTACATGAAGTTCATAATACTTCTTACATGTTGCACATTTGGATGTAAGTAAAAATTAACTACGTATCATGCAGACGCAATTATTTTGCGTGTACATAATTTCATACCGATTCTATATAGCATTACGTAGATTTAATTGCTGTCCTTCAGTTTGGTATTGACCATTTACTATGTGAAGAACAGTTCAATAACTTAACGCAATTAACTTTAGGGTCCAAAAAAGATGATAATGAGTTTTATCTTGTGTTACTAGAATGTCAAGTATGATTATGAGAAGCTGGGTAACGGTAAGCTTCTTTGTTTGTGACAGCTGGCCTGGAGCTGGTTGTTGGTAACATCGGAAGCAGCATTATACCGACTGTTGTCATCCTGTTCCTGGTGTTCGTGGCGTACGCGTTACTCTGTGTGTACACGACACAGGAGACTCAACTCAAGGTAAGAACTGCTGTTCCTGATGTTCGTGGCGTACGCGTTACTCTGTGTGTACACGACACAGGAGACTCAACTCAAGGTAAGAACTGCAGCTGTTCCTGGTGTTCGTGGCGTACGCGTTACTCTGTGTGTACACGACACAGGAGACTCAACTCAAGGTAAGAACTGCAGCTGTTCCTGGTGTTCGTGGCGTACGCGTTACTCTGTGTGTACACGACACAGGAGGCTCAACTCAAGGTAAGAACTGCTGTTCCTGATGTTCGTGGCGTACGCGTTACTCTGTGTGTACACGACACAGGAGAATCAACTCAAGGTAAGAACTGCTATTCCTGGTGTTCGTGGCGTACGCGTTACTCTGTGTGTACACGACACAGGAGACTCAACTCAAGGTAAGAACTGCTGTTCCTGGTGTTCGTGGCGTACGCGTTACTCTGTGTGTACACGACACAGGAGACTCAACTCAAGGTAAGAACTGCTATTCCTGGTGTTCGTGGCGTACGCGTTACTCTGTGTGTACACGACACAGGAGACTCAACTCAAGGTTAGAACTGCTGTTCCTGGTGTTCGTGGCGTACGCGTTACTCTGTGTCTACACGACACAGGAAACTCAACTCAAGGTAAGAACTGCTGTTCCTGGTGTTCGTGGCGTACGCGTTACTCTGTGTGTACACAACACAGGAGACTCAACTCAAGGTTAGAACTGCTGTTCCTGGTGTTCGTGGCGTACGCGTTACTCTGTGTGTACACGACACAGGAGACTCAACTCAAGGTTAGAACTGCTGTTCCTGGTGTTCGTGGCGTACGCGTTACTCTGTGTCTACACGACACAGGAAACTCAACTAAAGGTAACAACTTTGTGGTTATTGATGTCACGGGTATTGTGCTTCTTGAATCAAGGTTTTAATGTTAAGTCTTTGCAATGCCACAAATCCAAGTTAAACCAAACGTGACTGATAAGAAATAAAACTGCAAAGCCTACAAGCCGTTGGAATGGACAGTTCACATAATTTCTGTAGCATAAAATGTACATGTATATGTTAGTAGGTTCGCTCCTTGGCGATGATATACAGATGATCAGAGCAAAAGTGAATGGTTTGCATTTTGGACTAACCATGTCCCCGTCGGCGCTTATGAATCTTTAGAGTGGTCCCTTCAGTTAACTGAGTAACTGATTTTCAAGAGAGCCCTTACAAAATCATGCCAATGCCAATTGAATTGGTGTGTGAGTGACATTGGTTTCTTTTTCCCTTTCTTATGTGTACAGTGGGCCAAGATCCTGACGATGCTGTTCACAGTTGTCATGGTGATCGTTCTGATCGGGCAGGCGCGGGAGATGGTGGTGTCGTTCCAGAGGTTGGACGCCAGGCTCCGCGCCGAGAGCTCCGGACCCGCGCCAAGCGAGGAGGAGAAAAGTAGGAGAATAAAGCTGTTGCAAATTTATGTAGCAAGACCGTCAGAGCAACTCCTCTAGTCTCTGTGATAGACACTAGTGACCATGAAGATGAAATAGCTCGGCTTTTATGGGTAGACCTCAGCTTCATCTCTTTGTCCGTGGCTTCCTGCTGAGTTGTGAGCAAGGCGCTTGTCAAGATCCTCTATTAATCTAACACTTATAGATTCTAGTATTATAATACCAGTATTCAAGTATTACTATACCCTGTGCTCCAGACTGTTTATCGGGCCTTGTAGCCAGTTCCCTTTAGGCGGTTCCTTCTAGTCAGTTTCTTCGGCGGTACAGACCAATAAACATTATAAAATTATCACTTGTTTCACTTGTCACCATTGTTAACCTGCACTGTCTGTATACTTTTTATATGCATTGTTTCATATTACAATTATCCCACGGGCAAGAACTTGCAAATAGAACTTCATTATAAATCCAAATCTTGATCCTGCAGGCTGCCTGGAGTGTCTGAGGTCAGGCGATTGCGACGATTGTAATGAACTTGACTGCATCCATCCGATTGACTGGACACCGGGCAACGTGACGACATGGATCTCTGAGTGCATTTCCGACTTGGGAACATTCGCTGACAACATATCTCGGCATTTTGGGAGATACGAGTAAGTGCAATATAGAACATATATGTGTTGTTTTACACAAGTGGCTTTGATTTGTATTTGTACTCAGCTTAAAACAAGGGCTAAAAAGGATAAAACAAATTACATATATTCAAGGAGGTTTAATCAGGTTTAAACCTCCTTGATATATTCAGGGGAAACAAGAATATACATATGTATGTAGAATGTTTGCTGAACAGCGGGCTACGGTTTTATTAGGCGATCAACATTAGATTAAGAATAGTCCATAGTTTTGTTTGTTTCTACTTTGTAATGTTAGAATATAACTTTTCAGTTTTTCATGTTTTACATTTTGTATCCTCTAGACCACGTGTGGTCATCTGTGCATTTAAGCCATCTGGGTAGGACTTTGCAATGAAGATTATTATATAACTATTATTGTGCAAGTGCTACTAAAATTGCATGCATCTTCTACTATACCAACAGAACACATTCTTTACTTTTTTCTCTCTACCTGTAGTGGAGAACAACTGTCCCTCGCATCAAAAAACGAGATGTGTGATGAGTTTGACGGGCCGAACGGCGACTTTCAGATGGAGAGGGACTGTCAGATCATATACGCACAATTTCATGACAAGATACAGAATGCGGGTAAGTTTCCTCCGTTGTTTTACAGCTGGTATGACGTATGATTCTAGCCTCCATAGCAGGCTCTACCGGGCCTTTTGGGGGGCTTATGATACACTTTTTGCAGCCAGCCCGTAACCATCAGCCAGCCCGTAACCATACGGGAAAAATGGTTTCAGTCTGGCTGATGGTTATGGGCTGGCTGCAAAAGATGTATTAACCCCCCCCCCCCCCCCCCGAGGCCAGGTAGAGCCTGCTATGGAGGCTATATGATTCGGTACCGAGATTTGTGAACGTTAAATTCCAGATTTTAGATGTGTCATGCAAATACCTTGTTAACATTTCAGAAGCAACTGGATGTAAAGGACAAACACTACCTATCTCAACCATCAATACGTTAATCACATAAGCTTTATCTGTTCTAAATCATTCTCAAACTGAAACAATAAATAATCAAGACATCAAGTAAATGTCAAAAATTATGAACTGGCATATTTTCCGTGTAAGTTCAGTGAGTCTGTGAATATATTTTCTTGTTCATGAACTTGGCCATTCAGCATTATTATGATTAGTTCATTGCAAATTCCTGACCGAAGGCTAATTGCAAATAACATAGATAGAATAACAGGGTACAAAATAGGTATAAAAGCGGCTTAACTAAATCATAAAAACATACTTTTCTATGACTGCGACTGAAAGGTTTGACTTCTCTTTTGTAAGCAATGGAAGACGTAATGTCCCACCTTTTCTGAAATTTGTGGGGTTTTGGTAGTTAAAAGAAGAATAGTCTTTTCTTTGTCTGTAAGCTTAGAGAAATAGGGATACATCTTAGTGGTCAGAATAGACAACTCATTTCATGCTTAATCGTAAAATTAACAGTTTGAGTTTTTTTTATTGGTCTTATGCTTTCCCACACACAGAGGCTGTCCCCTACAAAAACAGAAGTTCTGCTGCAGTACCAAAGTTACATACCTGGGGGGGGGGGCAAAATCGTCCTTGACTTTCGACTTCCAAACACCTACCAACATACCAAATATCTTCTTAATCTATCCAGAGGTTCTTGAGCTATGCTGACTACAATAGCCCGGAAACACAAACAGACACACACACAGACTCACAGTTACACCCAAAACCATATCTCCAATTTTTCATGGAGATGATAAAATGCTCCCACACAGAGGCTGCCCCAACACGTTCTTCTGCATGTTAGATGGCACACGACATCAACAACGCTGCCTGGGTTTACTGTGTAATGCTGTGCTGCAATTTCAATGAAACAAAATTAAAATTGCTCGTATGTTTCCGCACACAGAGGCTGCCCCAACACCCTCCCCTCCGCCGACCATCCTGCAGCAGCTACCCCTCCCCATCAGCGTAATCTACTTCCTGGGCCTGGCCGGTCTCTACGTCATCACGGCCCTGCTGCACCCGTCAGAGTTCATGACCCTGGTGTACGGGTTCGTGTATCTGCTGAGTCTGCCGTCTGGATACATCCTGCTCATCATCTACAGCGTCTGCAACATGACGGATAGATCATGGGGTAAGTTTCCCTTTTGTTGTTAGTTCATGGGGTAAGTTTTCCTTCTGTTGTTAGTTCATGGTGTACTGGTTCGTGTACCTCCTGGGTTTGCCGTCTGGATACATCCTGCTCATCATCTACAGCGTCTGTAATATGACGGATAGATCATTGGGTAAATTGTCCTTTTGTTGACTGTTGTGAGCTCATGGCGTAAGTTTTCCCTTTGTTGTTAGTTCATGATGTATGGGTTCATGTTCCTACCGAGTCCGCCGTCTGGATACATCCTACTCATCATCTACAGCGTCTGTAACATGACGGATAGATCATGGGGTAAATTGTCCTTTTGTTGAATGTTGTGAGCTCATGGGGTAAGTTTTCCTTTTGTTGTTAGTTCATGATGTATGGGTTCATGTTCCTACCGAGTCCGCCGTCTGGATACATCCTGCTCATCATCTACAGCGTCTGTAACATGACGGATAGATCATGGGGTAAGTTTTCATGTTGTTGTTAGTTCATGGGGTAAGTTTTCCTTTTGTTGTTAGCACATAGGGTAAGTTTTCCTTTTGTTGTTAGTTGGTTTTTACTTATGCAATGATGTTTAGCTAGTAAATAACCACCAGCGAGGTCTTGGTCACATTACTGGTTCCAACTAGCATGAACTCGAAGAGTGACTAAGATTCTTTCTAGCCCGCAAACTGTCAGGACTGACATCAGCGACGGCCTGTCTGTGGATTCTTAGTTGATAAGTCTTAGTCATCATTCCAAAAAACATTAACCATAAGCATTTTTAAGGTAATGTTGCCTTGCGCAGTTATGCAGCATCATAACCCCGTTAAAGCTGATACTTTGTGCCTTCATTTTTACAATACTAATGATGTGTTGCATATCGTACTAGCTGTAAACATGTTTAAGCAATTGATACGACTTAACCTCTGTCATTTCTGCAGGTACCCGTGAGATAAAGACACCAGGCGCTGCCGCTGCCGGGAGGAGCTTCATTGAGACACTGTCGAGCATACTGAAGAAAATATGCGTGTAAGTACAATTCGTAATCAAACATTCACAACATGTTGGACTGGAATGGTGCACATTGAACGCAATGTGGTGATGGTCCACAGTGTCCCACACAGAATGCTATTCCTACAGCTTTTGGTCCCATGCTTGTACCATGCCACATTTTAATTATAAAAGATTACCAACAGTGAGGATTTGACCAACAGTTCACCCTGTATTACGATATGTTGTATTATATCGCTTCGTGTTTTAATGTTAAAACGATGATGATTTGAAAAAAAAAACATTTCACCCTGCCCTATGTCGTGTTGCTCTGTATGATAAGGCTCAGTAAAAAGATCATTGTCAATAAGTTGTTGTTTTCTGTTCGTTTCGGGGGTGTCCCTGTGGTGTAGTGGCCTGCGCTTCTGTCTCTCACCGCATCTGGTTCAAATAACTTGGACCAGAAGGACTGGGGTTCAAGCCCCGGGTAGGACACCTCTGGATAAGAGGCGCATTAAGTCATACCAAAGACTTTATAGAAATGGTACATACTTCTGAAACAGTATGGAAGTTCAACACACTCCACTGCCAGTGGACTAGCCCCCTGCTACAGTGATTGCACCACAGTTTGGCCCAGGGCTATGAAACGGGGATGGGCACCGCCCTATACATCAATAATGGTGTGGGAGGATCTTAACTAACTTTTAACTTTTTCTGTTCGTTTCATCAACAGTTGCTGTCAGAGAGACACGCCATTTGAGGACTCTGAACCAGGCGATGTGGTACTCCCCCCGGATGACGGGCAAATCAACCTCGCGTTCGAGGATGATGAGTCAGAAGTCTTCGATGATCTGGATGACGAAGGTGCGAAGGAATCACAGCACCATCTTCAAGCAACAATAACGAATGATTGTCATTGGCACAGAATGTGGATCAATTAATAACCCACTCATTAAAAGCATAATGATCAACTTCTGACTTGGTATTACACAGTTGTTAGGTTAACCGATCAAAAATGATTTACAATGTGATGATAACAAGTTCAATCAGGATAGGGACATAACTTCATTTATGTTTCACCATCTAATTCTAGTTATCACCCAGAAGTTTGATATGTTGCATGCAATTGAGAGTTTGTCGTTGCTGATCAATTTTCCTTTTTTAACAGGGGATGGGGTTGGGGCATATGAGCATGACGGTGCAGCGGCCAATCAGACTACTGAGGATGACAACAATGCACTTAGTAAGTTCCAATGCGTTAGTGCTTTGTCTACATTGCGCATACCCTAGTGGACTCTAAAATACAGGTGACTTTAGAGCATAATGTGCAGAGCATTTTAGTAACAGATAAAAGATATACTGTTGTTAACGGTTTTCCTTGCTGGAGTTTTAATGTTTAGTAGAGTCTTCTTTGCATTAGTAAAGAAGTCTTCTTCCGTCTTAGATGTAATGCTTGTAGTTCGCATAGTCATGCCTTTATTTTCTTACAACAGGTTCATCAGTAGCTAAATTGGCCGAACGCTGGCGTTTCAAAGGTACATACAAACGGAGTGCAGTGTTGTCCTTGCTCCCACTTCCTTACTATTGCCTAATGTAAAATAGTTCTGCAATACAACAAAAATGAATCGTTTCATGTTTGACATCTGACAAACAACACTGAATTACCACAATTTCCTTTCATCTTTCTACAACTTTACTTTCACCCTAAAGCATGATTTAAACCATCATTCCCAACGCATGAAAACGCTCCAAACAGGTCCTGATTCAGAATGAGTTCTACCAACACCAATGAACTTTGAAAGTGAAATTCTATTCACATTATCATCGAATTCTCAAACAAAGACGATGCTTTGAAAATCCTCAAACTCTCATCATCGCATGCACAATCTTACACAGCATATTTTTGTCTTTTTGCACTCCCTGAGTTTGATATGGTGTCACTATCCACAAATCAGACACATCAATTTTTTCATCGAACGTCCATACACACTCTCCAACCAGTCAACCTCCAATCAATCCCACCCCAGCAGCTACCCCCTGCCTACCCCCACCAACCAACCCGCCAACCAACCAGCCAACAAATCCCAACTCACCGCCCAACCAACGAATCCAAACCCACCAAACCACCACCCAACCCACTACCTAACCCATCCACACCCTCCCCCTCCAATGAACTGACCAATCATTGTCACATCATGTGTATTTTTACATTCTTTGTGCCTTATCTTATACCTTCATAATCCTTTGACAGCGAAAGAGCCTCGGCACGTAACGGGCCCCAGTGAGAGGCGCATCGGGCGGCAGAAGTCCAGAACCCCGCGGGGCAGAAGGGCCAGCGTGTCCAGCTCCAACTGGGGCAGCTGGGCGAGCCGGAAGTCTCACAGTCCCGCACGCCCCTCCGTCTTCTGTACGTGTTAGAAAACTGTTTGCTCTAACATTATCTGTCTAATTTGATTCATATTGTCAAGCTAGCTTTTACAGTCCCGCCAGATGATCTGTAAGTGTTAAAGACTATGGCTTCTTCGACGATTATCTAAAAGTGTTAGATACTAGTGCGTCCTCGACAAGAATCTAATTTTGCTTCTTCTTGTCAGCTTAGCTTCAACAGTGTATATGCATCATTTTGTAGGGAAGCCAGTGCAAAGATAGAATTCGTGCAAACTGAAAAGATGACAACCAGTAACCAATCACATTTTAGAAAAAAATAGCACATCATGGGAAAAATCTCAAGCTCTCTAGCTTTCTCTACAAAGAACGTATCGATTGCTCATAGATATCTTGATGATTCAGTAACATTATTGTTCTAAATGTTCTGCCTTCTCTTTACCATAGCTGTGGCTTTAGCTGCATCAAAAGGAGGCAAATCGTTCACACGCTGGAGAGCCGGAAGCCTCGCGAGATCCGGGAGCCAGACGTTTGTAAAAGACGTTTGTGATTGGCTACCATATTACTGGCCAAATAAGCTAAAGGTATATACTTTGTACTTCTTACATGTACATGTTTAACTATTGCAATACATGTGCTCTCTGCGCGGTCGTCATCTGAGTGTCGAATATGCATTCGTCATGAAACGTGTAGGTTGCTTGCTGTTTCTTTTGATCTATATTTGGTATTGACAAATCTTTTAATGAAGCATCATCGGTGTATTCTATGCTTGGGCCACATGCCCAAATGTTTTTATGATGTTCTGACATCTTTCAATCTCATTGCAGAAAAAGTACGAGAAGAAGTTTCGTGAGAACGGCTTTGAGAACACAACCTTCATTTCCGGAATGACAGACAAGGTAGGGCTGCTTTGTCTCTTGTTAGGAAAATAGAAACTATTTTCCATAAACGTAGGCCCAAATGTTTGGCACCCATGTACTAATGATATATATCACAGCATGAAAGCTGACTTTTGCCTAAGGCAAAGGTAACACTGAACCTGAATTCCCGCTATATGTTTGTCAGCTTGTATTGTCTAACGCCTACTTATCTTGCATAAAAGAGTAAACGTAGTTGATCTGAAGCCCTAGATTATTTCCCTGATCAGAAAAGCATAACTAAAAAGCTCGATATTTGAAAGTAATGTGAGAAAAATGTTATTTTACATTTCCAGGATCTCCAGGCTATCGGCATCAAGAACGACTTCCACAGAGACATTCTCATGAAGGAAATCAAGAAGCTCACGGAATTCGAGCTACCAGGAGACGTGCCAGTAAGTAAACTGCAAAGTGATGTACATAATGTGTTTTTGTATTGCGTTTTTACTGTCTTTAATAAGTGGATAAAGCTCTTTGTTGCTCATTTTTGCTAAGTACTGGTCAATGTATGTTCAAAGTTACTTAATACGATTTACCCAAGCTAACATTAAAAAAAAAAACTCAACCTATCCTCGCCTTTTACGTGATAAAGCATGTTGTGAAAATAAAGGGACATATAGATTAGGTTTTATGATGGAAGGTTATATATATATAGCTGCATCTAAAATATAGATGCATCGAATGGACCAGGGCAAACTGAAATGAAACCTAAGAATAGCTTTTTTTTATGTTGTAGAGCGACTGGATTGGGGAAACTCATCTTGTCAAATAGAGCTGCAAGTGTTTGTTTTTTCTTTGAAAAATCAATACATATTTGTACAACTCCACAGGACAACTGTAGAGAGTGGCTCTTTTCCATCGGACTTGACCAATACATCAAGAACTTTGAAAATTATGGTATCTACTCCAAGAACGACATGGCTAGCCTACGGAGCATGGACATCGGCGAGCTACTGAAAGATCTGAAGATCACGAAGATGGGTAGGTATATTTATGCTGAGGTAGAAATCGCGATCGGAGTGTTTGTCGATTGCGAGTGCGATCCCTGCCGGAATAATTGTCAATCCTTCCTTATCACAGTCTCTATCTAACATCTACAATACATCAGTTGAAGCCATTTATGGTGTGTACTGGTCGAATCCGCCTGTATAAGCGGTTTCCTCGTTTAATGTATGCACCGTTTTACATGAGCTTTTATTTGTTTATACAGCACACATCAACCGGATCAGCAAAGCAATAGCGACAATGAGAAGTCCTGACGAATGTAAGTACATGCATTTTTTTTTTCATTTTTATAGCGAGGCATGCTTGTATTGTCGAATGCAATGAAAAAAGGCATACAACACGATAAATGTCGCATCATGTTATATGAATAAGTACATATAAGCAGCCGGAGATCGCAGATCAGGTATTCTTTGCGTGACTCTGATTTTAAAACATTTTACGAGTATCTTTACCTGCTATACTTTTCGACCATGAACACATAATTGGATGTATATATAAATGCCGATTCATGATGAATTCTACTAAGTTACTAACACAGAGACGAACTTTCAATCATGATCCATACTATTGTTGAATACTAAACAAACATTTGACGATGTTTTGCCACAGCTGACAGAAGGATCAGCCAGGTGAAGTCCGTGATCAGTAAGCAGGTGAAGACGCGCGTGATGCAGCAGGACGACGGCAGGACCCGCGAGTTCAAGTTCTGGGACACGCTCCGGAGGGAGTGTCTGGACCCGGACATCGCGCTCTTCAGCTCGGACGGGGATCTGAGGTAAGGCGATAACATCCACTACCATAATACCGCCACGTTTACTGCAATTTCTAAAGTGATACTAATTTAGCAAAGGAGCAACTCGTCATTTTTTCCCGGTTACATGTCGATGTTATAGCTTACCTTTGCCACTTATGCTGTGTATGTTTTTTTGTCTCTCTTGATCTGCTAAAAACGAAATATCGCAATCGTAAGATGTTGCGGAAATGCACCGAGAACGGGCGTGCGCACGGAAGGGGGTTCCATAATATCGCCAGGAAGAAACTCGGCAATTATCTTGTTGTTAGTAACCTTTATAAACCAGCTGTTGTTCCTTTCTTTCGGGGTTGTGAGTTCCCTAAACATACAAAGATGTCAGGGGATACAAAAAATCACACGAAAACGGATGTTACTGTTACGAATTTTGATTTACTATAGCCCGTCACAACTGCTATCACGTAAAACTTACGTCTGGCGTTCTACTATGGTTCAGTTCACATAATGGCGGGTCCGTAGCTAGTGTAACGGTCGTATTAATTGTTGGTCTTATCCAAAAAATCAAGATCGTAAACTAGTCCTGCGTGCCCACCACCCCTCGTAAGTCATATCTTGAGGGTTAAAGTTGACGCGGCAGGTCTACTATGCCGCTGGGCGTGAACCAGGAGCAGCTCTCTCGTGAAGTCCGGCGGCGGCATTGCTCGATCCAGTTATGGAAGAATCCCAAGTGTGCCATGCAAATAAAGACACTTTCTTAGACAATTTATCACAGGAGATTTATTGGTTCCTGAGTAAAGCTTTACTACTAATTTTCGTCTCCCGTGCAAATACAAATGGTATCGACGTGGAGTCCCCATTCAAGTTGCGGCGGAGGGGTGCAAGTTGTTTGAACAGCGGTTTGGGACCGAACAATAGAAGGGTTCATAATCCTACTATAAACTGTTGTTCCTTGGTGAAAAATTCCTCTATAAATAGTATGCATATAGTGTGATGCATGTAGATGCAAAATATTTCTCAGTACTTTGTAGAAATTACACCCGCCCCTTCAAACTATTGGTTTCGCCGAGATTTTCGCGGGAAATTTTCTGTTACGCAATACGGGGGAGGAGCCAGTCTCGGGCGAAAACAATAAAAATGGCGACGTTCTATTTTGCGCCAGGTCAACCGCAGTTACGGCTAGTAAACAGCCGTTCTTGACAACAGATCACACTTTTACACGAGTTGAAGGCCAGTAAAAGGAACTTTATTTTGCTGTTGTTCAAATAATCGCCTTGAGCTGGAAGTACGTGCGATTATTATGTGCAAATCCAGCGAACAACGTGCGATGGCGTGATGATATGTTCTTCCCACGACGCGCTAGCCTGCGGTGATAAGGGATCGAAAACATTTGACCTCGTTGTCTTCGAATGCCTCGTTATTGAGACCTTTTTTAGAGTGTAATAAAGACCTTGATGTCTGAAGTGTGCATACCTCGAAAATCACTGTTGCTGCGCCAGTAGATCTCTTAAAATTCATTACTTTTTAGATTTGGCGGTATTATGATTAGTGGCGGTATTATGGTAATGGATGTTACATGTACTTGTTAAAACTTCTGCCAACTCTGCAATATAGATTTGATGCAATGTTTTATCTTAAAACATTAATTGTATACTATCATATAATAGTGAATAATGTATTTTTTGGATATACTGTGGCTATTTGATAATCTTGTTCCACTTTTTAAAGAGTCACCAAGTACATTGTCTTAAGAGTTGGCTTGGGGGACCTGTTGAAACCGTAAAATACACAAAATCATCCCTGCCAGTAGTGTCGTCTTGATCTTCGATCAAGTGTATAGATTCTGCTCATTCTCAGATATTTGCGCCTTTTGTTGTTCTAACTCTTTCTAGAAGATCACTTTTATGGTTTACCTCCTCATAAGTGCAAAAAAGTCCCAATGTTGCAAAAACAGGCATTGAGAATGAGCCGTATCCTTACATCTGCTTTGAGATTAGTGTCATCTGTCCATAGCGTCCTTCACTAACTACAAACGGCTTATCACCAGCTTATAAGTTATATAACATTAGATGCAGATACATTTTATGGTATCATCCCTGTGCAGAGGGAAGCTGGTTGAGCTGCGGAACATGTGGCTGGGGGTCCTGCTCATCACTAACGTGCTGTGGATCACCATCGTGGTGTCCCTCACCTACATCCCGGAACTCAGACTGTGGGACGCCAACCCGCTCAGTCTGCTGTCACTGCTGGTGTTCGGTCTATTACAGGTAAGCCGTGTAGTGTATTATTAAGTGTTTACCCAGTGTAAGTCGTGTAGTGTATTATTAAGTGTTTACCCAGTGTTCTTAGTATACGAATCAGGTAGTCCAGGGTTTGAATCTCAGACGCCAACCCCTAAGTCTACTCTCTACCCTCTCTACTTGAAACGTCGAATATGTAACCTGACTGCCAATTTGAACTTACTTATGAAGAAACAAAACTACCTAGTGTAAGCGCCTCCATACGGAGAAGACAAATAGTGCATTGAACGTTGAATAGACAAAGTGCGAAATATACCTGTGTCTGGACGTTTAGATGTTAATACGCATGATTTTGCCATATAATTACTGGTTATACATGACTTACTTGTGATACAACTTACATCTGTTGGGATGCATCGAACGTTAAATAGACATAGTGCGAAAATAGACATGTATTTATTTTGTTTATTTACTTGTGATACAACTTACATTTGTTATGAACCGAACAGACTTTGAAATTTGAAAACGCTGTATGTTAATGCTGGTCTGAGAATAAAGTGACTTCAGTCAAAAAAAAAAAGTCTACTATCTCTGTTTGTGTTAGGTCTGTTACAGGTAAGACGTGTTTACTGATATATTCTGTGCAGCATCAGTGGGTATAAACTACGCTCATGGTATGGATCGATCAAGTGGTCGGGGGTTCAAATCCTCGCCTAATTTTAGAATTGGCACTTATGAAAGATATTGTTCTTATCTAAGAGAAACATCTTAGAACACGCTGGAAGTTTTAGTTCTGCTCATATTGTGAGCTGTGCTTATTGAGATCAACTTAAGATGGCATTTTGCCAGCTATTCTTTCATGTTGTTGTTTCGTTTAACTTTCTCGCTGTTGCCTGACATACATAACCCGGTAACCAATACATATTTGTTTCATGGGCAAGCTGAACGTTAAAGGAACAAAATATAGACTCTTCCTTATAAATAGAACTGGCAATCGTTTTGGCAATCGAGAAGATGAAATACTGTCAATGTGAGTGAGGTTTAAGTAGATCTAAGTGTATAAGCATTGTTGTTTTATTCCCTTCAGTTGATCCAGTTCCTGGCTATGCTGTACCACCGGTTGAGAACGTTACTGCACTACATCGCCAGACTGCCCTACCCGCTCAAAGTGCGCGCCATCAAGAGTATAGGAAGCAGCAAAGCAGAAATCACAATAGAAGATAAAGGTAAAGATACATGATTTATGTAATCATGCTATGAATGAATATATATTTGTGAAGTGTTTATATATGTGAATAATATATCATTATATACTATCCCTATATATTGTATAGACTGCAAGATGGTTTCTGTTGAAAGTTTCTTATGGTTGATTGAACTGATGTATCTGTATTGCAATATTAGGGTTTTTTCTGCGTTCCTATAGGAACATATCGACGTTGAATTTTTGACATAATGTTACTGACATTGACTTTAAGAGCGAACCATTTTAATACATGACTTGACAAATGAAAACATTCCAACCAGTATCAAGAAGTGTATGTTTTACTATGTGTGTGTGTGTATGTGTGTGTGTGTGTGTGTGTGTGTGTGTGTGTGTGTGTGTGTGTGTGTGTGTGTGTGTGTGTGGATGTTATCAGCCATGGCAAGTTTCACTCTGTATTTCTTTCATTCATTTTTGTTTGTTTATTTCCTCTTGTTGCTTAGCAGCCGTGAGCGACCCCATGCCGAGTGCCGGAGATCTCCTCACGCGGCGACCGACGATACTCGGGGGAAATCGCCGCAAGGGCCCGACAACATTTAGGACAAACCCGCTGTTCGACAATGCAGATGAATGAAAATAGTGAATAAAATTTACTGTCACGTGACTTTTAGTTTCCACCATCTTGCTTGGTTAAAGACGGGTTGCAAGCCATACCGTAAGAAACATCATAAGACATTGATTACTACCTCAGCATACATGAAAGTGCTAATCTATGAAAAGCTCTATAATTATGAATTTACTGTGAATCACTGTACATAGTGTATATAACTTTTTACCTGAGTCAGGCACAGTGACTTATTATTTGTCAGACATTCGTATTAAGTACTTAGTAATATGTTGAAGATGATTTGAAGGTGTTATAGGCTGCTAAATATTTGCACCATTGAAGTTAATGCCTGTTAGATATACAGAAGACAACACTACCAACTTTAACTTGGACCTACATATTATGTTTATTGTTTATGTCAGACGAACTACGTTGCATATGGACATTTCGATCTTGGGAGACGATTGACACGAAAGAGACAATCTGAGAGTCGTGCTGTGCAGATATAAAAAGTAATTCGTATTTATTTGATATTGCCAGTAGGAGAAACTGAGATATATATGAAGTATTGGCTAATTTTGTAATATATAACTTCAGGTTTACATACCAGAAAATGTTTATCTATGAAATCGACATCTGTAAACTTTAAAAGGATTGATTAATATAAGACTGACAAGTGCCTTCTACTATTAGGAATACCAACTTTGTACTTTATGCACTTTTTCAACGTTTATGCATTAAAATTCTACATAGAAGCAAGTCTTTTCTTTCTAATGAAAGCGTACCCAAAAGTGCTGTAGGACATTTTTGTTTGTTTGTTTGCACTGAATGGTTGTAGAAAACAATGACCATGTAATGTTCAGGGCAAACATTTTATGAAAATTATCAGATTTGACATAAGTAAAATAAAGCATAAAGTTATCCGATTTAACATACTATTAGGCGACACAACAAGCAAAATGATCAGATTTAACATAAGTGACATTGAGTACAAAACCATTAGCTTTATAGCAAGCAACATAAACAACAATATTGTTGGATTGCACAAAAGCAATAGAAACAACAAAATTGTCGGATTGCACAAAAGCAGCATAAAACAGAAAATTATCAGATAATAAGCAGCAGTAAACCTCAGAAAACATAAAATAGAGGTAGAAGATATCACCCAATATGACAAGTACACACAAAATTGGCCTGGAGGATATTATTGATATATATATATGTAACACTCTTCGGGTGAAAAACAAAACCGTGTCCTGTACATCAGCGGTTACATAGCCCGATTATTATGATATGTGTTATGCAGTGACGCATTGCAAAATTAAAGACAGTGATTAGATTTTGGCCTCTTAGCAACTTCCACTGGTACTGCAGTGGAACTGCTGGCTTCCTTAAAGGCAACCAATGCAATATTAAGGCCCAAAATATGGAAATAAAAAAATGCAATAATCTTTATGGTAGTGACATTTTGTATCACTATTAGCACATTTGCGCAATGACTTCATACTTTGAGTATTTTAAAACCGCGCAATAGCGCGCCGTAAGATGATTCCCTTAGTTTCGCAAGCCTACAAAAACCCTGGCGACGATTATAACTGAGTTTCAACATCACAAGGACGTCTTTTTTTTGCATGATGGACGTTGCTATCCATTATGATAGTGTTTTTTGAACTAATCATGTATGGAAATGATTGAATAAATTGACTTTCAATTCCTATTTTCGGGCCCTAATATTGTTTGTGTTTCCTTTAATCCTCCTCATAAACCGGGTTTGTCCGCGCCCCTGGCCAGTGTTGCGGTTGTTCATGTCTGAGCAGTCCAAATAAGGATGGTCGCCGGGCACGTCCTGCAGCTAAGGTCGGTGGGGGTAATGCAAACAAGGACGGTCGGCGATATGCTCCTGGCGACAGGTCAGCATCGGGATCTGTAAAAGAAAAATTAACTTGTGACAATAAAGACTCCTTATACTGCTGCTACATAGTTATTATCTCCATGAAAAATGGAGATATTGTTTTGGGTATGTCTGTGTGTGTGTGTGTGTGTGTCTGTCTGTCTGTCTGTCTGTTTGTGTTTCCGGACCACTCTAGTCAGCATAACTCAAGAACCTCTTGATGGATTACAATGATATTTGATATGTGGGCAGGTGTTGTGAAGCCGAAATTCAAGGCCGATTTTGGGCCCCCTGGTATGCGACCTTGGTACTGCAGCAGAAATTCAATTTTTGTATCTTATGACCTGGACTTGCTATGGTCTGGATTTTTTGGTGGCAGATAGCTTGTGGTGTAATGAAGACGTGGTGTGGGTTTGGGCCCTCTAGCAGCTTCCTCTGGAACTGCAGGGGCGTTATCGTGAAAATCCTCTAAGGAGAATAACTGAACAAAGGAACGATGGATTTTCATTACATTTAGTATACAGGTAGCTTAGACAGAGATGTACACAATGAAGTGCAAATTATGCTAACTAGGACTTAATTTGCATAACTAATGAGGAAAATCTATATTTGCAGTGTTTTCCATTATCAGACTCAAATACATGTAACGTAGGTAGTTTATATGGGTGTGATACGGAATGCCCCGTGTTGTATTCTATATTTATGACCAAGTATATATCATGCAAATGTGTAAGTCATTTGCATGAATAGAATTGTTCATGGAGATATGAGGTCGTGGAACTCTTGTTAAGATTAGTAATGAAATACCAATTCATCATTACTATTTAATCCCTGTGAAATGGAGCTAATGTTTTCAGTCTGTCTGTCTGTCTGTCTGTCTGTTTGTTTGTTTGTATGTATGTGAAAGCGAGTTTCCGTAATGCGCCAGGCTCCAAATATATTCCACAGCTATAAAGAAAATGAATGTTGCTGTTGATGAAATCAGAATTCCGAGGATAGCATGTGAGAGTGAAGCAAGTAATGTGTGCGATGAATATTACATGGTTGTTATATGTTGTCAAGAAATGTACAAAAAGAAGGATTCTTTGGCATATAAGTAACGATTAAAGCGTAACAAGAATGCCCCCAAAATTAAGTTTAATAACAGAAAAATATCTGACCAGGATATTCGATCTCTATGACGTCAGCCCTGCCACTTCCGGTTCCTTTGGTGCGCATCGTGAAGGATGCTGGGTAAGGCAGCCGCGCCAGGTAGTGTAGTAGTGTCCGCATCCGGTGATAGACCATCGTCAGGAACTGGAGCAACTGAAAATGTAGCAAGGTAATGTTTGAATGGCACAACTTTAATAAGATCAATTAAGATATGGTACTTTTTTAACAAAAAGCTAGTTACATTTTTGCTACTCTTTTACCGTGGGATGAAGCAATATTTTTGACGTCCGCCATTCTCTGTCTGTCTGTTTGTCCGTCAGTATGTATGTTTCTATCTGTCTTTCTCTATATATACATGTCTCCTAATCTGTCTCTCTGTATGTACTAGTGTCTGTGTGTACAATATTGCAAGATATTTGTCGTAACAGGCAGCTATATTCCGAATTAGCAATCATTTCAACCCAACGAGGTGAATGATTTTTTCTGTGCCTGTTTCTACAGTGCAGTTTCTGCTGATACTTCTAGAGGGCGCTTAAGCTTCTGAGGTTACAACTGTACATCACACCCTAAAAAGAGTAGAACAGAACTCCTGAAGCCCCTCTCTCACTGGACCCGCGGCACGCTGGCGGCGTCGCTGCGGCCAATCGAATTGACAAAGCACTCAACGAAATTCATCGACAAAAAAACTATCTTTTAAGCTTTGTGTGTTTTGTTGTCTTTTTGGTCATACTTGTACGTTTTGAATGATATCCCCATTATAAAGTCAAGGTAACACAAATCCAGTTTGGGACGCAGCGACGCCGCCAGCGTGCCGCGGGTCCAGTGAGAGGGGGGCTTACCTGTAACAGACCGAACACCAGCAGAGACAGCAGACTGAGCGGGTTGCCGTCCCACAGTCTGAGCTCGGGCACGTACGTCAGAGACACGATCAGTGTGATCCACATCACGTTCAGCACCAGCAGGACCCGGATCCACGAGTTACGCAACTGCACGAGCTGCGTTCTGCAATCATAAGATAGGTCAAAATTTGGACGATCGGGGATAAGTTAACTTGTATACAAAATCTATTCGGTTGGTGCCAAATATCTTAGTTTCCATTACCACATTCTATGTTGTCCTGTCACATTGTAATAGGCACTGGCAAGTTTGGTTGCCCTGACTGTATGTCTATCAAAGAAAAAAAACATAGATAAAAGATGCATTAGCACTGCACGAAATGGCTTCGGATCCCGACCGATACGTACAGGGATTTTTCCGTATTTTTGGCGGTTACGGACGGATACTGACGGATACAGGCGGATCCAACGTAACTAACGGATCCGACTAAATCCGCACGGGCTTTGGAATATTTCCGGAAGAATCCCTGTACGTATCCGCCGAGATCCGAAGCCATTTGGTGCAGTGTAGTTTTGTCTGTCCAGTTACCTTATGTCTGTATCAGTACTGAAGAGCGCGATCTCCGGGTCCAGGCACTCCTGACGTAACTTGTCCCAGAACTTGAACTCAAGTGACCTCGTGCTGTCGTGTTGCATGATGATCGTCTTCACCTTCTTCATGATGCTCTTGACAAGGTGTATTCTTCGGCCAGCTAAAGATATAAGGATTCGATGAAGAGAAACATGTCAAACGAAGAATAGTAAAAGAAAAAAGACAGCTGCCATGAAAGTATTCTGTCAAGAGATAATTACGGAATACATTATGAATAGCATTTACAGTAGAAGCCAGTTGAATACACATCGGATTAACGCACATTTCTGTTAATTGCACGAAATCAAAAAAATCCCAAACCGGTTCCCATTAACTGCATTGTTTGTAACTCCGCATATATGCACGGTGCATCTTCACCAATGTCAGATAACTGGACCAACATTTGTTAAACATCGTCGACAAGATATCTATTATTGAAAAAGGTGCGTAGAAAATAGACAAACGCGGTACTAATGAGCCAATAAATTAGTTATAATAGCTTTATCAATATCAGGTTCAAAGAGAAACAGCACATACTTTCTTCTGGACTCTTCATCTTCTTGATAGCATTGGTAATCCTCTTGATATGAGCTGGGAAGAAAAACAATAAAAATGCAAGATGTAAGGTATTACTGTTAGTATAAAAAACGCAATGAAATATGTTTGCTTTCAATCATACAGACAGGGAAAGAATACTTATCATCTTAATATCATCTGTAATTGAAGTTTAATACGATTACACATTAGATCATTAATGCTAATCGTCATATAGTCAGGCCAATTAGATGCTTAATTCCTATTGGTTACACAGCTAACAACATACCCATTTTTGTTATCTTCAGCTCGTTCAGCAGATCATTCACGTCCGTGGACTTGAGACTGGCCAGGTGATCCTTAGAGATGATTCCGTACGTTTCGAAACTGTTGATGTACTCTTCCATACCGATAGATTCTAGCCACTGCCGACAGTTTTCCTGCGGCAAATAAACACAACTGATTTAGTCAACGAGATACACTTCATAGATTTAGATGTAAGTTCAGAGATGACGATTTAGCCGAATCAGCTACTTACTAAGTATTCTACCGGTAGAATCGTGAACGTAATCTCTGTCGACAGAAACTCCGATCGGGGTATACATTGTTAGAATCGATGATTACACATAGTCACTTAGAGTCACCGATAGTATGGGCAGATATCCTGATCAAGATCTTTGATGACAAATCGCTATCTCTACCGGTAGATTAATACCCTGACATATACACGGCAATATCCTTGAGATTATGCTGAGAATATTATGTTTCCAAAAAACATATTCTAGACCATATTTGGACATTCGTTCATTCTGTACAAGTTTATCTCCAGGTCGTTCAACGATGCGTGTATGTCCGATTCTGTATTAAAAAAGGTTTGATTTCAAGATCATCTTACCGGGATGGTGTCATCTAGCTCAGACTCCGGGAGTTTTTTTATTTCCTTCATGAGAACGTTTTGATGCAGCTTTTTGGTAATGCCAATAGCCTCAAGATCCTACCATTGAACATGAAATTAGAGGTTAGTGGATTTTGTGTACTGGTTTATTTCATAATAAAGATATCACGTAATAAAAGCATGTATTACAGCCACAGTTAGAATTATTACAATTGTTGCCGGTATTTATTACAGCTTATACGATAAACACGTACACAGAGTGTAACTAAATGCATAGGTCATTCACAAGAAAATACGTCACCTTTAAAAAACTATTCTAACTTTTTACATTGGAGTTTCTCCTGAATTTCTTTTCTTCAAACAACCGTCCACACTTCACAGTAAACTACATCTGGTATCTAACAAACACTGGGGGTTTAAACAGGAGTGATTTTATTGATAGAGACGCATTAACCCCAAGACAACATGTTGAAGTTAATTATAATAGATCTAGTATCGGTTCACAAACCTTGTTCGTCATCCCAAAAATGAACGACGTGTTCTCGTATCCGTGCTCCCTGAACTTTTTCTCGTACTTTTGCTGAAACGAAGATGGTAAAGTCCAACGTTAAGAATATGCAACAGCGTCAATAGCACAACAATATTAGAACAATATACATACAGATATAACTGTTACAGTATCAGAAATTTCAAGAAGATACAAGTAGGTCTGTAAATATGGGATAATTAAGTACTTATCGATTATATCATGTATATTTTTGTATCATTTATATCGTTTATGTTATTCACATTATCCATATCAATTATATTACTGATACTATCCATACTATTTATATTATTCATTATCTATTTTGTGTTTATTGTTCATTTTTCATTATTCATTCTTTATCATTTGTTATTCATATGTTGACCTTACCCTTAGTTCTGACGGCCATTGGCTTGGGAGAAAGTCGCTCACGTCGTGTATCAGCTGCTGGCTAACCCTTCTTGCGAACATACGGTGGTGCCCCCGCAGTGTCCCGTGTATCGATGGCCGGTGCCCCCGTAGTGTCCCGTGTACCGACGGCCGGTGCCCACGGACCGAGCCTTTACCTGACCCGTCCCACAGACTGCTCTTGTTAGCAGGAGCTTGTTTCACGTCGCCTTTGTTAGAATAGAAAGAAACAATGATTTGATAATAAGACTAATATGAACGTTATAATATAACGGAAAAGGTACAACGTAGCACATTTAGGTGCAATATACCGATATATCAGGACCTCAACTTGGGAGGTCTAGAAGGGGGCGTCGATCTTTCGTTCCTGTGCATGGAGACCCTCAATCGTCAAAGAGTTGGCGTCAAACTTCTGTACGCTTATCAAGAAAGGATAGTGTGCCCAAATGCTTGAGGACATCACAAACTCAAATCCTTCTATTCCGTCACTAAATGGCCAATGACCAAAATCAAGCCTCAATAAAATCTGAATTTTATGTACAAAGTCTTCGTACCAACAAAGTTATGACATTTCTTACCTGGCAGCGATTGGTTCTCACTCTGCTCGTCTTCTGTTCCACTCTCACTCTCGTCAGCCTCCTCATCGTCGACGTCATCGTTAGAAATCTCCTCCACGGACGGCTGCTTACTGTCTTCCCGCCGGCAACAGCTTTGTTGGGAAGTTAACATGGATCAACTAAGGATTACTGTATGTTTGTTTTGTTTGTTTGTTTGTTTGTTTGTTTGTTTGTTTTATCCCTGTTTATAGAATTTTTTGAAGGAAACTACAAATTCAAATAAATATACGGAAGATGGATATACATGAGGCATAACAAAACCAAGTAAAAACCAGGACAACTTGTACTCAGACAAAGAAAAAACATAACCTCCCTTAAATCATCAACTGCTATTTGCCAGCAGTCAAAGTATTTTGATCAGGATTACCATTTAACTTCTGCCACTTACAATTGCAAATTAAACCATTTTCTCGTCTCTACAACACTGACCTGCACAAAGTTCTGCATAAGTTGGAGATCACCTCGATGACACTTTTACCTCCAACTGCCACACCTGGCACTTTTATTTCTCGTGTACCTGCAAAGAAAACACAAAACGGGCTATGAAAGACAAAACTGAAAAACAGTTATGTTAATCCAAGGAAAATGTATACTACTGTTGTACGCCACCCGTTACTGATTATATATTATACGACTGCTCACTATTAACCACAGCAACGACCCGAACAAGAATGTTACAATCGAGTTCGAATGTTCTTTGTTTCCATCGAGCTACAATGTTCGATGTTTCCAGTTCGAGCTCCATAGCCACTGAAACTCGAACGTTCGATTTTTCCATCGAACTCAAACGTTCGAGTCTACCGTCGAGTTCGAATGTTCGAGTCTTCCATCGAGTTCTAATGTTCTTTGTTTCCATCGAGCTAGAACGTTAGGTGTTTCCAGCTCTCAAGCCCCATAGCCGCTGAGATTTCAACGTTTGATTTTCCATCGAGCTCGAACGTTCGGGTCTTCCGTCGAGCTTGCAGAAAACGTTTTTGCTGCCAGTTAAAACCGTATTCAACATTGATTCGTGTGTCAGTCTACGTGAAAAGTGGTTTCAATCATGCCCTTACCCCAGGACCTATCCGTCATGTTACATACGCTGTAGATGGTCATCAGGATGTATCCAGACGGCAAACTCAGCAGGTACACGAACCCGTACAGCAGTTTGTGGAACTCTGACGGATGCAGCAGGGCCGTGAGGAGGTACAGAGCCGCCAGACTGAGGAAGTAGATCACGCTCATCGGCAGGGGCAGCCGATCCAGGATCGTGGACGGCGGTGTGCTTGTTACCGCAGCTAGAGAGGCAGCAAACAAACAATACAACATCTGATGCCATCTCTATATATATGTTTCAAACAGGCACTCTTATCACGTTGATGAAGGTTAGACATCTAGGTAATAAGATGCGCCAATAACAGTTACTCAAGCAACTGGATAAAATTTTAAAACAGTCAGACGTTTCAGACAGCATCCACTGTCTTTCGTCAGTCACCGAATCCGCTATTTTTCGTCAGTCACTGACGAACGATCGCGGATGCTGTCTAAAACGTCTGACTGTTAAAAAAAAAACAGTTGCTTGAGTAACTATTTTCGGCGTAAGATCTCTTATTGTTTGCCTAAATTCAATGATGTGGCAATCAACAGTTCCAGCTTTCAACAAGAAATAAAAGCCAATTTCTACAACATGAAAAAGTATCTCGTGTGGGCGCCATACATCTGCGTCTAGAGTAACTTGGCCATGTATGCTGTTTAAGCACTGCACATGTATTTATAGTCTTTCATTGCCATATATAGAGACATACTATACACGAATTCTGGTCCGCAGAGTTCCCCATATCTAACAAATGAGACATTTTGTTTAAGAAAACGGCTTACCGTTTTCATCTCTGATCTTGACGAACTCTCTGAATATGAGCTTACAGTCCCTCTCCTTGGCAGGGTCTCCGTTTTGCATCGCGAACACGTCACACAGCGTCTGTTCGTCAAACAGGGACAGCTGGAAGCCACTGAGGAATAACAAAATGAGAACAATGTGTAACACAGATGCACGTGATTTCAGATTGATTGAAAGATCATAAACATGAATCATGTTAGAAAATAATAGGAATAAATGGAGAAGACTGACTTCCCCCAAAACAGCGTTGTTTTCTGCCTAATAAACATGTACATGTAATGGTCTCCTTTTAAGTTCTAAAAAATGATTTAGCTCATGGTTTTAAGATCTATGTGAGTATTGTAGTGTATATATCATGTTTTTATTGGTTAATTTCTGTGTACGCGGATTCTAACAGCAATTCGGCCAGTTTGCTGCCACTTTTGAGCGTGTCCTGATTTAGATTAATATACTTAGCATTTTGCGTTCACCTGTATTGTGTGAAGTGGCTGGATATGTTACGAAACTGGTCATCTGGCCCAAAACACTCCTTCAACCATGTCGAAACGTTATCCTTTGACCATTCAAGAGGTCCCTCGCAGGTCAACGTTTTGCAGTCACCACAGCCAATATTTTCACAGTCAAGACAGCCTGTGGGAAAAGAAATAGACATGTTCATTTGTTTATTTGTTTGTTTGTTTTACATGTGAAACAACATCGACTACATTCTGAATCAAAGTTGAACTTCAACTGCCAACATATCACACAGCGTTTATAAGTGCAATCTATAAATGGACTTCATTGGACAACCGTTGTATAACGTGCAAAGTTTAGATGTGTGAGAATATTTGGCTACGACATGACTACATCTGAACGTACTTTTCAAAGCGTCCGAGATGTGGTTGGCGTTCTGCTGTTTTAGCCTGGCGTCGAGTTTCTGGAAGGAGTCCACCATCTCGCGCGCCTGCCCAATTAGCACGATCACCATGACTACCATAAACACCATCGTCAGAACCTTCGCCCACTGCAACATGATGGTAAATATCATGTTTATCCATGAACATTAGACATCCATGCCCATAATATATTATCATTTCTTTTGGCAGCATCATCACTACCATAAACACCATGGTCAGCACCTTCGCCCACTGCAACAGGATGGATAAGACCATACGTCGTCGAAGATTAGACATGTACATAATACATCTATATCTATTTTCCGACATGGAAGCCATGTATGCTTAAGGGTATAACTACCTTTACCATAGATACCACGGCAAGTACATTCGCCCACTGCAAAAAGATTGAGAAGGTGTCACAAAACTTTATTGAAAGTAATACAAGAGTACAAGGCGTGATTAAGGACATAGCGATGATGAGTTACTATCAGTATGATGACAAGATGTTTTCATTGAAAAATACCTTGAGTTGAGTGTCTTGCTTGGCGTAAAGGCACAGCACTCCGTACCCGATGAAGATCAGAGATAACACAATAACTGTCGACAGGATTCCATCTTCTCCACTGCCAACCACCAACCCCAGGCCGGCTGAATGATGAGGACAATAAAAATCATCATAACATTTCTTCTGATCAACTGTCAATAGATTGACCTACACCTACGGAAGTATGGCCCACAGATATCCGATATACATATTTTGATCACCACCATATATTTAAAAAATAGATCAAACAAGTATATCTCGATGGTTATCTGGCACAAATCTAAGACTTTCCCTATCAAATAATTCAAACTAAAGTGCTTATTTCAATGAGGATAAAGGTAGCCTTCAGAGATGATAACTCAGAATATCTATCAAAGATCCGTTCATATTTTTGGTGCTGGATTTTTAATGACAACTTTTAATGAACACATGTTAACATGAGGACCATCAGGACATCTTGGCATTCGTAGTAAAATGTCTAACTTTGAACACAAACAATACGAAACCCTCCTTACCAGCCATGATCAGGTCTAATCTTAAATTTCAACAAGGAAGCTTTCCTACCAGCCATGATCAGGATAACCGTCGATGGGCCAATCATGGATGAAAACAGCAGGAAGCCCTGATACACGATGAAGAACTTGGAGACGTAGTCGCTCTTGACTTGCCCCCCTCCCCACTTCCTGATGAGCTCCAGCTGATTGGCGATGGTTGAGGGGATCCAGCGCCGCCTCTGGTTGAAGAACTCGTCAAACTCCTCCGGGCAGTAGGTGCTGTCCTCGGACACAGCCGTGTACTCCAGCCGCCAGCCCTTCTCGACCTGGAGAATCAAATGACATTCGTCTGTTAAATTGTACATGTTTTCTTGGTCATACATAAATTCGACATACTAAAGCCTCTTATGACTAACTTTAAACATTGTTCAGATCCAATGTGGGATATGATCCATACTTTATTTGATGACTAGATTGTCATCATCATATCTTATCGCTCCAGTTCTGCATCTATTGACAGGCTGCCTGGTTAAGCCCCCCGTAGATCAACGTCTGTTCGGGTGACTAGATGAAGACCCGTACGTGTAATGAAATCATTTTTTTCAAAACCAAGGGATCTGACTTGAATGTCTGTAAGACTGCCCAAAGACCTACGCCTTCCCAAAAATCAATCAAGAATATATTGTTCATACAGTCGAACCTAACGTCAGATATAAGTGACCACATCTGCATACGAACTACATGACCAATGTGGTCCTTTGCATGGATAATGTACCCTTGAGTAGGTTTGTCTACATATAGATTCCGTACCATGAGCGTACACAGCCAGCGGTCCTCCCCCATATCTTTAGTGAGGAACTCCTCCCCTTTGCTGACTGTAGAGGCGTACGTGGCTAGGGTGTCCCTGACAGCCTTACACCTATACACACTGAAACAGCCCGGACAGCACAACACCGTACCCAGAACACTGTTGGCAACCTGGGGAGTAAAAATCAAAAGTTTTTATACACAAAAACATCATCGCTGATTCTCGCTGTGTGCCAGATCGTCAGCAGGTGGGGCTGAAAAATAATGGCGTTACATATACATAAAGAATATTTCTTAAAAATAAGTGGATCTTCCTTAAGTGGGCTTCCACAGTATACAACTTAGGGCAACAACCAGCATATGTCTATTTATCCAATATCACGCGCATCGACCTCAAGCATTCAATTTTTCCACCAAGCTCGAACGTTCGATTCTTCTACCGAGCTCGAACGTTCGATTCTTCCATCGAACCCGAACGTTCGATTCTTCCATCGAGCCCGAACGTTCGGTTCTTCTATCGAACTCAAACGTCTAATTTTAGCGCACTTAAAAGAGTATACCATTTGTACGCTTGAGTACAGGTTCTTATTTTCCTAACCTTTTGGAACCAGTGCCCAATCGCATAGTCGAACACCTGGTACCAGACCATGGGTCCCGACCCCAGGGGGTGAGTCCGCGCGCACACGGCGCCGACGCTAGGGTCCGTACTCATTATCTCCATCAGAGCCTTGGCGGACTGAGGGGAGAACTTGATGTCCGCGTCTGTTGCCAGGATGTAGCTGTCTCGGTCTAGGTCTTAAAGGGAAGAGGAAAATGTACTTTAATCAACGTCTGAAGATCTAGAGGAAGCCTGTACGGTAAGATAAGCTTGCTGGTTTTCTGTATCAAAGTTAAACTACAATTTCCAACACAAGTTTTTCGACATGTAGTTGGACTTATCCATTTTTTTAATGATTAACTCCAGTCCTTATCAAGAAATGGGAATTGTAGTTTAACTTTGATACAGAATGACTTCTCCCAACACAAATAAACTTTCAAGCTTGTTTGTTTGAGAAATTACGTTTGTATATTCATATGCATTACTGATACAGTGTTATGATGATGAGCAAAACTAGAAATGTATAGCATTTATATGTACCCGTTGCACAATACCCGAGCAGTTCCACCCTCATGCTGATCCTGTCCTTCCAGCTGACCGGGTTGAAGCTGATGTACCGTGCTCTGATCGGAGTTTCCAGGATGTGCTGCACGGGGGTGTCGCTGTCAAAGTTGCCTTCGAATGCCTGGAACGGTTCAAAAGAGATGACATCCTTGATACGGAACGGTTCAAAATAGGTGACATCCTTTATACCTGCCTACTGCCTACGTGCTCCGGCCAGAAACTGGCCCCTTGCTTGCCAGGAGGATCCTCCAAGCAGTCCTGTCCCTTGCCCTAGCCTCTGCTTCCCGACTGTTTAAGCCCGTGTCCTTCACAATTTGGTCTTTCCATCTCTTCGGTGGTCTTCCCCGGGGTCTGGGGGTAGCGAACTCCTGGCTGTAGGCTTTGTACACTAGTGTTTGTGGGGGTCGTCTTATGACGTGAGCAAACCATACATATATATTTATATGAGGACTTAACCCAATGGTGAGGTCCCTGAATATCACAATGCATATGTAACTGTGCGGTTACGTTCAAGCACCACTAACTGACCAGTCCAGCCCTTGTCACCAGTATAAACGGGTCCGAAGTCCGAACATTTTAGTCTAGCTATTAGTCTGTGCGGTTTGTGCGCACATATATGTTATAAGAAACGCTCGAAACCGAATAAGAACACAAACTGTTGAAGAATAAAACGGTGGCAATTCGCTAGTGGATGTGTTTCTGTGCTCTTTCTGTGTTAATTGTGAAGAAATTGTGGATTCAAATAAAGCCATGTCCCGCTTTCATCATACAGCGACGTTATTTGGAATATCAGGGATCTCACGACTTGACCCTTTGTGACCTTTACAGTTTATCGCCCCTCCCCTTTACACTTTGCCAGGTAACACTACGGAGAAAATAAAGCCTAACCTGGAGAACCTGTTGGTTCTGCGGACTATTTTGGACAGTTGGATCCTCCCACATATTTTCTGTGGCTTTGTAAACCCTCAAATATGGGTGGAAGCAGCCGAGTTATTTCAGGGAGCAAAACTTCTACACAAAGGTCAATCTAAGGAGGTCATGAAACATATACCTGAAAGTCCAAATAACGTCGCTGTCAGATAGAGGTATTTCAAATTTCGACTTAGCACAGGACGATAATTTGATGCAACTATTCTCTAGATCACACGTATAAGAGACTTTGCCTTGAAAAAACAGACGCTTCCAGACTTCTTGCCCAAGAAAAACAAAAAATAAAGCCCGCAAAATGATTGACTTCCGGAAAGTTACAGGTGAAAGGTCAGAATGTGAGGTCCCTGATACTCGCAATGATAACGCTGTATATTGTATATACGACAGTCCCCTACTTGGAGAACCTACTTGGTATAATATCACTGCATCATTCAGTGAGACAAGTGTTCCACGTGATACACTCGAAACTATCTTTTTCCAGCTAGATTCCGCTCGATGATTAATTGTATAGCTTTACTTACTTTTCCATACCATGTGTTTAGAGGATGTATGTTTATCAGTGCTGCGTACCGGTACTGTACCGTGAAAATCTATTCGGTATAGATCCAAAAGACCGGATCATGAAGTATCGGTACTGTACCGATATAAATTTACACCAAGTCCATGCTTATTTTGTGACATGACCAAAGGGACACCTTTGGACATGTGTAACTAATATAAAACAGATCCTTCAGGCTGGTCCGAGAGTTTTGATAGCAAGGCCAAGGGAGTTTGGCGGTAGGAAACCTAGTTATGTTCTTTGAATAAAGATAATGTTATTATTCATTTATTGAACAAGTTCAGAAGAACACATGTTAATTTTTCAAATTGTTCAGGTACAGGTACAGGCCCGGACCTGTACCTAAACCTGTACCGGTACCTGTACCTGTACCTGATGTTACGTTTAGGTACCTGACCCTTACCACTTACTTTATAAAACCATTGCAAAGCGGCCTGCAGACCGATTTGAGTTTTTCATGAATAAACAAAGGCTAAAAGAAACGGAATTTGGTGAGGGTGGGGGTATAAGCACTAAAGAATTTCTACTGAACATATTGCAAAACAAATTACCACAGGTTTGTTCTGTTTGTCCCTGTAGCACTCCCATGACTCGCTGTCCTGGCTGTAGTACAGGTGGTACGTGGTCACCCACTCCTCACACCCGTGCTTCCCCTGGGTCACCACTCCCGTCACAACCATGTCCTCTCCCAGGTAGATCTGCAACGACTGGAGGAAAGGAATAACATTGCTAATCATTACCTTCATTAGAAATACAGGTATTGTTTTGGGTCTCTCTATCTTTCTGTGCGTGCATGCGATGGCAACGGTCCAATCGGTATGTCGGTTACATAGTTGTTTGTAATTGTTATATATTGTCGTGTGTGTGTGTGTATATGAGTGTCACTGTGTGTGTGTGTGTTTCTGTCTGCTCGCGTGTCCAGATATATGCAGTCAGCTTAAGTTAAGAAACTGATATTTAAATGAGGGTAGGTCTTGGGAAGACGAGGGTCAAGGTTGATTTTGGTCCCCCTGGTGTGTGACCTTGGCACTGCAGCAGAACTTCATCTTTTGTGTCTTTTGTCCTAGACGTTCTATGCGCTCGATCTGTGGGTGGCAGATAGCTATCGATGAAAGGAAGATGCGGATGTTGAGATGGTAACGATCTAGTTTACCTGGTGTATGTCGGACTCCCCCGCCGTCCAGCCGGCCATGCCCCCGGTCCCCACGGCGTTCAGCCTGGCCTGGTGCGGCCCGTGAGACCCGTCGTTACCGTAGGTAGACGTAGCGCGGACGTCCGTATCCGCGATAACTTTGGACGCCATGCCGAGGGGGTGGAAATACGCTGAAAGTAAACAAGTAAACTTATATTTGTGGTAATTTCAAATGTGACTATAGCTATATATCTGTTGTTTTTCCCACTGACAATATCTATTTAATGATATAGTACTTTAGGCACAGAGGCCCATAACATTACATCACATATTTGAAAACAAGGAAACAAACAAACAGAGCTAAACACATGAATACATTATAATACAATACCTAATCTAAGTCAGAGTGAAAGAATGAATACTTGAAAGTTTGCTGCTGCCGTTCATGCATATGCTTACCTGCGTAATCCAGGGTATAAGACATGTACATCACTTGACTCCACCTTTTCTTGTTCTTCACCTGAATGTACAGGAAATATGTTGGGATAACATGTCAGGGTCAGAAAACAAGCGGGTGCACCGTAGGAACGGATGTGATAAAAAAGGAAGTAGGAGCTACTTGGCATCCTGCTACTTCATTTTCAAAGCTACACAGCAAAAATTGGTGGATGGATCATCTTCCAGATCCAAAGACTAATATTTTAAGACTTATGTTGACAGAGCTCAGAATACATGGTAACACCTGGAGACTCACCAGCACGTTGTCCTTCAGGTGGACCGTGAAGTCCATCCCGCTGGCAGCGTCTCCGCTTCCGTAGCGCAGGTTCCACTGGAGCTGCAGCCCGTAAGGAGTCTTGTACCGGGTGCACTGCTGCAAGATGTCTTTCGGGTCTGTTGTACAAAAGTAAATCAACGCCGATTAAGGTTCTAGTAGGCAGCAAACTCTTTCTTTGGGGTCAATGGAAACATCAAAGGTTCAGGCGCGATGGAGCCACAAAACGTTCAAACTCAATGGAAACACAGAACGTTCGAACTTAATGGAAACACAGAACGTTCGAACACAATGGACCCACAGAACGTTCGAACTCAATGGAACCACAGAACGTTCGAACTCAATAAAAACATAGAACGTTCCAATTCGATGTAAACACAGAACGTTCGAACTCGATGGAAACATAGAACGTTCGAACTCAATTAGAGTCTCTTGATCTCTGTAAGACGTTTGTATCCCCACCGTTCTCGTCCTGAAGCGTCCTCCCCATGACGCTGAACAGTTGCAGTGCCCATTGTGACGGCTGCCCCTGCCGGCACCCTCCGTCGAAGAAGATGTGAGACTCGAAGGTTCGCTCTCCGACTTGGTTTTCCGCTAAGGCACGCAAGGACGTCAGGAGCTGCTCCATCTCACGCTCGGACTAAATATAAAGCAAGTAACGTCATACATTTTGTACTTATACATTTGTATAAGCCCCATATCCTGCCTGTTCTAGCTCTGGTACGCTACACTAATCGCTTCTATACGGAATTTTCGATCAACCGGTGCCAAAGTATTTAGCAGTGAAGCGTTCAGGGGATAACATATTACTACTGTGGAAAATGAAGCAAAATCTAAGATATCCACAAATTTGATCGGAGTCTATAAGAGTTTATGACATCCATTTACATTATTTTTTATTGTGATTTTTCATTGTGATTAAAATATTAAACTAAATCGTAAGCTCTTAAAGTTTTGGCAGGACGACTTTTACGTCTTCTACAAAGACGAATTCCTCCTGACGCAGGCCACTCCAATAAGTATCAGTAAGTATCAAAGATGTATTAAAATATACACAGATTGAGAATGGATGTGAACTTTTCCCTGTTTAATAATGGAAACATACAAGCAAAATACAAACCTCATGATACATAGTGGTGCAGATGTAGACGTGCGTGTTCTGCTTGGTCTTCCTCCGCGTGGTGAAGTCCTCGCCCTTCGTGTTCCTGTTCTTCCGGCTCAGCAGCAGCCACTGAGCCGGGAACACGCTGTTGTACCCCGGCAGCCAGAACAACTGGGGACGATTTGATAAGAATAAGCCAAGACAAGGTTGTATGCTAACGTTAATAGTTCAATTAGCTACTATTGTTTTAGTACAGTAACTAAATGTTCTTCGTCCGGGACTGTGGGAGACGGGAGTGTACTACCCCAAGTGCCTGAAAGTTCAACACGTAGACCTCGTTTCCTGTTGAGGGTGGGATTGTACATTCTTTTTTTGTCTTAACCTCATTAACATATCTTTTCAGAGTTCTGGTATAAAACCTGGTTCCCCAGTCCCTTCCTTAGTAACTGAAGAAAGGCAACGGATGCTGTCTGAAACGTCTGACTGTTTCAAAATTTTATCCAGTTGCTTGAGAAACTTTTTTTGGCGTAAAGACTAGAATAGACGATTTCACAACTCAGCGGGACGTAGATAATTTAAGTCAGCATTTGAGCGTATTCTAAGAACGTATTTTGCGATTACGTGGACACATTCGA